>VWZD01000368.1:16875-69597 GCA_013396695.1 Sakesphorus luctuosus
AACTTTGGAATCACTGGAAAAATAACAGAATGCTTAACTGTTGCCTTGGCTGTCAAACTGCTTTCAGTTCATCTACATTTCATTGTGAGGAAAAAGAAAAAACATCTTAATAGAAAAAAAAGGTTTTGGAAGAAAAATGCCTTTTAGCCAAAACTAACACAAACAAACAAGCAAACAAAAGAAGGAGGAGATGCCATGGTGCTTCATTTTATTTTTTTCATAATCTGCAACCTCTATTTGTATTTCTATGATAAATTCTAATATTTTGACAGATGTATTTTGCATATTCTGAGTCTCATAGCTACATCTTGGAATCTGAAGTCAAATTGTCTCAGCAATTTAGTCTGTTTTTCTAAAATGACTGAATGTTAAAATTTAAAAGCTGACAAAATGACAGGAGTAAGTGGTAACCATGTATTGTCGAAAGGTCAGCAAGCAATTGGCTGGATAAAAAGTACAGAACAATTGAGAGATCTGGGAAAAGTGAAGAGAATATGAATGATACCTGTAAAGGCAGAGGTATGGAGCTGACTGAAGTGATGTTAAGCTATCTCTGTAGATAGCAGAGCTGAATCAGAGAATGGATAGGACTGTGCACAGCCATCAGCAGATAGATGTGGCATAGCTAAAGCATGCTAACACTGAAGGAAAATTCAGCTGGAAAAGGTATCAGACACAGGAAACCAATAAAATAGCTTTCCTTCTCAAGAGAAGGAAAAATCAAGAGAAGAAATATGATCACGGGACAATCTCTGCCAAAAATTCAGGTGCACAGAGTTCTGAAAGTACAGAGAATAGCAATTTGTCACATGCATTGTCTTCCTAGCCACTTACAGATGTGACAGCTAGGTGAGAGTTTTTATGTCAGTCAGTCTAACACATCTAATTGGATTCCTTTTCTTGAGGTCCTTTTCTCCTCTCTGCCAGTAATCTCCTCGTTAAGTTAAAAGTTTAAACCTTTTTTTTCCTCAAGTAGGAAATTGCTGCCATCTGAAAACATCTCAAAATCCTTTTTTAGAACATCTCTAGATACACTCAATATTTTGTGTCCCATAACTAGCTCTATACATCACTTGAGTTTCTACCAGTCTATTTCCTTCATAATTGTTTTTTAAATTTTTATTCTTTATTTTTTATGCAAAATAGTAGTAAAAGTTGATTGCAAAATATTTTTATAAAAAGAATATAAGACTGTGAGGCAGGTAATGTTGTCTTGCTTAAGGGCAATGTAGCAGGCCCGGTGAGTAAGTACACCAAGCAGATACAGGTCAAAAGTTTCTGTATATTGACAGGAAAGATAAATCACCTTATAACATTTGAAACCAGTTAAATCCTATATATTTTGCAGCTTGCAGACAGAACTTTTTCTATTACTGTAGTCTTGTTGCCCTAGAACACCCTGTCTGATTTCTTCTGAATGAACTGTTTTGTCAGTCAGTCTGGTACATATACTGGAGATTAGTTCTTTTTGTCTATATGGCAGACAGGTGTGTCTAAATATAAAAGCTTAATTGTCATTCAAGCGATTATTCCTCTTATCTACATCAATATATATCAATTAGGTAAACTTCTTTTGATAAATATATCTTATAAACAAAATAAACATATTTATAAGGAGTTATAGGTGCATGCTCCATGCAAAAATGAAATACCTGAAAATAGAAATACAATGAAATAAGCGATGAAACTCCCCCAAAATGTTTCAATTTTTGGTTGTATAAATTGGTGCTCAACTTTATTAAGATCAGTTTACAGTAAATTTATTTCCAATCTGCTTTATGGTATCCTGCACATTAACAGATGAATCAAGCTGTTAACTAACCAGGATGAAAAAGTTAAAGTAACCTAGTGCTCCAGTACTTCCTTACAGCTGGGTGCTACATACACTTTTGAAAGGACAGTTCATGTATTCTAAACGCTAAGGCCATTAATAAAAGTGGATTTTATGCTAGTAGTGAATTTTGTTCTTTTAGAAGAATTTGAATGATTCACAGTGTGTAATTGCCACCATGTTTAGCAGTCCATCATTCATAAACATTAGTAAGATATTAACATTCACAGAATTCAGCTGCTCTTTGAATTGGTTGCCTGACACATCGATAGGGACCGTAGGATCAATACTCTGACCCTAAATTATTTAAATTATTAAAATTAAAGATCTGAGGACATATGCATCAGAACAAAGAGCTGAATTGCCAAGGAGGATGCAGGCTTGGACATGGAGTGATTGATATATGAGTGTTCTAAAATATAATAAAATTCTACAATACCATGCAAAACATTTTTTTAACTAAGTGAATTCTCTCTTTGCAATTTTCATTTTTTTTTTTTTAGTTTACAGTAACTTTACTGTTTAATTTGAACCGAACAGTGATCACAGTATTCAGCAATATTTGGAAAGGAAAGTTAAAGCCTTGATTTCTGTCTCAAAAATTGAGGGTTAATATCACAGGGCAAGAAACTTCTGTAGAGTTCCAGTAATTCTCAGATGTATGAAAGAAATTGAGGTACAGCGTAAGGCTAAATTACTTTCCCACTATAGTGACAGTGGAGAACTGTAATTTAGAGTTTAAAAAAAATAAAAAAACAAGGAGTCATATAGTCTGTATGATTATATGGTGTTTTGAAAGAATCATTGAGGCCACTTCCAGCACTTTAATTATATTTGTTGTCTGTACAGACTGGGAACCACAGCCTTTCACCCTGCTGGAAGCATCACTGTTGTTTGTAGACAAACTGACTACTGAGCAGTATGGTTTTGCATTCTTATGTGGCAGATTCCTTGGCAAAAGCCAACACAGATTTAACAAAGGTAAATTGGGTTTAATCAGCCTGTATGTTTTCAATGGCAGTTTGCTCACTGAACGAAGGGAGAACTGTGGATGTTATCTACCTTGACTTTAGTAAATCATTTGACATAATCTCCTACAACATCCTCTTTGACAATCTGGTTAAGAAATGGACCACACAGATGTACTACATTCAGTGGGAAGTGGCCTATAACATTTTGCTCAGAGAAGGGTAGATAAAGTCAATCTGGCACCCACTCACAAGTGAGTTTGTTCAGAGTTCAATGCTATTCAATGTCTTTCTAGATTATATGGATGATGGCACTGAATGTATTATTGCCAAGTTTGTGGATGATACTAAACTAGGGGAGAAGTGATTAAGTCAGGAGGAAGAGCACCCATAAAGAGAGATTTCAACAGGCTAGAAAACCTGGGTCAACAAGAATCACAAAAGCTCAGTAAGGCTCAGCGTAAAGTCCTATAACTGGAATAACCCCAAAGAGCAACATGTTTGTAAGGGATCTTTCCCTTTACAAACAGATGGGGATACATCTCTGCTGGGAAGGCCTTGGGATCAGAGTGTATAGCAAGCTGAACTTCAGCCAAGGATATGTGCCTCAGTGGCCAGAAAGATACATCCTCAACAAGAAACCATGTCCTGGGCTGCCACATCTAGTGTATGGTGAGCAGATCAAGGGAGGTGGTTACTCGGCTCTCCCTGGCACTTTTTAGCAACACCTGGAATGCTGTGTCCAATTATGTTCCTCCCAACAGAAGAGAGACACAGGGAAGTTGATGGGTTTCTGTCCCACAATGGGCCCCCAAATGATCAGAGGGTTGGAGAACTGAATGTTTGAAGAAACATCAAAGGAACTGAGTCCATTCAGCTTAGAGAAGAGGCACCTCAAGAGGGATCTAGACACATTTTTCTAACACCTAAAAGATGGTTAAAGGGGACATCAAAGTACATTCACAAGGATGCCCAGTGATAGAAGAGGCAATGGGCATGAGTAGCTTCAGTGCAAACTCCATCAGGATTCAAGAAAATAAATCTGCAGCATGAGAACAATTGAACATTGGAATAACTTGTCACAAGATATGGCCTCTTGCTGGCCATATCCAAGAGCTGGCTTTTTAGAAGCCCATTTAAGGTTCAGCTCTCAAGAGAAAGTGGGACCAAGTGGTCTCCAGAGGTTTCTTCTGACCCTGACTTCTCAATAGTTCTATATCCTGACTCAATAGTTCTATACTACTCGTTGCATCTGGACATGCTAGTTATAGGTTTTTTACATGTAGGATGTGAGCTACTTCTCTCTATCAAGTTTAGTCACAAGGTTAGTCTAGTAACATTATCACCTTCCATACTTACGCCTATAAATTTTGTAATTCAGTCAATGTCTTGGTTTAAAGACAAATATTGAAGCAGAAACTCCAATAAAATGAACTCCCCTTTCATTCCCCAGTAATATGGAGGAAAAAATGTGAGGAAGTATACGTGAAAAAAATAACAATATACTGGCAAGCAGCACCACAAAGATACAAAGAAATCGGCTTACCCACAGAAAAGAGGATATCGCTGTGTCATGTGATCCCCCAGGAATAAATGGGAAAAAATGGCGAAGTGTCCTCTCAACCAGCCGCTCCCCTGTGCCCAACTAAACAAAAGAAACAATGGGAAGTAGGCACAAACTAAAACCTAGGGAGACTGTTTTGCTCACAAGGAGTTATACTATTAAACTGCCTGATCTACAGCACCCAGTTAGGTCCAGGTCTTAACTGCATCAGTGGTACTGGTTCGGAGACCCTTTGTTCCCTACCACGTGCTGTCTCTGGCACTGATGTTACCTCACTTGGCTTGGTTGAGCACTGAAGTGGCAGGAAGGGCTGTCCCAGTACAGGAGGAGCAGGAGGAATAGCAGGAGCAGTGGTGTGAGTTGGTCTGGGCAAATGGCTGGGATTCCCCACACAGGCTGCCACCACACTGTGCAGCAGCAGCAGCGATCCATTTCTCCCCAGGCTGTTGCGGAGAGAGCAGCAACAGGAGTGACCCCGGACTGCTTCAATCACCTCATGGTTCTGAGTCTGCTTGGCCCTGGTGTGGAATGCTGACACAGAACTTTGCAGGTTCATCAGCACCCGTAGTCCCAGAAAGTAGAAGAGATCAAGTTCTGCTTTGCTTCGTGTTTGTTTTTTTTTTCTCATCCCCTCTCCAGTGGGGCAGGGGGTGGGAGGGGAGGTTTGTCCTTAAAGAGTCAGTCTCTTCAAAAACAATGTTAGAAAAAGGCAATAAAATATGACAAAAACCTCCTGTAGATATGACAGTCAATCATTAAACATGACTCAAAAATTATAACTCCATGGGTTTATCACACTATATTGTATTTACAGTCTGACACACTAAACCTAAGTTGAAGGCATAAGATTTCATATCTCATAAAATAATAAACCCTCAACCCAGCTCTTTAGTTTCATTCTTTGTTTGAAAGAAATCTTTCTTTGTTTGGGGAAGATAAAAAATAAAAAAACATGGGTTTAGAAGTCAGTTATTAAAATTTAACCTATTAACTAAAACATTCATTTATTGAAAACAAAACTCCAAATATTTTGCCCAGCCAAGCAGTGCAAAAAAAATAAAAAAAAATCTGAAGACAAGGTGTAATTTCTCACAGAATACCCTGAAGGCTGTATTTGAAAAATTAATTTTATGCATGTTAATTGATTTTTTAATAGTGAGCATGTTAAAGACAGTACAAATATTACACAATAATTCAATAATACAGATAAAAGATGGAGGAGGAGTACTAGGCATAAAGGATAAGCATCACTGATGTGAATTAATCATTTTGTGCATTCTACACCAAATTGTTTCATAGTGAGGGTTAGATAATTTGACTGTACATTTTATGAAGTATGTTAATATTCAAACTTCATACAAATATGAATGAAGAAATAGATACAATAAATAGGCCAGTAGAATATAAATATTTTCTATTGCATTAGCTGGGATATATATTCTATATAAAAAGAATGACTGAGTTGCACATTTGCTCTTTTTTAATCTTCCAACAGGAGGGACATTTCTCCTCCTGCCCTCTACCCAGCCTTCCTTTTCCAAAGTGCTAAAAAAGGAAGGACCCAACATAACTGCTCAACTGAAAGGGCAAAACAAAGTTGTTGCAATAGTTATGCTGAAGTTGATTATTTGTTTCTCTTAATGGTAAAAAAAGGACAATGGAAGGGAGTGCTACAACTGATCTGTAAAAAAAACAGGTACAGTGAGTATTTGTTCCACATACAAGACTCACTTTTATAGTAGTCTACCAGACAGGTCACATCTGTTATCACTATTTATATTGCAACATTTGCCCCAGGGCTGTCTTTCAGCAAGAAGCCATCACGCGCTTGCAGGAATTCTCTGTGCAAGTAACAGTTCTGGTATGTCCAGGCCAGTATCCACTCTCACTTCTCTCTGCATAGTCTCTCTCATCCCAACATCTCACCTCTTGCCATTGCCTCTTCTGATCAAGAACAGAGCCTTTTTAGCCCTCATAGAGAAATAGAAGATCAGCTAAAGACTACAAACCAAAATAAATCCCCACTCCTATTCATGGATGTACAAAAAATGTATAGCACACAAAGGCATTTTTTGAGATGAGGGATTTATGTTTTGTATTTCTGTGCTTGGGTTTTTTGCATTGAATCTTGTACTTCTAAGCTTTTGTCTCCATAGACTCTAGTCTTTGGACTTGTAAGCAAAGAGAAATAGAAACCACTGCATCCAAACTTGTACACTATTGACAAAAGTAGAAGGCTGTTACAGTAATACTAGTGTATATGGTTTTCTTAATCTTGCCAAGACAAATAAAAGTTATGTGCATAAATCAGAATGCTTGAGCTTTTGCTCCCAATTTTGTTGGTAATTAATTATGCCAAGTCAATTTGGGGTAATTCACAATACTTGAACTCCTTCCTGCAAATTTCATTCTAAGGTAACTTGACTGTAAAATAATTTTTGATTTGGTCTTTCAAGTACTATTGAGAAATAAAAGAAGGTTATCAAAGATGTCACTATGTCGTGTTAACATCAGTGTGTTAACCTAAATGCCTGAACTATGAACAGTGTCAGTCTTATTACATTATATAAAATTAGGTGTGGTTTTTTTTCACATTAAGAGCTAAAAGCTTTTTTATTTTCTTAAATCAGATTCTGGACAAGCATGTGTTTCAACCACAGGGAGAACTGCAAGTATCAAGCTCCATGGTATCTTTTTTGTCTTACAGTGTACTGGAAATAAAATTGTTCGTTTTCCGTATTGACTCAAGAAGAAACAAATGTTTTAGCTGCTACTGGAATTCTGTGACATGGTACTGATAATATTACAGACATCTTCAGTAAGATGAGGTCAATCCCAGACTAAAGCTTTTACACTGGTAATGGACCAAAGAACACCAGACCTTGTAGATAAGACCAGAAAATGTGGAAAATCCCAAATAGCATCTTGACAGTACCTAATATGAAGTTCTTAACTAGAGATGGTGCTAATTTAATTCAGTTTGAGCTACCTTTTTCTGAAATAGTCATAATTAAATGACATAGCTGCATAGTAAGCAGGGGAAAATAGGTATTTTTAGTGAATGATTCATTTAATAATTTTTAGGTGTCTATTTTGTATTAAATCAATCACATTTGAAAATCTCCTGAACAGTTTTCTCTTATAAAATGTAGTTGCCTGCAAGGAAATAATTTAACCTTAAGCCTTATATCTGTCTGAACTCTCTCCTAAGGCTTCATGCATGTTTGTGTGGGTGTGCATAGATATGAAATTGTAACTCAATTTAGGCTGCTCTGGGTTTTTATTCCACTGGAACAGGGCTGCAAAGATAAGAGAGTGTGCAATTTAGGCAATTAATTCAGAGATTGAGAATGGTTCAATCTCTGAGCCATTCAAAGCTTTTTAAAGAATATCCTTTGAGCTATAAGTACCCTTCCTTCATGAATAAAACCATAACTCTAGCATCTCTGAGTAGTGGAAGAGGAACAAGGATTTATGCACATGCCTTTGGGTATGATTTTAAACTATCCTGTAAAGGCAAGTTTGAATTGAGGTTGTTTGATGATGAGAACACAGAGAGGCTTAAAAACTTCTGGTATACCAGTGACAGTTATACTGTGAACATGTTAATCTTTAGGATCAACCCAGAAAGTAATTGAAGGAATGAAAGCCTGCTGATAGCATTGTGTAGACAACATGATTTGTTTTATAGTGTGATGTTCATCATTACCATCTAATGAAATTCCAATACCATTTAAAATATCTGGCCCTTCTCAAAGGATTATGGAGTCTCACTTCTATCTTTCCATTGGAAGACACACTTTTTCTTTCAGAAAAACAGGGATTTTCCTAGTCTTACCTCTTTTAAATCACTTGTATATGAATACAACAATACAACCTATCAGATATGTAATCGAAGCGTTGTCAAAATTGGAAAAGTTGATTATTCTTCTTGGAAATAATCAATTATCCCTTCTGTAACTAGTATTCTGATGTGACTTTAAAAAATTGAGAAAAGGTAGGCTTTATCTTGTATTTTCTATTTGTACCAATATAAAGTTGTGGAAGGACCTCAAGAGGTCATCTCCTCAAAGCACATTTAACTTGAAAATTAGATCAACTTGCTGAAGGGCTTGTCCAGTCAAGAGCTGAAAATCTCCACTGGCAGAGTGGTCACCATCTTTCAAGTGACCTGTTCCAGTAATTCAGGGATCAACACTGCATCTGACTCCTCAGCAGGTTCCTGGATGACCACAAATTGGGGGAAACAGCTGATACATGGATGGAAGTGTTGCCAGTCAGGGTGAGTTAACAAAGATGTAGAATGGAGCCTCATGAAGTTTAACCGAGGGGAAACAGGAAGTTCAGCCCCTGAGAAAGAACCTCTTGCATCAGGGCTAGGACTATTGTTCTGGGGAAAGAGTGCTGCAGAAAAGGTCCTCAGTGTGTGTCTTGATGAACCAATTAACATAAGCCAGGACTGCACTCTTGTAGTGATAAGAGATTAATGCACAGAAGGCTGCAGTGGTGGCTTTACCCCGTGTCTTGGGTTGAGCTGGCAAAATGCCAAATGCCCAAGTACAGAGAAAAGGTTCTTCTCCCCTAACTAGCTAAGGGAAAAGGGAAGAAGAAGGAGAGGGAAAAAAAACCTCTAAACCAAGTTTATGCTGAAACTAACTACATGTATTTATACAGAAAAGAGAAAATTAAGAGAAAACTACAGTATAACACACACACAAGTTATATATAACTTCTCACTCTCCAATAAGCACAGATTTTACCATTCTGACTACAAATTATTCTAAAGAAATCAATTCCTCAAAGACAGACTTAAGCAAAGAGAAGAACTAAGAACAAACATTTTACTTCTCTAAGATAACATGATGGTGAGCCGGTGCTGTGGGCTTGGGCCTGTCCATCCCTCCTGGGACAGCACGGTGTGTCCTGCTGGAGCAACAGCTACAAAGCAACTGCCCAAGCCACTCTCACACACTGGATTTTTCTTCTTTTGAGATGATGTACTGTGGTGTGGAATACAATATTTTTGGCTAGAAGAGGTCCGCTGTTTGCTAGCTCAGCCCAGCTCAAGGCAGCTGACAATTTCAGGCCCAAATCTGAGTTTTAAAGCTTAAATTTAGGCCTACCTGGCTAAACTATAACACCCCGGTTGGCAGGTAATTCCCCCAATATGTGCTGGCTCACTGCCCTGCCAGGGGATAGGGAGTCAATCAGAAGGGACACAGTGTGAAAACTTGGTTGGCACAAACAAAACCAAGTAAGAAATTCATTCCCTGCATCCCATCACTGGCAGATGTTTGGCCACTTCCAGGAAATCAAGGCGTCAGCACACAAAATGGTTAGTTGGGAAGACAAATACCCAAATGCTACACCCCCACTTCTACCTTGTTTTTCAGAGGTTTTACTGCTGAGCACAATGTCATGTGGTATGAAATACTGCTTCGGTTGGTTGGGGTCAGTTGTGTTGATTGTGTCCTCTCCCAACTTTTTCTGCCACCCCAGCCTCCTCTCTGAGGAGGCAGAGTGGGAAGAAGAAAAGGTCTCAACACTGTGAAGGCACGGCTCACCAATGCTAGTGTGTTCTCAACACTGTTTTGGTCAGAAAATCAAAATGGCACCATACCAGATGGTATGAAGAAAATAGCCTCCATGCCAGCCAGACCCAGCACTGCTGCATTAATAAGATCATTTCCAGCTGGCTGAGGGGAGACGTTATTGCACAGGGGAGGCCACATCTGAGGTAATATGTATCTTCCTGGGTCCCAGTACAAGAAATATGATCATAAAGGAAAGCAAATCCATCAGAGGATCACTAAGGCAGATAGACAGATGGAATACATAACTTGGGAGGAGACACAAAGGAGCTTTGTTTGTTTAGCTCAGGGAGGAGAAGTCAAGCAGGAGAAGCTTTAATTCCAGTCCAGTGGAGAAGGTGGAGCAGACTTTTCTCTGACATGAACAACAAAAGTGTTGGGTCTGCCAGTCCAAACTTGTAGCAGAGCTTCCAGACAGATTGTGGAATCTCCATCCTGGGAATTTTTCAAAATGCAGTTTGACACAGTCCTGACCTGTCTTTGAAGGTAAGCCTACTTTGAGCAGGAGGCTGAAGTAGGTGACCCCTCTCCTTCAAACCTAAATTACTTCGTAATTCAACAGACTGACTATTTCATATCCCTATTACCCACTAAACCAGTTTGGAAGAAAATACATGATTTATTTCTATCTGGGCTCAGGTTCTTTGCCTTCTTTATTTTAGAGTGTCTTCTCTGAATTATTTAGAGTATGAATTTAAATGAACTCAGAGGCTCTCACAAACCTTTCTGAACTGTTTCTGACACTATTTCCATAATGGAAATGGAATCTACTTCTTACAATTAGTGCAAAGCTCAGCGGTTTCATGCAGTTTTCTAGACAGAGTTAAGAAGCAGTTGCTTTCTACCTCTCCAGCATAGAATTAATTAACCTGCACTGATATCTCTTCAGGGAACATGTTTTTGTTAGCAATTTTCTGCTGTTACATTTAAAGATACTATTTTTTGACATGGGAAAAAAAGGAAGGGGTTTTTATCTTATTGAAAGGCAGCTAAGAGAATAAAAGAACACTCCTTGTCATTTTATCTTTGAAGTGAAACCTTTGTGTAAGTAAATATGAGTCATTTGGATTTGCTGTCTGCTGAAGAAAAGTACTTGCATGCAGTAATACTGCAGATATATTTTTTTGAATTACAATTTCTCTAAAATTGAGCTTCTGTAAAGGTTTGAACTAGTGAGAAGAAGTGAAGATGTTTTAATATGTCCTTTCCTGAGAAACCTTCTAAATGATGACAAATAGTGATAGGATGAAACCTCTATTAGATGGCACTTCATACAGTATGAAGCTGTACTTCAGGGATAATACAAAAAAAGTAATGAAAAGCATTAGTAATTTTAACAGAGAACAGGAATTTTCTTTTATATATTAAGAAGTCATTATACGCTGTTGCTGTGTTCAAGTGACTTTCCATGGTTTCATTACTTTATAACTTAGCCATTTTAAATCATATCACAAATGCACCTTATCTGTCTAAATGCATGCATGCTAATTTTGTTTTAAAAATTTAAATGTACTTAGTCTAAATATATTGACAGAGGGTCAGACAGTAGTAGCAGCCTGACAGGATGTTATTCGTCAAAGATCATGTGCTGAAGGGGTGGTGTTAAGATCAAATTTGAACAAAGCTTAGTTTAAAATAATGGGTTGGACTTGTCTGTCAGCCAATTCAGTCTGTGGAATAACTGGTAGTTCAAAAACACAGCCTAGACAGAAGAGATAATGAGGAAAAAAAAAAAACTGAGAAAAAGTGAAATGACAAGGCATAAAAATGCAGCCAAGAGTAGTTGTGAGCTCTGCAAGTATCCCAGAGACTGGACTAAATTATGACTTCTTTTAAAATTGTGCTGAGTAATTCAGGTCACTGATTAAGTTAAAACTTGACTACCTCTCACCTGTCCCTTCTTCTGGGGTCAACTACACTCCTGAATTCTCTATTACCTTCCCCCACAGCAGTGCAGGGAGGCAGAGAATGGGAGCTGAAGTCAGTTCATCACACATTTTCTATGCTGCTCCCTTCTCCTTCAGGGAAGGGCTCATCACAGTCTTTCCCTGCTCCAGCATGGAGTCTCTCTCATGACTTCTGTAATGTAAGTCTTCTCCATTGGATTCAGTTCTTCATGAACTGCTCCAGCATGGGTCTGTTCCATAGGGTATACTCTGTCAGGAACAGGCTGCTCCAGCATGAGTCCCCCACAGGGTCACACAACTCCTGCCAGAAAACCTGCTCCAGTGTGGGCTTCCTATGGGGTAAACAGCCTATTTCAGGCATTCAGCTGCTCCAGTGTGGGGTCTTCCATAGGCCACAGGTAGATCTCTGCTCCACCGTGGACATCCATGGGCTTGAGGAGGACATCAGGCCCCACTACTGTCTTCACCTCACCAAAAGCTACAGGGGAATCTCTGCTCCAACACCAAAAGCACCTTCTCCCTTCACTGACACTGGTATTTGGAGGGTTGTTGCTGACATATATTCTCACTATTCTCTCCTTTTGTCATGGAAAAGCAGGGTTTTTTCCACCCTTGTTAACTATATTACGCCTGAGGCACTACTACCATTGCTGATGGGTTCAGCCTTGGCCAGTGGTAGATGTATATTGGAGTCTGCTGGCATTGGCTCTGTTGGACATGGGGGAAGCTTCTGGCAGCTTCTTACAGAAGCCAACTCTGCAGCTTCAGTGCAACCAGAACTTGGCCATGCCCCAGTATATGAATGAAATTGCTTTTAAAAGTAGTAAAGTTGGTTTGTTTTTTTTCCTATGACTTTCACAAAATTATTTTGGAAACTCAATCATTTTGATGCCTTGCCACCTTTATTCCTTTCAATCACAACCATGCCAGTTTATACCACTTTATGTCTCTGTCAGTCCTATTCTTTCATGGAAATATATTTTCTGATTCAAATGCATAATTAGATGTATCCGCCTCATGCTTAAAAAAAAAAAGAAAAAAAGTCTTTTAATGTCCTGTTGTACTGATAGACATAGTCTTCAATATATATATTAGATTCATATGTATGATTCATATATATGAATAGATTATTTCTTTCAGTACAACAAGAAAAACTATATGCTTATATGTACATAATTTGCATGACTTCCAGGAGAGTATATGAAGAGGAGATTGTTTATGAAATGGATGTGAATGAGGATATAAGAATTTGTAGGTGACTAAGTGGTAAGAAGTGTGCTGATTTGTGTATGTATGGCCAAACTTCACGAACAAAGATTTGGGCAGGGCTCTCCCCACGTGGGTGTGCCCTTCCAGCCTGTGCAGTGGATTTTTCAGGTGAGGCACAGCATACGCAGAAGAACTGGCCCCACCATTTAAGTCCTAAGGATCCATTTGCCACAGCTGAGCGAGTGAAGTGACAGTGACAGTGACAGTGAAGTCCTTCGGACTGTCTACAGCACCCGGTACTATCCGGGGCTGACCCTGCTGAGCATGCAAGATCTGATGGGATGGGATGGGATGGGCAGGGAGGCATTGAACTGCCAGGGGAGGGTCTCCACTGAGACCTGAACTCAGGACCTTGGGATTCAAAGTCCAGAGTGCTCTCCATTACACCACGGGACCCAACGCATAACATTATTTGTAAAAGACAACTATCCTTGCCACAGCAAAAGCTATACATCCTCACTAAAACCTATCCAATTGTTCTATTCAGTCTTGTGCGTGTCAGGTCTGGATGTCAGGTCTGGAGAACGTGACCAATTTCACATGCCAATACCAAATTAATGCATTCTTGATTTTACTAGGCAGCTCTTTTTCATTCTATAATCTAACCCTGGTAAGTGACTTGGAGTTCCTGTGGGTTGTTATCTAAACATCAACTATATATTCTTTTTGTATGTTTAATATGTTAATTACCTGCTTATGTATTGCATAATTCTACAGATTACTAGATTCTTGGGAGCAAATAAGTGTCTCAAATTCATGAAGCTCCTGTTTTATTTATTTTTCATCAAATATTCAACTTCAGACTTTTCCAAGAAAAAGACTTTAAAACTTGTTAAATGCATCTCACATTCATTTTTGTCCATATAGTGCTGCCCCTTACATGCTTTATAAATATATTATTTTACATCTGTGAAACACCACTAACTGAATTGTACTTTAAAGTACTCAAAACCTATTTCTTTTGCTGTATGTTAGAATAATTGCACATTGGATGCTCCAAAATTTATTTTACAGTTTCCATTGACTTTGCATTTCCTCATGACGTTTGCTGTTGCCAGGTTTATCAGCATATTCTGAAATGAAAATCTGGTTTCCTAGTCAAAATAAAAAAGTGGTGTCTTGCAATGTATGTTGCATTGTAATACATACCTATAATCATTAAAATACATTTTATCATCTTTTCCCACCTGTCTGCTTTGATAAATTTTGCACAAATTATTATTTTTCCTCATAATCAATTTCAAGGGCAATGTAAATATTCATGAATTTATCTCAGCAATATTAATTTGCTGGGATTTTATTCACATAATAGGGAGTCTCTGTTGCATCTATTATAAAATCACATACCTTTTCAATTTGACAGTGCTAAATTAAATCCTGGAAACACATGTTTCTTCCATTCACAGAATTTAGAGAGTGATAATGAATTATTGTCATCAGTCATAATAAGTGTATATCTATATAGAAGAAAACAATCCACACATGAGGGAGTCACAAATATATCCCTCTTTGATTCATCTTTTAGTGTGTTTACAGCACATAAATTGAAGGATCTGTGTATTCAGTTCTGTGTGGTTATGAATTCTAAGAGTTTTATGTGTTACATTTTCAACATTGTCAATATGCCCATATATAGTAAAGCTTAAGGTTAGACCTTTGAGCAACTGAGGGGAAGGGAAGGGGAAAAAAGGGAAGGAAAGAGGAAAAGGGGAAGGAAGGGGGAAAAGGGGAAGGGAGGGGAGAGGAGGAGAGGATTGTGCAGCCTAGGGAAAAAAGACCGTCCAGAGGAACAAGGCTTAGTAGAAAATGTTCTTCAGAGGAAATGTTGCATATCCGTCTATAATGCCTGTCCATGGTAGATTGCTACTATAATATTGATATGGATTAGTTTGCTGGAGTTTGTTTTTTCTTTCACTAAAGTTATCTTAATAAACATGCAGATAGAAGACTTAGTAAAAAACCAACCAAACAAAAAACAAACAAACCCCATAAAATTCCAATATTTATGCTCTGAAGTGAATGGATAGCCCACTTAAAAGTTCCCCAAATGTTGTTTCTTACCAAGTTCACAAGGATATCAGTCTTGTGATATAAACTTTGAGGAGAGCCAAGCATGGATCCATAGAGTTCTCATTTTTAAGTCTATTTCTCAAGATGAATTGTGTCTTGTATGTATTCTCACAAAGTATCTATCAGATGGAATTGCACACAAAATTAAATGGTAGGCTTTTCTTTCCTTTGAAGTTATTCTCACATTATCAAAATAATCTTTATTCATAATGTAGTAGTCATGGTAGCTACCTAGTTTTCCCTTGTTAACATCCAAACACTGGAGAAGTATCTTTCCATTGTCATTACACGTTGTTGTTGTTACATATCCAGAAGTCTGCTGAAGGGGGTGCACAGACATCACTATAACATAATGACTTGCTCAGCTAGCATTAGACAATCAAATCAGGTTTTTTGGTAGCAGAGCTCTACATGGCTGTTGTTTCAATCAGTAGTGGGCTCCAGTGGTCTTAATACATTTTTATTATATCCATGCATGACTGAACCAGAAAGTATCTCTGTAAAGAATAATCCCAAAACATGGAAATTGAAAGTGAAATAAGAACGTGCATTAAATTAGGTAAAAGTGCTGTGTTGTGACCTACTACTTCTGCTACATTGGGCACAGTAACAGTACTGTTTCACAGACACACAGACTCAAGTAGGCTTGGATTCATCACATGGATACCCTCCCTAGGTCTAGATCAGAGTTGACAGTAGGTGATGCATGTGCCTTGCTGGAGGCTGTCTTGGGACAGGCAGAGCCTTTCTGCTCCCCTGGAGTGCTAAAATGAAATCCATGAGATTGCATTTTCTGTGATTTGTTGGATCCTAGCATTTCAGACCATACCTATAACAGATTTCTTCATTTCTTCACTGTGCTCCAACACGTATTACAGATATGTTCCAGCATTTTTAACATGGACATAATATTCTTTCTTCAGAACTACTTTATTGTTTTATATTTGAATGTGCTGCAGAAAGAAAAAAAAAACATTGTGTATGCTTTAATCTGGCTCTACACAGCAAATTTTCAGGAAGTGGATATTGGTGTTTGGATTTAGATTTCAGCCAGAGGGGCTTGTCTATGCTACAGCATGTCTATGGATCCATTTATGTAAATGTAAATAGACAAGGTACATTAAGAAAATATGCAGATGCTAGCTCACAGACTGCTCCTTCCAAATAGAGTCCTTACTTCAACTGCCAGTCAGCAGAAGACCAATAAGACTAGAATTGTTCATCCCCATAGTGTCTGTTCTTCATATAGGAAAATCAAGCTACAAATTATTTCTTACAGCTACACCCAAGGGTATTTTTGAAACTGTACCTCCCCTGTGTTGAGTCTTCAAAAGGTATTCATTCACAGGCACAGAATGGGACAATTGAGTCTGTCATCACCCAGTTCCTTCAAGCCTATGCTTTGTTCAGCCATATGATACCCAGTTGATTTCTTGAAGCTTACATAAAGTTAACCACAGTATTCCAGGTTTTCTTCTAGTAGTGGGTGTTATAAATTGTTTTATACATTCTCAAATATTTCAACTGGTATGTCCTAACTGAAGGTACCATTATGTAACAATCCTTACTTTGAAAACTCAGTACATCAAACTAGGTCAGAATGCATTCATAAATGCTGAATCTTGTAATGAGAAGTGCAGTCATTTTATGAGCAGCCCCCATGAACCCATTAGTGATTTTCTTTACATTCAAATTGCAAACAATTATATTAGTGTCTCTCTAGACTCCCTGCAGAGAACCATTTCAAATCAGACCTGTGAGGGGTGTTAGAAGCAAACAATGTTCGTACAAAGATATTCTGCTTCTGTGTGTCTGGTGATAAGGAACCATTCTCTATAGCTGGTCATTTGCTGAACATAATTCAGACATAGTTAGGTAACAGAAACTGAAATGCAGTACTAGATGAATGATTGCAATTTAACACATTCTATAGTAGAAAACCAGCATAGTACATCAGATGAAATAGTTCCTTCTGGTACAAAGTTTCTCTGACAGGAATGTGACACACATAGAAGCAAACTCTATAAACCAAGTCAAAAAGAATAAAGAAACAACTGCTGCCAATTTTGGAATAGGGTACATCTAGTATTTTATTGAGGGAATCATTGCACTGCATTTCTCAGTATTTTCTGTATAAAACTAAAGCCCTTGGTGATTTACATTTTCACCTTTCATGATTTTTAGGAATTTGTGTATTTGGCATTCGTTGCAAATTGATACAGAAATTAATAGCAAGAAATAAATTAATAAAAATATGATTTAGTTTTGCAGTCTTTATATTGGCAAAAATATTCTTGTGCAGATTTTGTCATATAGACAGATATATGTACTACCAGACATTCTTGTTCATATCAGAAAGACTAAGCCACAGATTTCTAGGCCAAGTCCCTGCTTAACATTTCAGCTGCTTTAATGTTCATTTATTAATTAGTAGCATTGGGAGAGTGCATGGTGCCGTGGCATAGTTGGTTAAAGTGCCTGCCTAGTAAACAGGAGATCCTGGGTTTGAACCTTATCACAATAGTAACTGTGTTTGCAGTCTACAACTTCCTTGTGAGGGGAAGAGGAGGGGCAGGCACTGATCCCTTCTCTTAGGTGGCCAGTGACAAGACCTTGAGGGAATGGCCTGAAGTTGAGTCAGGGAAGCGTTAGGTTGGATATTAGAAAAAAGTTCTTTACCCAGAGGGTGATTGGGCACTGGCACAGGCTCCCTGGGGAAATGGTCACATCGCCAAGCCTGACAGAGTTCAAGGAGTGTTTGTATGATACTCTCAGACAAATGGTGTGACTCTTGGGGATGGTCCTGTGCAGGGCTAAGAGTTGGACTCAATGATCCAACTCAATATATTCTGTGATTTGGCTGTTCAAGAAAAACTAGACCAGTAGTACTTTTTTTCCTTTTTTTTTTCTTCTCCCTCCTCCCCCCCTTCCTGCCCCCAACAGCACTATTTAGTAGAATAGTCATCCAGGAAAAGGGTGCAAAGTTTTTGTTCCCTGCTCAGCTTACATCTCCCACCACTGAAAACAACACCAATCTTTACTTATTGGACTAGTGTATGACTTGAGCAATCCTTTCTGCAGCAACCATACCAGTGCACAGTGATAGATTCAGGGTTCACAGATAAGAGAAAAAGCATGCAAGAGTGTTGTGCTCCTCAGCAGCATAACACTGATGTGTTCACACTGAGAGGATGAACTTGCCTTCAGCCCTTGTTCACAAGAATGTTTCTGTACTCTACTTGAAACAGGCCTTAGCTAGAACAGGCATAATCAAAACCCTGTGTGACCTGTCAGCCACAAGTTATGTTTTCCATTTTTCTTTCTCAAATATTGCATTTGCTGCTGCTCATTCCCAGAAGGAAGTAGAGTACAGGAATCTCAGAGTACACCCTGTTGTGCAGGGCTTGCTACTGCAACAGTCAAGATTAAATGCCTTTAGTTGGCAAGAGACATAGTGCTGTATCTCTCCCTTTTTCCATGAGTGCTCCCTTACATAACTGTACAATGCATTTACATAGTATAATGGCCAGCCTTCGTGAACAAAGATTTGGGAAGGGCTCTCCCCATGTGGGTGTGCCCTTCGAGCCTGCGCAGTGGATGTTTTCGGTGAGGCACAGCGTGCACAGAACTGGCCCCACCGTTTAAGTACTAAGGCTCATTTGCCTTGCTGAGCAAGCTTGGACGTGACAGTGAAGTCCTTGGGACTATCTACAGCACCTGGTACTAACTGGGGCTGACCCTGCTGAGCATCCGAGATCTGATGGGATCGGATGGCAGGGAGGCATTGAACTGCCAGGGGACGGTCCCTACTGAGACTCGAACTCGCGACCTTGGGATTCAGAGACCGGAGTGCTCTCCATTACACCACGGGACCTACACATATACATAGTATATGCTTCAGTATAAAAGCAGGGGATGACTTCAGACTTGTCTTGCACATTCTGGTATGGACATCTCAGTTTAACACAGGAACCTTTAAATCTGAAGAGAAATCTCTTCACTTTCCTACTGATTTCCTTTCATAACTTGCTGCCTGGTGCTCTGCTAGTTACAGGTTGTCTGATTCCTGGTTACAGGGAGAGACACAGCTCTGAGCAGTGGATTCCATTTTGTGATTGAGGCAGCTCAGATATCCAAAGACCTGGTCTAATAAAACTAAAAATATAATGTAATTCTATTGTTTTACCTGTGGAGGGGAAAAATAACAAAAACCCCACAAAAATACACCAGCTTGAGAAAATAATCATTGAAAAGCATCCGAAGTAGACAGGACACAGAGAGAAATGAAATTCAGTCCACATGTGCAGGTTTACTTATGTGAAAGTTATAACTGTGGTTATGGAAAGCTCTAATGAATGTAATGAATACTGAAATTAATTAACTAGGCTTATGTCTTGGGTTGAGCTGGCAAAACGCCAACTGCCCAAGAACAGAGAAAAAGGGTTCCTCCCCCTCCACAACTAGCCAAGAGAAAAAGAAGAGGGAGAGGAAAAAAAAACTTCTAAACCAGGTTTATGCTGAAACTAACTACATATATTTATACAGAAAAGAGAAAATTAAGAGAAATCTACAATATAACACACACTTACACAAGTTATATATAACAAGAAATAACTTCCCACTTCCCAGTAAGCACAAATTTTACCATTTTAACTACAAGTCATTTTAAAGAAGTCAATTCCCTAAAGACAGACTTTAGCAAAGAGAAGAACTAAGAACAAACATTTTACTTCCCTAAGATCACATGATGGTGAGCCAGTGCTGTGGGCTTGGGTCTCCCCATCCCTCCTGGGACAGCATGGTGTGTCTTGCTGGGACCACAGCTGTGAAGCAACTGCCCAAGCCCCTCCCATACACTGGATTTTACTTCTTTTGAGATGATGTAGTATGGTATGGAATACAATATTATTGGCTAAAAGAAGTCAGCTGTTAGCTAGCCCAGCCCAGCTCAAGGCAGCTGACAATCCCAGGCCTAGTTTAAATTTTAGAACCTAAATTTAGGCCTACCTGGCTAAACCCATAACAGCTTAGTTTAAAGTATACATATTTAGCACCACAAGCAAGAAGAACATAATTTGAGAAGATGAAGAGTGTGTGAGTACGCATGCATGTGTGAGAGAGAGCAAAGGTAAACTGATTTGATTTAAAACAATTGGTTGATTTATTGGCATGACATATTTTTTACACTGTTTGATTCCAGAATTTATAATAAAGTCTACAAGAAAAAGATATTGAAGACATAGGAATTGGAAGTCTGATGGAAGAATCTTTTTTGTTGTTATATTTACTAAGAGCTGTATTGTTTATTTTACCTTTTCAGTTCTGGTATCACGTATATAAGATTACAAATATCTCAATCATCAGTAACTTGTGAAATTTCTGCCTTTTCTATAAACTAAAGTACATGTAAAGCAAATGAGAAAAGTTATAAGCAGTCTTACAAATGTGAATTTATAGGTCTATCATCTCTCCTTCAAATTTCGTGTAGTCTTTTTTGTAGTTGAGTTTCATAGCTGTTCTCATACCTTGATTTGTGTAAGATGGACCTCATGACTCTGTAGCACTCTTCCTTAACAAAAATAACACAGTGGAAGGAAAAATTACAGCAAATTGACATTAAGGATAGCAAAAATGTGACAGTAAAACAACAAATTTAGTTTGATTGGACTTCTCATGCAGTCTGTATAGGAAATTATCCAACTAATTATCTTTCAAAATGGCTTGTATTATACCATGCAATATTCAATGTAGCTTGAAATTATGTCCTTAGCACTGCATCTTAGGTGGATGATTTGCTAGCTGATGTTGCTTGGAACTAGTGTCTGTGTTTGGTAATTTTTTTCCCACACTTCTCTATCTACAGATATATATATTGCATGATTTATAATTTCGCAGCGGACTTTTTGAGAAGAGGAGCACCTTTCTCCATGAATTTTTATTTTCGCTATGCATTAGAAAAAGATTGCACCTAGGGACTCTAGATGCATGAATACCATCTAGAGATATATTTTGCTCTGTTCCTAAACTGGAGTACCTCATGCTTATGAGCATATCAGTAAACACACATTCTCTATTCTGAAAGAAATGCATTATAAAATTCATGTCCTTTTTCTTCCTTTCACTCTTTCTGTCTTTATAATGTATGTTTTTTCATCTTTCTGTGAGTTTATTGTTACAGAGTTCTCAGACTACTACAGTTCACATCTAAATACACAGAAACCAATTCAAAATTACAGTATAGTATTGAGAATCTCCATTTTTCATGCAAACATTACTTGATACTGTAAGCTGCTTTGACCTTGTTATATCATATATAATGAATGACCTGTTAGAAAAGGTGGTAATTTGTACTGCATGTTTAACTAGTACATTTTTATTAACCTTTTACATTGAATTACTCTGATATTTAGTGTTTGGAATGCTCATTGTAGCTGCAAACTGGTAGAGGCTAACCTGGAAGACTTCAATGTCTTTAGGGAAGGGAGAATCTTTTGGCTTGGGCTTAAAATTGCTCCACCATGAGTGTTCAGTTAGTGTGCAAATCATTCAATTCTTATATTGGTTAAATTTCATGGTATCACTGGGACATATGTGGAAAGTATGTCGGGGGGATTGGAACTAGATCATCTCTCAGGTCCCTTCCAACACACACCACTCTGTTCTGATGACTTTGAGACTAGGACACTGTCCTGGGAATAGAAGAAGTCAGTGTAAATAACTTCAGGATATGAAACTCTGAATAAAGTTCTATCATGTAATTTCATTGATTCAAATGACAAAGCTATAAAGAAATAGGAATACTCTCTCAGAGAGCAGCAAAGGTGACTCCAGTGTAGACAGTGCTCCACAAATAGTGGATGAAAATTGTGGTCCAAGCAAAGGACTGCTAGGACAGAGACAGAGTGAGCAGTGAACCAGGTCTGGGATTCACTGACAATGTCCAGCCAAGAGCTAATAGGGCCAGAGGAAAAACGGGAGACAAGGTTGCAGGGTGGGGTTGAAGGGTCCATCTATTTACAGTGTAGAGCTGAAGTCCATCCAGGAGACAGCATGAAGATACAAGTGGAGACTGGCTCTCCTATGGAATCCCTACAACAGGGATTGGGATGAAATGGGACTCCTGGACTCATTGTGAAGGACCAGTGGAAGCAACAGCAGAGAGGCTGAGCAGGGTCACAAAAGCCTACTAGTCCCTAAGTGCTCTGACATATGCCTGTCAAACTCTTGCCACTTAAAACTCTGAAAGATGAGTAGAGATACTAATTCTCAGTAAAGGATTCCAGGCCTTCTGCTTAAAGAGGCTAGAGGCAGACAGCTAGAGATGAAATGAGTTCAAGGCATAGTCATCTGTATCTATCTTGCAGGCCCAGGTGGTTCCCCATCCGCATATGATTATTGCCTTTTCACAGTACTAGTGTCACCCCAAATCCTGCTGAGAGAGCCCACATGTTTCATTTCTGAAGTTTGACATCAAGGCCATTTGTTGGACTTTCTGAAGATCTGTCCTTGGAGGAAAGCATGAACATTTTGAAGAGACACACAGATTGTCACACTGAATCAAGAACAGAATAAAGGCAGTCAATAACATGTTGAAGTATCTCTTTTTTCACAGTTGTTTTTCATTACAGGAGAGAACATGGCTTTTAAAAGCTAGAGTACAGAGTGAAATATTTTAATTTGATTTGTTATGAATTATACCAGTCTTTTGATTTGGTTTGACTTTTTAACCTCCAAAAAGCCAGTGTAATCTCTAGATATTAATACAGCTCTTTTGCATTGAGATATTCATCAGTTCAAGAGGAATGCAGTATCTTACAAAGTTTAGAATTGTGGCTTTTGTCTTCCCTTGCCATTTATTCACCTATAAAATATGTGAAACATTTTTCTAGTTTGAAATGGTAAAAAGAAAAGTAAAACTAAGGTTTCCATTCATTTCAACAAAATAGTGTTACATTAATTGATAAGTGTGTAATATTAGTGACAACTAAAGCAAACCTTGAATTTAATTCTGCATACTTTGCAATTAGTTTGAATTTTAACTACTGGAAGTGTTTGGAAACGTTAAGTGTCTGAAACATATTTTTAAAATATATTTCTAGCAACCTACGAAAGTTAAAAAGTTGTCTTTGTGCCAGAATTCAGAGTTATTTTCTTTTTAATTAGTAAGCTCATCTGATTGCATGTGGATGTAGAGGAATTATGAGGGAAAATGACAGAACATAAAAACATTTTTAACTGCTACTGCCTGAAAATTAGGAATTTGGAATATTTTTTTCAAATTCTATGCCAAATACAAATTTATTAAATATACTTTGCATTTAGCCATTTCATGCCTATGCAGTCAGGAAAAAGTATATAGTATGAAAAGGCCATGGTCAGATAAAATGTCACTGTATTATGTGAAAAAAGACCAAATTTTGCTTGGGATTAAAAACTATCAAGTTTTTATAAATGTCAAATACTCTGTTCAATGTAATCTCTGTTTGCAGTACTGCTTTGTTTCTTTCACTCTCACTGCTCAGTAGATTTATTTTTTCTTTTTAATATGAACCCATTATGCGACTGTCATTATTGATCTTGTTCATGAGCTACCTCCAGAATTAGCCTTTTTTGTTTGGCAGAATGTTTTATATAGTCGAGAATATTTTGAATATGAGTAAAGTGTCATTAATAACATCCCTTGAGGTTTTTGGCTATTAAGGGTAATTTTTAGTAATAAAACTTAATTTTGTTTGCTTACATTATCTCACTGCATCTTTATGTATTAAGATCTAGATGTTGAGAACAAGGTCAAATATCACAGGCTAAAAGTCATACAATTACTGTAGTTATGTCAAATATCAGTAAATACCAAAAGGGCTATATCAACCTTACACAGAAATGAGGGAGATTCTTCCAAGACTTATAAAAGACTGCACTGCCTATCTATAAACTTTTTCATATCTTGTAGTGCCAGATCTGTATACTGGTTTTGATCTTGCTGTATAATTTCCTGAGAAGTACCTTAAGCCTCTAAGCCTCTGTTCAATCATGACAGGAAGCTGAATTTGATTACAATGGCCTCTATTATTTTGATCGCTACTAAATGAAATGGAATTTAGCTTGCCTTCCTTTTGTTCTGAAGCAAGGTTTATGTTTTCAGAAGGGTTTAGATCATGCCGTAACTCATTTTAAAATGAAAAGGAAAGAAAATTCCACCGTACAGCAAACAATGAAAAAGAAGAATGGTAAATTAAATTACCTTTTACTTCTTATTCTATTCATATGATCATTAACAAAAACTAAACTAAATCCACTACAAAGTAGATTGTTCAAAGTCAGCAGCAAGCTAGGCTGAACTCGTAGACCTCAATAAAGTTCTATTTTAAAAGTAACACAAATATTCACTAGTTTCAATATACAACATTTGTAATTGAAAACAGAGAACGCATATATCTGAAGTAATATGTACTGGCACATGAGGCTGACCTTCCTGTCACAGCAGCCTTTTCCTCTATTCTTTCCTCCAGTGTCAAAACTCATTTAAAAGAAAGTTGACTGGATATGGATATGGTTTGTTGGTTATTTCTTTGCTTCTTTTTTTTTTCTTTTTTGTAGAAGTAATGTAGCTTTCTTGCTCAGTTTAGCAATGTTGTTCTAGAAAGAACAATAAGAAAAATGGGAACAAAGAGAATCATGAAAGAACCTTAATCTCATCCACCTCTGATTTCACAACTTGTAGAGGTGGTGGCCAGAGCTGAAAATCTGGGATTATTTATAAAAAGACATAATCAGCTAAAAATATATATAGACAATGTAAAGTATTTAGGATAATTAATAAGCAGTATAATCTAAAGTATAGAAAGATGTACATTTACCGTTTCAACACCCTAGTTTTATTTTAAGAATTTTAATTTACTTGAGAAATATTGTTTACTTATTCTGTCAGAAACTAAGAAGTACAGATGTAAAATATCTTTTTATCTCCATTTTATGTTGGAGCTTCAGGAAGGGTAGTTTTTCTCCTTTCTGTTTCTATTGTTACATGCATCTCTGGGGAGTATCCCAGCCTTTAAAAGCTTCAAGACAGAGTTTAATGGAAAGGATGAAAAAGTAGTCCCTTCATAATATTAAAAATCTGTGTAGTCTAGTTTGAATCAGAAGATAGTGTGTCTAGAATTTCATATGGGACTACAGTAATTTTGTCACTGGAGTAGGATTCCCTATTAGCGTTACTTTTAAAAATAAAATTTTTATAAATAAACTTTAGAAATTAGATACCTGAAAGAAAAGTTTTTCTGTCACCACATGTTCCTGCTCTTTATCTGCACAATCAGTTTTGACCTTTACCTAAGGAAAATTGTAAGAAAAATAAACCCATGTTGAAGGCAGAAAAAAGAAGAAAATCATAACATGAGTGGTCATTTTAAATCTGACACCTGAAAATATTTTATTTCATGTTTTTAGGAGGGATTTTGATTTATTTATAAAGTCTCTGAATTCTAATGTTGCATTCATTTCATTGCCCTGTATTTCTCTTTGTTACCTATCTCTAGGTAGTTTGGGAGAAATATTAGCATTAAACTTTGACACTGTTAAAAGCAGTACTGAAAAAAATCCCCACAATCTAAACCAAATATATCCATTTGCTCTTGTAAGTGCTTCAGAGTTCTTCAGAACTAATAATATTTCTTATTTCCTCTCTTCCTATATGGATTCTTTTCTAGGGTGAAGAGAGAAGCATTTGTGGAATTATGGCCTAAACACTTGGGCTAATAGCAATTTTAAGAGAGAAGTCTATCATAGGCAAACTTCTTTTTACCATGAATAATTCATAAACAGATTAATCCCAAGGTGTTTAAAAAGGCAATTGTCAAATGTACTTATGCAATTTAGAAGCTCAAGTTTTATCCAGGGAAATATACTTTAGAATCTAAGTTTCAGATATACTTTTTAATGTGTGATCTATTTTATCTCATTTTTTAAAGAGGCAATAATTCATTTTTTCATTTAAAATATTGGTTCATCTGCTTCAAAACTTTAAAACAATGGAAACTTCTTTCCCCTTATTTATTCTCTATAATCAAAGGGAACAGTCTAAAAGTGTATGTCATATCAAAGCTTAAATAATGCCAGTAGCCAGTGCTGAAGATGGATTTAGCATGGTTAAAGGAAGTCATTTACATTGTGTCTCCATTACATAGCCATATGGTAATGAAGTTCTTCTGTCTACTAGAAATATGTCTATCAGTCTAGACAAGCCTGTTTAGCATGGAAGTTCAGTTTCCCTCACCCTTGCGACACTGACAGCAGCACACTATGTGCTTCTTTTAAAAAGTCTGGTGAAAAATCGTAGTGGACAATGCTGAATGCCTAAAATTGATTAAACAGTTTATAGTGAAAAATGTCAGAGTTTGGTTTATCAGGAAGAAATAATGGAGAGTTGTGTCATGGCTCATAAGTAAACCTCTGTGATGTAGAAAACAGGCAGCAGCACTGTGTTCAGTGATGGAGATATAAGAAAGTCCTCAATGAACCTCTGCATTCTCTGTCTCTGTAGCTGTAAATAAGGCTGTATGTCTTTCTAGAAGGACCAAATGAACTGTAATGCTCTTTTGTCTGCAGAGGGACAGGCGAGGTTAAAGTCCCTTCTGTCATTAAACTCTACACATGACATACTTTATTCATCACTACCTTTGTAAATGTTCTAAACCAACAGTAATCAAAATGTTCACCGCACATACATAGTTTTGTATCAGTAATAAACAGAAGGAAGATCTCAATGGTGCTATTTAAAAAGCAGGTAAATAAAAGATCTAACAAAAGAGTGTGGTATAACACTAAAAAAGTTAAAAGCATGAAAAAAACCTAAGCCTAAATTAAATGTTTTAAATGAAAAGATGTGCATTGGGTTTGTGTGGCAAGGGTTTTGTAGCAGGGGAAGCTTCCTCTACGTCTGTCAGAGCCAGTGCCAGCCGACTCCAAGACAGACCCACCACTGGCCAAGGCCAAATCCATCAGTGAAAGTGGTAACACTTCTGGGAGAAGAGATCTAAGAAGTGGAAAAAATTATTGTTTGGAGTCGATTGCAGCCAGTGAGCAAAGTGAAAATATGTGAGAGACACCACCCTGCAAACACCAAGGTCAGTGCGGAAGGATAGATTCCCCTGAATTACCCTGCAGGCCCTGGTGAAGACCATGGTGAGGCAGGCTGTCCCCCTGAAGCCCATGGAGGTTAATGAGGGATTCAGAGATCTACCTTAAGCCTGTGGAGGGAGTGAGGACCTATTCCTGGAGCAGGTGGATGTGCCCAAAGGAGGCTATGATCCCACAAGAAATCTGATTTATTCTATGCTTGGAGTGAAAATTGTGATAGGTTATTTCTTTACTCTTGTATAGTTTGTAAATGTCTATGAAATACAACTTTTTAAAAAATTGCTATGTAGCTGAGAGTTCAATATCTGAAGTGTAATGTTAATTATAAACATATCAGAGAAAAATTTGGTCTGAAAGGACCTTTAGGAGATAATTTTTCTAACTTCTGCTCAAAACAGAGCTTCATTCAAGTTGTTCAGAGTCTTGTGAAATTAATTTTTGAAAATTTACAAAAGTAGAACATCTCTAACTTCTCTGGGCAACCCTTTCTCTGTCTTTACCGTCTTAAATAGTCCTTCCATAGTGCAATTTTTAGCACTATGAGTGCTTTAAATGCAGGCCTGTCCTCTCTTTAGGAGAATAGCTTTAATCACTTCTTTATTTGTTTCTGTTCTTTCTTAAGGGGCAAAATTATGGCATTAGCTTTCTAACTGATACAGCAAAATGGGTTGATATTGCTGTTGAGTTTCCATGTCTTTTACTAATTGAATACCTCAGTTTGCTCATGTGTAAACTATCTATAATAAAGCATTTTCCTCCCTCACAAGGATGTTGTAAGGATTAATGAGATAATGATGTGCAGAACGCAAGATCTTCAGATAACAGATCACGTGTAAGTGCAAAGTATTAATTATTTTTATTTTTGTCCCTCAGAGCATATTTTAAATTCAAAATCTATCCACATGAGGATGTTTAGATTATTTTTTACCAGCTTTGGTTTCGATTACTTTTGCTCAGCACTGTACTGTGGATCTCACATATCTTGCCTGTATTGTTAGTTTTCTAGTTTTCTTTCACCTTTCCCAAATCCATGCCTTATAATAAATAAGAGAAAAAAAAAAAAGAAAAGAAAAGAAATTAAAAAAGGGCCAGAATTGTCACTATAAATTTATCACATTTAAGCAAAATAACTCATTTAGGAGTTAGGAGATTTTCCATTCAATAAAAATTGAAAAATTTTTTTTTCCTAATTCAAATGTCTAGAGATTTCTTCAGAGAAAGGGCCTATGAAAATTAATCTGTTTTTGTTAATTTGATGGTTTACTACCATAACAAAACACCAGAACTAGGTTCCTAACCTTATACATAGGCATATGTAATATGTAAAAATAAAAATAAAAAATACATACATACATACATACGTACATAAAACCGAAAACAAAAAACCAACCGCTATCTTTTAATATTCAGCATTCTCACTATGCAGGAAAATTGCAGAATATTTCATCTGTCAGTCAGTTCCAGAACACACATGGCAGCCCTATAAATATTTCTGCCGCCGTCAGGAGGATGCAGTGCAGGGCCTCAGCCTTGCCATTGTAACTGCTGCCTCATCTGACCCACCCTCACTTCCGGGGCTATTGTGTAAACTCCAGATTGATTTGTGTCCACTCTGGGTGGGTCCAGGTCCATGTAAAACAGGCAGGTTCCTTCCACAACCCCAGGCCATATTTTCTCGAACTCCCTATATAGGAGATATTTTTCAGTTCCAAGGGTCATTTTAACCTGAAAAAAATTTTATAGCCCAAATACAGCACAAAAACTTCGAATCGGAAATGTGTGTTACTTACCTTAGAATATAATATGAATGCATGTGGCCACGTTTGAGAGCATAGTCTTCTGCTATTATCACAGAGGACTAGGTAGGGCTGAAAGACCCAAACCACGATCAGTCTTACTAGTTTTGCTTTTTGGGAGAAGTTCATGGAATAAATTGCCCCAACATTTAAACCTGAAACTTGATTTGGAGAGACCCTGCTAGAGACAGGTAGGGAACAAAACAAAAACCTGCAGATAATGAACTCTAGGCATCCTATAAACCTCTCTCAATTTTCCAAGAACATGTCCTAGCGTCCAAAGGAACTGGAAAGGGAACCTCCTTTCCCTCAGCTGACACTGTGAAGAAGAGTTTAAGGACAGATAGTAAAATGAGGTTGATGAGAATATGACTGCTAGTGTGAAGATTAGGACATATGCCACTGTTTCTCATTAAATGTTTATTAGGTGAAAAGAAGCAAAAGGCATAATAATTAAAATGCCATGTCAGTGGTAGCAATAAAACTCATCAGAACACCAAAGGTGTTTTGATTCTGAAAGCAGCTAAAAGCTATTGTATCTGAAGGCACTGTGGCTTTTTAGTTTCTATTCTTTATGTAGATGAAGGATGACAGACTCTCCAAAAGCTTTGTACAATTTATTTCTGGAAGAAAACTAGGAAAGATTCAGAAATATTCTGAAGGGGAAGCTGCTCAGAAAATAACAGCAGTTTCATATTGAAGTGTTCAGAGTCAGCAGTGTCAGATCATGTCCTGATCTCAAGACATGCCTAGATAGGTAGGGCAGCAAGAAAGGCACTTTTATTCACTTTTTTGAGACTCAGTTTGTAGGAGATCAATTGTAAAAATGGGAATAGTGTTATTTTTTTTCTAGAGTATGTTTTATCTTGGCTTTATCTCTTCCACTCATCTTTTTGTTTTTGAAATTATTACAGAATTTTATTTTGAAAATGGTACCAAATGCACTTCTGCCTATTACAGAATGAATTAAGTAATTTAAAGTAAATATAAAGACATTAAAAAAGATAATGTTTGCTTTCAAAATGTCCTTATTTTTGTTACACATTGTAGCTATTAAGAGTATTGCTCTTGTGCTTGATTGCTTTGTCTGTCTCTCTACTCCCTTCCCTTGACAGCCAATGTGTTAATTATGCTTCATGACGTACTGAGTGCTGTTGTCAAATACAGCTGAAGAATTGGTACTTGAAATAATGCCATCTTTTAAAACTATTATTTGTTCCATTAGGGTAGTTACCTATTATCAATCCCCAGTGGTTCATTTATGGTGAAGGTGCTTATAAAATATTCCCTATTAAATCATATTCAGTGCATTTAATATATGCAAAAATAGTTGTAACTGTTAAGGAATATATACAAGTGTGCTGCAATGCATAATATTTATGGACAGAGCTTGTAGAATACAGCACTATTCTTATGGGATTTTTGTCCACTCTTCCTTTCTTTTTTTCTTTTTTTTTTTATTTCCATCCTTTCATTATCTTTCATATCTTCAAAGTCAAACAAGAGACATTTAGAAAATGGATCTTCTGAAGCACAGAAAATTAAAAGAATATTATACAGATAAAAAATAAATCGCACAATATAAGCAGTAACATATTTACAGACTCATTCACATGTTCACAGCATGAAAAAGTCATGATAACAAAGGCAGATAATGATCCTTCCCTTATTTTCAGAATATATAGCATAAATACATTTTTAAAACTAACTTTAGAGCTGTTCTCCTGAACTCCCTGTAAACACTGTTATTAGAATAAAAGAAGCTCACCAGCCATTTTTGAATATGTAAATGTCCTGAAAAAAAGGATTTTTAAACATATTCTTGCATATATTTTGTACTAAAATGCTAAATTTTCAAACACACATCTATTTTTATAAAACTCTACACAAGAATTTCTTCTTTCTCTCTATTCCAGTTTCCTAAATTTTTGTATACACAAAACCACCCCAAAACAAAACAAAAACGCAACCAACCAAAAACAAGGAAAGAAACAATCCTCTCCACCTACTTGTATTTGTCACTCCAAACACTTTAGAACAGCCTGATCTATTTCACATATTGCCACGCAGCCCGACACACCTTCAGAAAGATGCTGCCTTTATTTCTAGGTACAAGGATGAGCATCTCATCAATACTTTATATAACTAAGTGAGCCACTAAAACTCGACTCTGATGAAGTGAAATAAACATCACTCTCATGGAAGAAGGTCTTTAATTTATACCTTGGTCCTACCTACAGCTAAACAAAAAGCCTTACAGATTAGCACTATAGGAAATAAATGGATTTTGCATGAGGAGAGAGAGGACCATTCTCTATCTTTGCTGTGCCCTAATCACATAGAAACTTTGTTTTCCTTTTTTATGAGAAAAACAACTAGAAGTCAGGACGAGCAAATGGACTTGTTAGTTTTACACTTAATTCACATCTCAGTTAGCAAATGGTCAAGATTAAAGTTTATCTCTTGTTTTTAGAATACTCAACTGAATTTTGAGGTGAGAAATGCCAGCAGTTTGGTGGTCCTCTCAGTGATTTTTAGTAATATACTTAAAATGAGAAGATTAATTTCAAAATAAACTTTTAGCTTATTGATGGCATGGAGTACTTTTCATTGTGTGAGCTTTCCAAATGATTCATCTAGCAAACTGGTTTTTTTCTATAACTCTTTTACAGTAAACCCAAGAGCAATTAATAAGATGAAAACTTTTAGCACAAAAACAGAGACTTGTGGTTGGAAAGTAAGGATTATTGTCTATCTCTACTGGATAGAATGCATATAGGACTATTTCCAAGGAATATTGAACTTTTCTTCTAGAATTTCTTTCAATTTAAGTCAAAGACTTTGGAATTGAACATTGGAGTGCTCTCAAGTTGTGAGCCTAATTACCATAAGAAAAATCTGGAAATTTCCTCTCTGTTTATGAATTCTGTTCTGGTTTGTAGAAGCCAAACTTAACAGAAATCTCTTGAATTCAGCTTAACCTTATTCTGCAAACCATCCCACACTTGTGTGACTGTGCTTTCTGCAGTTCACCTTCTCATATGAAACTCCAGATTTGAAATTCTGCTGCGCTAGAAGTTGGAGGTTGAAATAGCTAATCTACACATGTCAGGGAATTCACCACAATATTGCATGCTTGGACTATTCAGTGCTGCTTGATTTTTATAACTAACACTAACTTGGCAAGCCTTGTGGCTGTAACTATTAAAGTTGACAGATGACATTTGTTCTCAGCGTGAGTGAGAAACAGACTTTTTCTGTTTGTTATTGGCAAATCGTTCTTTTTAAACTTTTTGCCTTTTCAGAAGGCTCATGTAAGTTGATATTACTCAGTACCCACTAGAAAAATTAAGATTAGTTAATGCATTTTAAATTAAAAAAGAATGAGAGAGAATACCCTCCATAAATGCAACAGCAGTGATACAGTTAATTTTCTAGTTTAATGAGATGGATTAGTTCTAAGAAAAAAATATCTCTTCATGGCACGTATCCTGTATTTTATTTAAAATCAGTCATATTTTTAATTGATATCTTTATAGCCAAGGATAAATAATTTCACATATATCAACTAGTAATAAGGGTATTGTGTTTGATTTTACAGAACCCAAGCTTCTTTTAATTTAGAAACCGTTGTAAAATTTTTGATGGTTTTACATTTTTACAATTACGGTAGATGGTTATTTTCAATAGCTCTAGCATTATAGAATGATTTTAACGAATATCAATATTTATATCCATTCTGATATCCTTTCTTGCTTTCTCTTTCTTCTTCCTACCTGATACAAAACTACTTCCCTATGAGTGTTTTAGTCTATATTCTATTCTCAGCCATTGACTGAATAATTTTATTAAAATCATTAGATTTTCTGTTGAAATTCAAAATTGTTTTTCATTAAATAATTGATTTTCAGATAACATTTTATCCAAAGGTTTGATGCAACCTCCTATAACACTTCAGTAAAATAAAGTGACATTAAGTAATGTAGGAGAGAATGTCATGTAACTTCTTGACAATGAAAAGCAGCAACATGAATTACAGAAAGAAGGAACTATTAAGGAAAAGATTCATGGTCTTTTGCCTAAGTAAAGACAGAGTAAACAAATCATCCTTAAACTGCATACCTACAAAATTATTTTTAAATCTATTTTTTAATCTTTCATTAAGAAAATACTATCATAGGGAAAGAGTTTCAGTATTTTTGGCTGCACAAAGATGGAAATGGCCTTTGGATATAGCAACATATAATAATGGCCAACTTTCATGAACAAAGATTTGGGAAGGGCTCTCCCCATGTGGGGGTGCCCTTCGAACCTGTGCAGTGGATTTTTTAGGTGAGGCACAGCGTGCACAGAACTGGCCCCACCATTTAAGTCCTAAGGTTCATTTACCACAGCCAAGCAAGCTTGGACAGTGACAGTGAAGTCCTTGGGACATCTACAGCACCCGATACTAACCAGGGCTGACCCTGCTTAGCATCCGAGATCCGACGGGATCGGATGGCAGGGAGGCATTGAACTGCCGGACACGGTCCCTACTGAGACTCGAACTCGCAATCTTAGGATTCAGAGACCGAAGTGCTCTCCATTACACCACGGGACCGCCCCAGCAACATATAACAGTGCACATTAAATGAACATGTTGAAGAGTTTGAGATACGGATATCATTAGCATGATTTTCTTTGCAGCTTAATTTAGTCTTTTTAGAAATCTCTCCATTGGTCTTTGTGTAGTGTGTGTCCATGCATGTGTGTGTGTTTATGTTTGAGCTAGTATGCTTACATAAAAATGATGTGTATATGAATATGTTCATCCTTTATTCTTTCAAAAGTGGAAAATCAGAAAATGGATTTGTTATGCATTGCAGCTCAACATCAGTAATTCCACTATCCTTGTAAGAAGTTGGTCCCCCTCTGTCCTTTGCAAAGAAAGTTGTTTTGTTACATTAGGAACCTGCATGGAATACATTTTACTGTTTTTTCTGGTTTTTTTTTTCTATTAAATTATGTTGATTATTTTTATAACAGCATGCATTTTTATAATTCTTAATATTTGATGAATAATTTGACTAGCTCATTAAAAATGTGGAAGGTTAATTAATTATTTGTTAGTTGTAAAGATATTTTGAAGATATGCAGTATTGTATTTTCATAGTATATGTGAAAGTGTAGGGAGATGATTTTGAATTAATTCAGGAGATACTAACTAATCAGTGCAGTTGACAAAAAGATACTTCTATTGAAATATCTAGATTAAATTGTATTCTTGATTGTCCATGTAAGTGTCCTAGTTCAGCAGATGGGACCAATTATCACTGTGTGGGGGTGATCAAAGGTATGTATTCTACACCCTCTATTCATTTCCCAAGAACAATGGACTATTTGTGGCAGCTGCCCAGGAAGCCATTAGCACCTTCCCACCCAGCCTGAGGGGGCGTGGCTGCTAATGGGCCATCAACAGTTCAAAAATAGCCCATGACTCACAGAGTTAATCACCCATTGTGTGAGTCCCCACTCTGGGGGAGGGACTGGGTGCACCCTGAGGGTACATAAGTGGGGGTCGGCTCCAGAGGAGCAGCAGGACCTTGATAGGAGGAGACCACCACTTGTGACCAGACTACAGCCATCAACTGCACCAATGGGTTCTTCACTTCCTTTTGCTTTGGACTTGGGGGAAACCATGCGGGTCTCAGCACAAGGGCTAACAAACCCCTCTGGGTTTGTGCACCAGGACACTGGCTTATACTGCTGGGGTTTGTGAGTTGAAAGCAGTTTCTCTTTGTGTCAGTGTATTTAATGTAATATCTTTCATTAAATTGTAACTGTGACTTATAATCTCTCTTGTGGTGGGTCCGTTTCTCCTGCCGGTTTACTTTTAAGTCAGCACAGTAAGAAACCAAACCCTTATCCTGATTAAATATTCAACTAATCAAGAATAAGAAAGAGATCTTCAAATTTTCCAATTTTCAAACTGTTTTTACTGTATTAATTGTTACTAAAAATCAAGGATTTCAATTTTATCAATCTTGAGGTTGTTGCAGCAGAAAAATACTGGATAAGCTAGTTTTCTTTTTAAAAAACTGTACAGATAATATCTATAAGTGATTTAAGATAGGTTTTGCATGATTTCAGTTTACATTTTAACCTTTCAATTGCAGACCAATCTAAAGGGTAAAAGAGCATAATTGTGATTTTTACATTACACAAGGAAAAGGCTAAAATGCTTTTGATTCTAAATAAGGTTAAAATATTTTCATTAGAAGAGGTAGAAATAAACTACTGAGTATTGAAATATAGCTTGTTCAAGGTCAAGTATCTGCTACTAAAATTATTTTTCAAATATGTAGATTTCTTTAGAGACATTGGTTGTCTTCAATCTATATCAGTACAGTCTGGGTGATGAATGGATTGAGAGCAGCTTTGCAGAGAAGGAGTTGAAAGTGCTGTTCAATGAATAAATCGGCATGACCCAGAAACTTGCATCCCAGAAAGACAGCTGTATCCTTTAGGGTGGGGCAACACCAGAACAGGTAGTCCAGAGAGCTGGTAGATGCCTCATCCCTGGAAACATTCAAGGTTAGGTTGGACAGGGCTCTGAGCAACCTGGTGCAGTTGAAGATGTCCCTGCTTATTGAAGAGAAATTGGACTTTAAAGGTCCCTTACAACTAAATCATTCCATGATCCTGGACTGCATAACAAGAAATACGGTCAGCAGGCCAAAGGAGATGATTCTGTCCATCTACTCTGCTCTTGTGAGACCCCACGTAATACCCTGGAGTACTCTCAGCTCAGGGGACCTGAACACAAGACAGACATGGACCTGTTAAAACAGATTAGGAGTTTGTCATGAGCATAACCAGGGTGCTGAAATACCTCTCCCATGAAGAAATGCTGTGGGAGTTGGGCTTGTTTAGCCTGGGGATGGGGAAGGCTTCAGGGGAACCTGACTGTGGTCTTTCAATACTTCAGGTGGGCTTTTAAGATCAGTAGAGACAGACTTTTTTCATGTGTTTGCAGGGATATGACAAAGGATAGCATTTTTAGATTGAAAGAAGTAGGTTTATAATACATATAAGATACGAATCTTTTTTGACAAAGGTGGTGAAACACTAGAAAAGGTTGCTCAGAAAGGCTGTGGATGCCCCATCCCTGGAAGCGTTCAAGACCAGGTTGGATGGGGTTTTAAGCAACCCAGTCTAGTGAAAGATGTCTCTCTTCACTGCAGAGGGGTTGGACTAGCAGATCTTTTTAAGGTTCCTTCCAAATGAAATTATTCTATGATTCTGTGATACTATCAGTAGGCAGGCAGTGTATCAATTATTAGTTTTCTTACATTCACTTTTTTTTTCTTTTTCTAGTAAATATATTTGAATTTTGCTTAGAGTTTAAATAAAAATGTTCTACTGCATGTGCTAAACATATTTTATCTGTGATGCAATCTCTAATTTCCCGTGTGAATGTAGTCCCTATAAATCTATGTAAAATAATTCAGGATATCATACACACTTTGGAGAGGTAGAAATGACTGTACAAGCTTTTAAGTAATAGATAATCAAGTTCACTTTGTGCTGAATAACATTTTGCATGCAGAGACCTTGCCAAGGAGCACTCAGGCTTTGCTAGAGGAAAAAGCAAGATTGTTCATAATAGTAATCACTACATATCCTGCTATCTGTGGCAGCAAACAAGTTTGCACAATTCTGAATGCAGGACAAAGAGGTAAGGAATGAAGATTAATCATTATTGAACTGAAATAAATTCTGATAAAGACAAATGTGTTTCTAAGGAGTATTTACAGAGATAAGGTATCTGCAATTATAGCCGAACTGAATGAAATTATTATTCTTTCCAAGATAAATTATTATACAGATGGGGAGCAGAGTGGAGCCTCCACAATCCAAGTGGAAATGGTCAGAGACTTGCTACACCACTTAGATACACAAATGTCCATGGGTCTGGATTGATTCCAGGCAAGGGTACTGAGGGAGCTGAGGACATGGTTTAGTGGTGAAGATGCAGTGTTAGATTAATGATTGGACTCGGTGATCTTCGAGGTCTTAGTCAACCTTAATAATTCTATGAATCTATATCCAGATTATCAATCTTATATTTTGGCATCTGTACTTTAGATGACCTTTACAGTTTCAAAATAAAAATTATTTTCCTTTCAGAAACATTGGTGGTAGTATACAATTGCGGAACAAAATATTTATATCAGATAGATTAAAGAAAAAGAAAAGAAAACAAATGTTAAAGGAGTACAAAAAGATATGGCCAGAGCAACTCAGAAAGTGTTAACAACTTAAGCTTCAAGGAGGAGTCTGGAAGGTGTGCACAAAGCTACTTACATGAATGCTATTTAAATGAGAATAAGCTTACCCAGAACAGCAGATAAGCCTAAATCAAGTGGGAGTGATGATCTAAGAAGAGATTTGTTTCTTGTAAATCTTCCTGATACTGCCTTGCTGTCTGTCAATAATCCCTAGAAATTCTTCATCATGTAAGAATATAAACTTTATTTTCTATTTTATTCTAGTTGTGGGAGGAAGAGGTGAACAAGAAAGGCTATACAAAGTTTTATGCCAGAAGGTATCATCAAAACATCTATTCTCATTTTTGTATTGTAGGTTCTTATCTTCCACTCGCCTCTTTATATTAATCAGTAAGATTTAACATATCAGTCCTCTGGTACAGTTGTAGGGGACAACTTACAAAAATAGAAATTTAAAGATAAAAAGAGTTTTACAGTCCTGAAATTATGTAAACAGTTTAAAAGGAATACATTAATTTGGTGTCTTTTATTTTTATTAAAGAAAAGAAAAAGCACATAAAAGCTAATACAAAAGACAATCGACAAAATTTGAAATCTCTGGCAGTCTAGCAGAGAGGAAAATTTCTTCTCAAATATAAATTTAAGGATCAACCTGACCACTAGTATGTACATAGGATATCCTTGGTGGCTACAGAAATATAGGATTCTAGTGCTCTGTGTTCCATATGCTGCCTAGCCCACACTGAATCCAGTTTCAGTTAACACAAACTTCTGTTGATGTTTTGATCACAGCTAAGGAGTAGAGGAGTATGATCGAACCCATTGCAGGTGACCAGGAAATTAGTAGATTTGCCTGGATAGGTATTTTGAGGCCACCCTTCTTCTCACTGGTTTGCGGAGTAACATGTATCTGATAGGATGACCAGGACCACTTCCCATAACAAAGTCTATGGGAAACAGAATTATCACTTCAGTAAAGGAGCTACAGAGTAGTCAGATATGAAACTTCTTTAGAAAACGGAGTGAAATGATTTTGGTGGAGCTTGGCAAATAGTTTCACTGTTAAAATACCACTTGAATGGTTACATGGAGTTAAGAATATGTGGCAGCAAATTCTTGCCTTAGTTCTGTTGCTGCATCTTCGTGGAGATCTGGGTCACTTACTCTTAGTTTTGATTTCCCTGGCAGTAAAGCAGAGACTGTGGGATTTCAAGACAATGTCTGCTATTTCTTAGTTCTGTGATAAACACAATGGAAGGACTCAATCTAGAAACTTCTAGAAGACAGTTTCTGGTGTGATTCTTGGGATGTCTTGCACAGGGACAGGAATTTAACTTGATGATCTTGATGGGTCCCTTGCAACTCAGAATTTTCTATGGTTTATGAGTCTATACCTATTCAAGGGATAAGCAGAAATTCTGAGACTGCAAAGAAAATGTGATCTTAGTCAATCTTTTTAACAAGTTATTCTATTTGTTCTTTTTATTATTTCCTCCCCCAGTTTATATTAAATCTAAGTGAATCTGACGAAAGAATAGCTGATTTATTGGAATGAATATCTGTTACTCAGAAACTAAAATTATAGGAAGGATGTCAAATGGTCTTTAACTATGGCTGAGATTTCATACAGTAGGAATGATGTCTGTCAGTGATCATTTATGTGGAAAAATTATATACACATAGCTCTTGGTGCATGCCTTCAAGGAGTTTGGCATGGCTGGCCCCTAGCAACCTGGATTTTATTTTCAGAAAGGTTTTCTTTCTTTAATATTTTAAAAATATTATGAAGTGGATTTCTCTGGCAAATCTATGTACAGTAACCAAACATTACTTAGATTGCCTTGAACACATTAACCATGGATTTATGGAAAATTCAGTAAACTTACGGAGTAACAGACTATAAATATTTTCTCTCTTTCAAAAATAATCTAACTCTACTCAAATATTTCTATAAGCTTGTATGGCTGTCAGAATATGCTTCAAGGGAAAATTGATTCACAAATACTGTTCTCACCAGGACAGTTTTAACTCACTTGGCTTACAATTTCAGGATAATATTTTTTGCTTTATGTATTTTAAACCAGTAAGAAAGATCATGCCTCTATAAAGAAAAAAATCCCAAGATTCCTCTCTATCCTTGCTCCTAATGATGTTCAGTCTCTCCCTGCTTTGATGCATTTCACAGAAACAACCAGATGTCAGCTTCAAGGCATCAGCTGTTCTCCCTTGGGTTTATGTTCAGGATGCCTCATGCTCAGTTTGTTCAGCAGTGTTGGGGATCTTTTTTGGATGACATAGAGGACTTTCTGCTCAGCTCTGCAGACAATCTCATTCTGTGTCATTGTGATGCATGTACCAATCCTGGGAATCAAAAATCTAATTTAGAAATTATAGAAATATATTCTATTAATATCACAGTAAACAGAAGATTTCAATTCAGGTAAAAATGAAAATTCAGGTTCAAATGAATAAACCTGTGTAAGACATTTGATACATTCCTTACTGTCTGTGATATCATGATGCTGTGTTTTTTAGATTTCCTTACTTCTTTATTTTAATAATTCGTCCAAAGTCAAACAAGCCATATGTTAACAACAAATATTGCTTTCTTTTATATGTTCCAGTTCCTCAAGACTGTGGTGATCTGACAGTAATGATGCCCAGCCAAAACCTCCCCTCTTCATCCCAGACTTCCAGTACATATTCCCTACACTCTCTCAGTGTCTATGTCACATCTTGTGTGCCTCACCTGAAACCATCCAGAGTCTTTTCTTTGTGTCATCCTCCCCAGTGCTCATTGTGTTTTCAACAATCCTTAAAAAAAATCTTCTGATATTGACAAAGATACTTGCTCCCTTAATCACTATTGCATGAAGGTGGTCTAGAGCCTGTCCGTTACACTGCCTCTGTGCAAGTTTTTCCTCACTCTGTATAGTTTACCTCCCAGCATGAAGGAAAAAAGCAGGAGAGTAAGTTCAGATGGCCCTGTTTAATTAGCTCGGATTGCTGAACACAGACATGGTCTTAGTCCAAGCCATCGTTTTTAGTGTGGTCTGACCTCAATGTCTGCAACAGAGGCAGGAGAGCTGAAAGTCAAGGGCTGAATGACATTTTTGCATAGTTCCTACTTTTTTTATTTTTTCTTGATTTCTTCTTCTCCTCCCCCCCCTCCCCCCCATTTCTCTTTATTACAGCAAATGTGGACGCTCTACCTTGTCTGTCCGCACCTTGACAGCTGTTGGTAACAATATAGTATGTTTCCTACTGGCCCTTTGTTCTGATCAGTAAGGTAGAATTTTGACTCATCAGGAGTTGTTTGCGTGGGAAAAGCGTATCCAACAGAGACAGAGACAGGTTCCCATCCTGTGACCTAGGCACAAACTGATGTTGGCAGGGCAGGGATAGAGGGATGTTGGATCATTGTGAATTGTTCAGCCTGTCTAATAAATCTCACTTGCATAATTTGTAATTTGTCAAATTAATTTATACCACAGTACTTATTTATCATGATTTTGGCAGAGATATAACTATATCGCTTCCTGATAGCAGCCGATTAGCTCCTGTTTACACTGTGATGACCTTTGACAGTCCTTTGCCCCAGAGCAGCCCTCTGAAATTAGTGATGTTCCACACACATGCTCTTGGAATTTGTTCATGGCTGTTCTCTGTTGTTAATTTCTGTTCTGTTGCACAGCCTACCCAGATGTACAAAGACATTTGACATTATACGAGAGCCCTTGGCCAACTTTAAATTTGGATCAGATCTGTTAATCAAATGCAGATTTTCTCTTTTAAATTCATGAAAAAATGTATACACCTATTTTTGTAGTTTTCAGTTAAAAGAACAGTGTCAAGATAAAATAAAGGTTTGTAATTAACATAATGCTAAATATTTGATCAATACGAGGTTAAAATTTGAATATACTTAAAAACAAATCAAATGGTATCTTTTGAAATAGGCAGAAGAACATTATCAAAAAAGGGCATCCCTTGATTTTCAGCATGGGAGGGTTTTTTAGAATACTTATCTTTCATGGATTGATAATATTGTTTGCTTTGATTGCCTCTTAGATTAAGATTCCCAGCTCTAAACATTGCAGAAGTTTTGTATCTTATGTGCTAATTGCAGTAGAGAAGTCATTAGTCATATAGTTTACATAATTATTCACACAAATTTCAAAGTGCAGCATACTAGAAGCATTTAGTGTATTGTAACACCTTATTTACTGTTAGATCAGCAAAATTCATAAAAAATGCTTCAGTGCATTTATGATTGGATGTATTTTGCTTGAGGCAAATCTGACACCCTGCATATCCATACTGCAGTCATTTCTTCTCTTTCCTCTACAAACAATTAAGATGCATGATCCTAACACCAACTGAAGGAGAATAATCATAGGTTTTTCTTTTCATTGTTTTAATTTCTTTTTATCTTAGCCTGCACATACTTAACTATCAGGTTTATACTCTCACTTGCACCTGATGCAGCCCACTTTGTAGTCAATTTGCTGGATATTTTTAACTTTGTAATATAAAACTCTTCATGAAATGTTTTTCACCCTTGATTAAGCACATTCAGTGTAGAAATAAAATTAAATGAGGAAAAGGAATTCCTGGCAAAGTATTTAATTAACTGTTTTTGCTCTCATTATACAATGGGGACATAAACAGACTTGAATGTGAATAGGGAATGCAGAACAATGCCTAAAACACAAAAGCTGTGATTATTCTAGATACTCACCTGCTACTGAGCTGTCAGCAGGCATTAAGTTGAATTTTTGTTGATACCAGTTTAGAAGAGACTAAAATACTTGAACTACCATAACTGAAGAAATTATTGGCTTACACATAGAATATCAGATAAAATATATCATGATACAAACCCTTACATTGTTTCTATTTTAATTTTAAGGCATATATCTTACAAAATAGTTATTAAAAGAGTTTTGAAGTGCCATTTTCTTCACACAATTAATATTCTAAAAAACACCAGGGAATTTTTTTTCCTGTGTAAGTATTCTTGAGCATGTCTTGTTCCAATAGAAGCAAAACTGAAAACAAATGAAGCAACAGAAAATAATGACCTTCTCAACAAGTTTTATGAATAAAGAATAGACCAATTCTTTTTATTATAAATCCTTTTATTTTGATGTTATTTTTAATTTAATTAGTAGCTTCCCCATATCTTCCCTATGTAATCTTCACTACTTTCTGCCTAATAAGTCAGGAGAAATTATCATAGAAAGTGTCTTAAATATGGGAATGTGTGGAAAATGTTAAAAAGTCTAGCAGATGTGCTTGGATAAGTAATTTTCTAACATTTAATTATGAAAATTATCTGATTGTCTGACAGATGATTTTATGCACAGTTATAGCTATTCTGATTATAATATGGAAAAATTAAAATTGAAAACAGTCCTTATTATGCAAAGTTTAACAAATAACTCTCAATGAAGTGCCATGTCATCTGCTTGATCTTTGGCTATGCGTCAGACAACCAAATGAAATTCTCACTATGGAGGCCTTGGCTTAGGGAAGTTAAGAACTGAGCCAAAACCAATTTAAAACAACAGAGAGAATCCTATTGACTTCAGTGGAATCAGGCCTTTGGAGAGCAGCCTAAAGGACTCCAGTGTCAGCCAGCTTACCCACAGCTCCACAGGCTGGAGCTGTTGTTTTCCTACAGTATCATCTAGCTGGCACTCATGAGCCAGTTGGCACTGGCATTGTCCGACAGGGTAATTTTGTCAGTTTTCTTGCACAGAGTATATAAAATAAAACATCCAAACCTGCAGCATTGCTTGCTGTCTCTTTATGCTTCAGGTTGGAAACTCTTTTCAGGTATCTAAAACGTTTAGATAGTTTGACCTTATGCTTTTTGTCGTTGTATAAGAGCTTTGTTCTAGTCATCTCAAACTGCTTAATGCTTACACATAATAACAAACTAAAATAACTATAACTATAACTACCTGAAGGGAAGTTCTAGCCAGGTGGGGGTTGGTCTCTTCTCCCAGGCACTCAGCAATAGGACAAGGGGGCACGGGCTCAAGCTCTGCCAGGGGAAATTTAAGTTGGAGATCAGAAAATAATTCTTTCCAGAGAGAGTCATCAGGCATTGGAATGGGCTGCCCAGAGAGGTGGTGGATTCACCATCCCTGGAGATTTTTAAACGCAGATTGGACGTGTCACTGAGTGCCATGATCTAGTAAATGGACTGGAGTTGGACCAAGGGTTGGACTTGATGATTTTGGAGGTCTTTTGCAACCCGATCGATTCTATGATTCTAAAATGACTTATCAGCATACCTGGAAATAAGTATGGTAGCCACAGCTGAAATATGTGGTAACACAAATTGTTTAGTTGTGAACATTCCTGGAAACAGAACAAGATTAATACTTCTGCCTTTATAAAACGTGTAATCAAATAACAATAGTCTTAATTTTGTATCCGTTTTGATGAATCAGAGAAAAACTTCCCTGAATCCAACATTAAAGGGTTATTGGTCTGTGACTGGAAGAAAAGCACAGATAGTGAGTTGCTGTGTAGATATTGCAAATTATTCTGTATAAATAATTATCTCAAACTCTGTAGTATCATAGCAAGACAAAAGTATAAACCTTCTTTCTAAAAGACTTTAAGGTCTTCAAGCATTTAAAACTTAGTTCTACTTTGCTAAAGCCTGCATCTCCTTCCATCTATACTTGATTTTACCATAATAAAAGAGAGTTTAAAGGAGCACTAAAAGCTAATTTACAAATGGAAAAGGAGTAAACATAATGACACATATGACAAGAACAGTAGCTATATTCAGAATTGGTAATTTAAACTTTTTTTGACTGTACATATTTTAGTAGAAGTAGTAAGGCTACATTATAAAGCAAAGTACAGAAAACATATGTCCTTACAAATTTTCAGAAAACCCAAATATGCCACTCATTCACAAGATAAAAAGTAAAAATGAGGAAAGATAAGTGTATTGTAGTTGACAAGCATTAAGCAATTAGGTAGGTAGATCTAGGTATAAGAGAAATAAACTAAAATGAAGCTGTGAAACCCCTGAAATTAAGAAAATTGCATACAGGTCAATGAACAGAATAAATCTGTCTTCAATGTTTACTTACACAATATTTACATTTTGAGTCTTTTTCTTGCTGTGCAATGGTTTTGTACATTTGGTTGAGCTATGGTACAGCTGCTGTGATTGATGCTTATGTACTGTAAAATCCTTAAAAAATCTGGCCCTGTACGGAATGTATTCCTTGTTTAATAGTATATATCCACAGTTCACATGCAATAAAACATCTGTCCTACTTTTCTTCAAATAAAAAGCAGTTGTGGAATATCCTATTTCTAGGTGTTTTATCTATTGATAAATGTAGGGTTTTGCTGGACACTGTTTATATCAGCACTTGCATAAAGCCGTCAGCTGCAATCCAGCAAGCCCAGGGTCCTGCCGCAAATGGCTAGGCATTAAATACTACCTGTCTGAAAAAGTCGGATGTGGAGAACAATATTTGGACTATTTCACATTCATCTTCAGGCTACAGCAATTACAAACTGTGTCAGTTTCATCTCTGTTTATGGATCTTGCAAAAATATTCAGGTGCAACATTTGCATCAGCGGTTAATGAGCTGCAGTGCAGCCTACTAGCCTTCAGATTCCCCTTTTCTCTCTGAAGGAATTGTACCGCATTTCTCATTTTCACTTCTTATTTGTAAAAACAAGTACTTATACAGTCAGAACTATGAGTAATGTCGGTGAAACTTGGATTTCCTTTTCAAATCTGCTCAATTTTTGGGTTTTTTTGTGTACCTGTTTCCATTTCCCTTCTTTGTCTGTCTTGTCTATGTGGGGTTCTAAGCTACTAGAACTGCCATATTTGTGTGTGCCATCTGTACATATAGAATCATAGAATGGTTTGTGTTGGAAGGGACCTTAAAGATAATTTTTTTGCACCCTCCCTGCTTTGGACAGGGACACCTCACACTAGACTAAGTTGCCCAAAGCCCCATCCAACCTGGCCATCCAACACCATCAAGGATGGAGCATCCATAACTTGTCTAGGCAACCTGTTGCAGTGCCTTACCACCCTCACAGTAAAGAATGTCTTCTGCATAGAAGCATTTAGGTAAACGAATTTAAACATCTGAACAAACTAGAATCAGTAGCATGATTAACTAACAATGAGAAAGCAATATTGTAAGAGAAAAAAAGGTTAAATATGGACACAAACTGAAAATCTCTTGTCAACAAGATTGTTTCTTTGGATGTGAAAACTGCCTAGAAGAGTTTTATGAATACTTCTTCAGTTTTTGCATTTATAAAACAAAAACAATAGAAATACAAGTCATGGCACAAAACTGAAAGAAAAGAAAAAAGAAGAGTGAATGGATTGAGTGTTAACTGTCACTTTGAATAGGACTTCATGAAAAGTATTTCAGATAATTATTCTAACACTAAAATATTCAATACAAAGATCTGAAAATTAAGGCATGAAATGGCTCCAAAAGCAAGTATAAATATTTAAGTTCTGTAGTAACGGACCAGTTATAGATTCACAAGAAAAAATACATATGGACTGGATGAGAGTAATTACAGTCTAATGCTGGTATAGCTATATCTGCATTCCGAAGCTATAGATGTGTTAAATACCAATTTAAAGGAGTAGTTCTAAGTAATTTTCTCATATAATGAATTGTGTATTTATGTAAATCAATTATAATAACAGGAATAAAAAATATCAGAGCAATTTAATTACTAAATTGTAAAGCATATCTTAACTTTAAATGTGTCTGCCTCAGTAAACTGCTCCAGCAATTGTTTGACTTGATAAAGCATTCAGCAAGTGTTTCTGCAAATGGGAAAAAAAGGGTGAAGACATCTGAGGTTGAATGAAATTGGATAAAAACTCAATACTTTAGATTTTCTGTTAATCTCAGAGAGCAACTTGTTGGGTAAATTGCACACACATGCTGAAGTCATTTACTTACAAGCCCTATAAGCAGGTATGTGTGAAAATGCTCTACCATTCTTAAATTAATGCCACTAATAATGCTTATGTAAATATTTGATCTGTTTTTAGCATAGACTTTTAACACAGAGATTTAGAGACCTCAGACCCAGTTGGTTTCTCATTTGTTTTCAGTAATGTCAAATGACAGCAAAATGCTATAAAGTCTATGCTTTAGCTTCACCTCCCACTTTGAACTAGAATTGAATATTAGATGAGGAGAAATGGTGAACTGATTATGGTGACCGGCACTAAGATGCAGCAAGTCCCACACAGTGCAAGCAAGGTATGAGTAACCAGGTCCTGCCCCAGACCACCCCCCTACTACTAGTTCTGTTTCTTGCTGTTACATACAGTCTTACAGCACATCCTCCCTTAAATGCCACACAGGGATTTCTGGCCCCATTTCTGAGTGTCATGCTGTGTGTCTGGTTGGAGTCAGAGGCACTGTGCCACTGCCTCACTGAGTGTCAGGGAAACCTGATAAGCACCCTCCCAAAAACAGGTGTGCACACCCAAGGGTACCCATCTGTAGACAGGACGTGTATTTCTAGCATGTAACCTACCCATTTACCCACTGACAGCACCTTCCCAGCACACAATACAAAATCTCCCACTTTGAAATGTAAGAAGTCAGTTTCCTGCATTCGTTCAGTGTCTTCTGCAAGTTCAGTGGCCAAGATTATTCCTAGGTTTACAGTGGGAGTGGCCTGCTTGAAAAATAGCTGTGGAGGAACCTGTTGGGTTTCCGGTTTTGGTTTTGGGGTTTTTTTTATTTTTAAGAGATGCTGCTCAGCCACAATTCTCTTTCACCATGTGTTTTTTTTTATACCTGGGCTGGTGCTCTATTTCCAGAAATGAAAAGTTTGAGTGTAAGCCCACACTGGATTCCCTATTTTGAAAGTTTTTGAGATTTTTTTCATTCTATTAACTCTGCATTTCTGCATAAAGGTGAATTTTGTGCCATGCCAATGGGCTCCAAGTCCAGTAGAGTATTTAGTTACCCAAGTAACCCTAATTATACAAGTGTCTACACTGAAATCAATACCATTCCTCACATACTTAAATTGTCCCTCTACTTAAGTACTTTCTTGGATTCAGGCCCAAAACTGTCATTACAAAATGTGTTTCTTTGTATTTCAGAGAAATGTAACAAGAAAGGTGTATTTCTGGAAAACTTTCACATTTCAGATGCATGCTCATCCTATAAGATCAGGTTGAGTCACATTGGATCACATTAATAAAATTATAAACAAACAATGTGTAATTTAATATTCCTATTGATTCCCTTTAAGTAATTTGCAAAGCCTGTTTTCATTACAAATGTGGACATATTTAGTTAATATTTTTCTACATAGTCCTGTATGAATTAAGATTAATTAAAATGGAATTCTATGGAGATTTTATTTAGGCCTGAAGAGAGTGATACAGTTTAGTGTTACTGCCATTTTTGTGAACCCAAGCAAGAACTGCTCCTTGGCTGAAAAGCAGCATAACAAATTTACATCTTAGAAATAAATATCTAAAAATAAACAGAATCAGTAATAATCAAAAGCTATTATGGCTACCGGAATGGGAAAAAAACATACATGATATGATGTTTGCTGCAAAAGCTTTTCTTTTTCATCTTTGTATTGTATGCAAAATTTCATATTTGTTCACATTACATTGATTGAGGATTTTAAGATTGTCTTTCCAAGAAATAGTTCTAAAGACCTGAAGTCTTTCCAAATAATTTTAAAAATGCCAACCCAAGGACTGGGGAGAGAATTGCCATAATTGTCTCACTGGAACCTTCCTATTCCCATTTAACCTCTCTTACATCACACATTAACATCTTACAACATCACAATTTTTCTTTATACATAAAATCTTTGTAGTATCTCTGAACTACATTTCAATCCTTACCTGCAACTGTAGCCTGCTTTCTTGGTTTAGGCACTTGATTTTGGAACAGTTTGTTCAAACACTCATTTTACAAAGTTATGAATTGCATATCTACATCAAGATTATTACTTTTTCAGCCTTACTTCCAAGTGCACATTTTGCTAATGACCACTTATATATTGATTATTAAAATACAGAACATCTTTAGACCAAGGACAGATATCTCCTGTATATGACTAAAAAATTTCTGCTCTGCAGAGGTTCTACAGTAATAATTACTTGTATCTCAGCTNATCAGCTAATTTTAATTTCAGTAAATCTATAGACCTCTTATTTTGATAGCATTGATGTGTTTTTCAGAATATTTTATGCGTATTTCTACTGGGTAGTTCCTTGTCCATGACAAGGGGGTTTGGAACTAAGATCCCTTCCAACTCTAATCATTCTATAAATCTATGATGTTTTTGTGTGTCACCATGCTTGCTCTGTGTACTTGTGATCATGCCATAAGTAACAGTTTTATTTGATATTGCTTGTTTTCCTAAAATAATGGTCACTGATGTCAGTTATATTGTTGTCCTTTGGTTTGTCTCTAAGTCCTATCCAAATCTTAGTCTATTTTTTTTTTTGTAAGTACTGTCAAGCTAACAAATCTCAATTTCTAAGAGCTCTCTTATTTGGACTTTTAATATAGCAGTAAAATGTATCTCTCTCCCCTTCAATCTTCTAAAGGTTCTATGTTATTCCAAGCTTTGTTATAGTTAATATTATTTATCAGTGAGGACGCAGGCTATACATTTCATAACTTTGAAAGAGGATTCTATGCCTCCCTAGACTATAAAAGGTAGTAAATTGAATACTTGTCTTTTAGTTTTATCTGTAACACTAAGGAAGTAGCAAATATTTCATGATCACTATATAAATAGAAATAGCTCAGAAGCTAAAAGTAAAAACTCATTGTGTCTCTTGAGCTTCCTAATATTTTTTAACAAATGCTTTAACAATGATAGAGTAAAACAAGTTTGCATGCATTAATGAAAATTCTGCATCATGTTCATATCTAAACTATGTTTCTTCTCTGTATTTTATTATTTTCACCAAAAATTTTCCTTATTACTAATTTCATGTTAATCTTAATTGTATGTCTTTGTAATTAACCTAGATGAACTAAAATTGATATGTCAGTAAATTCTGAAGAGATTTTGAATGATTCCTTGTATTTGCAGTGTCACAAGTAGTGCTACTTTGTTTATGCTCTCAAGATATGACACTATATGGAAGAATGACCTTCAATGCTTATAGTAAATTAAGATATGCTGTGCTATAAACATCTGATGAGGAAGGATTTTGTTGAGATTTTAACAGATTGACAATATCTTCTCTTATAGCTGCACACATGCTTGAAAGCAGGAAAGGCAATTTACCCTCCACTGTGACTATTTATTAGACTTTTAATTGTCTTGGACTACTTCTGAACAAGAAACCATTAAATCATTGCAGAAAAGAAAGGATGTGCATGATGGGTGAGAGCATCTGTGTTGTTAATTTTTAAGTAAATAAATATCAGCAATTTGAACACAATTTCAAACACCTGCTCGAGAGCAATCTAAACTAATAGTATATTCTTGGTCAGTTACTTTTTAAGCAGTTGTTGGTGGAATGGATTACTGAGAAGGACAAAGCAGCAATTTCTAGTCACAACTGCTCTCAGGTTTGTGGTAGGAATACTTAGAGATGGGCAATTAGATTTGATTCCCTAGAAATAAATTTTGTCTTTGAATGAAATAATATAGCCTTTGAGAAAAAAAGTTCATGTAAAACAGTAGGCTCTTCTGTTTTGTTTCAGTAGGTGCACAAAAACCTTTATAATAAACCTGATATCACAATGTCACTGATGGAGAGGCTTCAGTCATAAGAGAAGTAACAATATGATTATCAATATAAAATAGCAATTCAACCAAGTTTGATAGTAAATGTAACAGTGGCTTAACAAGATTCAAAGACAAGGTACACTTGATTATTTATTGCATAGACAAGAAAGTCAACAAAATTATCATGGAGACCTGAGTCATGAGGTTCAGGAGGGACTCCCTTGCTTTCTGAACTCATTCTCAAAGAGGAGTTTAGGTGCAACTGGATCCTCTAAAAGTCCCAAACTTGGTCAATATTTTGTGTCTAAAGGATTACATGTGCACAATCAATCATCTTTATCACTTAGCTAAGATTTCAAAGTTTAGCATGCTATACATCACTTACACAAGAACCTGTTGCAGCAAGGAGTCTCTCCAACTCAAGAGGTAACCTTGAGAGGTGTCCCTGTTTGGGGGAAGATCCTGGTGTGTGATCCACGCCTGTGTAGGAGAGCCAACAGGTTCTGTACACTGTTTCATAGAGGAAGCTAATTGACTTATAGCCATATTTGCATGCTGAACACAGGAATTAATTTCTATCAAACTTGGCTTGAGCCAGACCTTGACCATCTCTATTGTTTAGTAGCAAGAGAGGGCTCGAATTAGCTCTTGGCTATTGTGTTTTATCTGTCTCCCTCAAATACACTGTGAGTCCAATGCAGCCATCACAACCAGGCACATCCATTACAATCAGCACTGGTGATTACAATCTTATTACTGAGAAGAGTTATGGGAAGTAAAGGTCAAGCTGTGGGTGGGCAGCCTATCATTACCCACAAGAAAAGGTTATTGAATGTATATGTGAAAAGTAGTTTGAAGTATACACTCTTTGCGTATAAAAAAAAAAAGAATCAGAAATATAAATTTTATGCCTAAACCAATTCTTATGGAAATCCACTCCCTGTAAGGGACTAGGTTTAAGTCCTTGTGAAACAAAGCTAAATTCTTACATCCCATTAGACTACAGAAGTATAAAGGAACGGAAGCAGATCTCAGCAACTTAGATTGTTTGTTCACTTTGTGTGCATAACAGACTGACTCTGACTCTTTTCAAAGAGGTTTTAAAAGAACAGTGACAGGAAGTGAAATTTAATATACATCAAAACCTGTGTTAGACATGTGATATATAAATTACCTGCCTGGGCATCTCTTATGTTTCCATTTGAATGGATTCTATTTCTTGACATTACCTCAGTCTTTGATTTATTAATGTTTCATTTCTTTTCAAATACACCATGGTGAACATTGTCAAATTATTTTTTTTAAAAGTTGTGGGTAATGGACATTAGCTCTATTCTCAACAGCTGATCCTTGGTCTTAATATTACATTTTAACCATGTGAATTTATTGTATGAAAAATACTTCAATGAAATCTCAAGTATGAGAAAGTGTAGAAATGTTCTTTTCTTGTTTCCTGTCTTTGAGAAGATAGTTTCCAAACAACCTTAAGGATATAAGATCCTGATTTCCACTGACTATTAATCATAGTTACACGGCTGATTTCCCCTCAAAAAAGTAGGTGGGGAATAACTATCAAAGGTACCTTTAATTTAGTTTTACTGAAAACAACACCACAGGTTACATATCTAAATAGCTCAGTTTATAAATTATAGTCCAGATTTCTTCATGTCAAGTTCTTTTATAAATATTAATTATTTTTAGCCTTTATCTGTAGCACAGGCCATTTTATCTAAGTTCTGTTACTGTATTTAAGACTTATGTGAACCTCTTGAACTTTAACTTCCAACTGCCCCCTCTTCTACCCCTGCAATTGATTTTTTCTGGCATGGGTCCTAATTTTATGACAGTATATTGAAAAAAATTCTGAAGAAAATGTGAAGAAAATGTTAACTCTTAAAAACTGCCCCCCAAACCTGCTAGCCTTTAATTCAGTCAGCAGCTTTCAGGAACGAGAAAAGGGATGATAACTGATTCAATGACTTAAGTAGTTCCTGACAGTTGAATGTTTCTGTGACTTATTCTGCTTCTAAAATTAGCTGATTCCCATGACATTTTTGTGAAAAATAAGCCTGTTTTTCTACAATCTGTTATTAACTCTGAACTACTTTTATTTTTTAAATTGAAGAATATTGTTCGTGTAATCAGATTAATAACTTGTAAAGGATATGGTCAAAAGTATTTGAGCAACTGATAGGAATCCATGTTCAGTTTTGAAAGGCCAAAATGGGTTACAATCTGTAGATGTTTTTGTTTCCATTATGGACTATAAATATTTTTTAAGAATTCACCTAGAATATTATACTTAAAATTAAAGTTAGTTGTAAGGTGTGTGTGGACAATAATATGCCAAGTTTTGTCTGTCATATCTCTAACCTACATTAACATTCAAGAGAATCTTTTTTCCCTGATACTCAAATTACCATAGAGCTATTTCTTTTGATTTCCTTCTTAGTTTAGCATGTCATGCTTTCCCACTGGGTAGTTTCAATAATAAAGTATAACAGAAATTGGAAAATTAAATTCATTTTTACTCTCAAAGGAGGTCCTTCCAA
>VWZD01000371.1:1558-11852 GCA_013396695.1 Sakesphorus luctuosus
GGACAGCTTAGTGTAAGCAGAATGTGTCATGACCAGTTTGGATCACTAGGAAAAAAAGTTCTCTGGACTCACAATGTCTTAGGGCAGTGGAGAAAACGTATTAAAATCAAAAGATCAGTGAAACTATTACCTGGTATACCTACAAAGAAACTTCACTGAAGTCTACAACAGACTGTGGATGATAGGTTAATTAAGTAATACAGAATATATCATGATTAATTTTACCCTAAAAGATTCAATGCTTTTCTGAATATTNTTTAAAATATTTAAGCTTGCTTAATTTTTACTGCTTTATCTAGTTATTAGTAGGCTATTACCCTCCATACACCTTTCTCTTCTGTTGTCAGACTCTCAGCAGAGAATTTAGAAGTTTTATTAAAAGAGTAAAGCAGCAGAAGTGATTCAGGATGCTCATTACTCTGTCAACAACTTCTACAAAACTTAATAGACAGTATTTCCTTTGTGCTATGCCTGAAGCTTTATCATTCACAATGACAGTTCACTCAGTGCATACCCCAACACAGGGAACAATTAAAAACAATATTTAAAGTAGTATTAGATGCTGCTGAGCTGACTCAAGTAGCCACCAGACACTGAATTCTATCACACATAACCAAAACCTATATGAATACACGAAGAATTCCTAACTAAAAGATACTACAAAAACACTGCAAGAGTAGGAAACATTCTGAAGGATTCAACAAAAGAAAGAGATCACAGAACAGGTGAGGTCAGAAGGGACCTCAATATTTTGTCAGAGCTATCAATCCCATATTTTCAATCTGTTTCTTCCTGTAATTCACTAAGAGCTGGGCTACTTTCCTCAAATCATAGTTCTGGACATATACAAACACTTCACATATTTCTTGTAAAAATCCTTACTCTTATGCTTCCAGATAATTTTCTTCATGCTTAATTCCCCCTTCCCTCCCTCACACCTCATCAGTTATGCCAAATTTTGTGCCCTTTATATTAAGCAATACTTCAATAATCAATCCTAAAAATGTAAGCTTGAGATACTCTTCTCATAAGTACTTAGCAGCAACTTTGTTATAACCAAAGCCCATGATCAATCTGAATTCACCAGTCTGAAATGAATGCCAAGAGAGTTTATTTATGTAACGTTCAGTTGCCTGAAATGAAGCTGAGCAGCCCTGAGAGTCACTGCACTTTTGCAAGACAACATCACCCAGCACCATCCTGCTTTATACAAAGACTGTCAGCACTTCTGACCAAGTCAGCTGTTTTTAGAAGACACCCCTCCCAAATGAAACACCCGCCTGTGGTACATCTGTGTACCAGGACAACCAAGGCAGTCACCACCTCCTGCCATCTTCACCTCCTTGTAGAAACACGGATGGCCTGAAAATCAGTTTCTGAGTCGCCAGACTGCAACTCAATGCATTCATCAGAAACAATAACCACTTTATTTTAAAATAAGCTGCAAGCTGTTAGGTTCAGGACATGGTTGCAAACAACTTGGCAGTCTCAACAACTTCTCCAACAAGATCAGGGCAAAACACTTAAGCTAGAATCCATCAGGTTTATCTGCTATGAAGTATGTTGCTTCCCAGAAAACCTGAAATCATTTTTGCTGTTTCCAGTCCCAAGGAGGTAATCAGAATATGAGTCTTGTTCTCATTCTAGGTAACACATGTGAAAGCTGAATACAGTTTATATAGAAAAAAAGGGTATTACGAAATTCATATGTAACTATTTAAAAAACATCCTCCAAGTATTTTAAGACAAATAGGATAAACGAAGGACATTTTTCCTCACGGGATTCACAAATGGAGTTAAAAATTATATCTTTCAAAGAAGGTAAAAATAGGAATATAAAACTAAATATTCTTGTTTAACAGGTAATTTGATTAAAGTTTTGAAACTATTTTAAGCACATTGCTTAAACAAGATCTTCCTCCATAACTGGTAAGTATTATAAATTTTTCTTTAGATTTCTAAAGTGCAAAAAATCAATTCAAAACATTACACCTTTACTTGCTAGAGATTAGCTCAACCTGAACAGAAGCAACATATGTTTCTCAAAAAGAAAGGTAAATTTCACTGAATAAAAATGCAAATATGCATTTTAGCAGCCTTGAATTTATTAATCTGATAGGTTTAATTTCCATTTTCCTGCATCAGCTTTATTTATAAAGTGTCGTGCCCTATAAATATGCTGTTATTTTCTATAGTCAAGCACCCTCTTAACAAATCTTCTCATTAATATGTAAATTTAAAGTCAATCGGTCTTCTCCCTGACAGCGCCATGAATTCCTAGTGCACTGTATAATCGGCTTTGACTTGGCATCCACTATTTATCATCAAAGATGTCAGTTAGAAGAATTATGGAAAATGCACTGCAATTGATATGACTGCAATCTACTTTGTCAACACTTAATTGTTCCTCAAATCATACATTTACATATAAACAGCCTAAATACTGATCCATAATGATGCAAATAAACTAAATTAAAAATCTCTTCTACTGCACAAGATGGTCTGTTGTATGATGAGTTCATTTAAGAACCTATTGACGANCAATCCTAGAGCAGAAGCCACAGCAACAACTGTCATCCATCCAGCTTCAGTGAAAAAAGTACATTATAGTACATTATAGTCTTACAAGAAATCAAATCTCATCAAGACCTCAAACCTGTCAGTCCAAGACAGGAGACATCCTCTTCTTTTAACCTTCCTTTGTCCAGTCACAGACTAAAATTGGCTGAAATAAATTGTAGAACTGTAGCTTTAGGTAAAGAAAATTATCAATTTTGATTCCTTCTAAATGTCAGAGAGAAGAGCGTAAGTTGCTTTCTTCCAATAAGCAACATGAAATAAACATTCTGCTGCAAGGACATTAGAAAAACATACAACCTAAATGTCTCATTATCTAAAAATACTTTCCTTATTTTAAGCAATTTTCTGGGAAAAAAGTGTTCTTACAAACAACCTAATTTTCATCACAAATGAAAAAGGATGTTTCAGAATCTAACTGGTATTGCAGAAGTATGATTCTACTTCTGACATTTTTGCTATGTTCATTATAATCCCTGCTTATTTAAGAAGTGAATATAATTGTAAACTAAGTCAGGCTGAAATTAACCATTTGTCCAAATACATCTCTTTATAATTATTTTCATATAATAAATTATAGATACATTAACTCAGAATACCACTGCATTTCAGTCTTGATTCCCAGGCAAAGGGTATTAAAAGACAGTTTGAAAGAATTCAGTGATAGCTGGTGTCATTCCCTATTCCAATGCTGAAAAAAGGAACCTTTAAAAAATTGTTAATATGCTAATTAAAAACCACAATAATCTGCACTGAAATGTACATCTTTAAACATGAATGGGTTCCAAATTAAATGGTAAAACTTAACAGTAGTAATATCCCCAAGCCTCTAATAAATGCAAACAACCAGAACTGTGGAGCAATTTTATTCAGTTCTTTCTAGAAGTATTCTGTCTTTTAATTTAAATTGTTATTCAGAGTTAAATCCCTGTTGAAACAGTAGCATCAATTTCTTGACCTGTGCACTATTTTAGTGTAAAAAGCGACAGGATTTGTATTTTAATATCTCTTTTTACAAATGTTAGAGTGCACTCATATTTAAATAATTAATTGTTAATAATAAATAATTGTTTTTAATATTGCATATTTCACATACATATATTCAAGTCTTCACACAGTGCCTGAGCACATCAGCAAAGCCCAGGTAAGTAAGGTAATGTTTGTCATGCTGTGATACTGGGGTTTCGTATCTGAAGAGAAAGTACATTCTACACAGTTTCAGGACAGAATGGCAAAACTCTGTTATTTTGGTTCATGTAAAATTGTTTGGAGCAAAGAGCCAAGTGGCTTGAGGGACCACAGAAAATGGAGTCTCTCTGCTGCCCAGGGGCAAATCAGGCATGGGGAAACTATGGGTAACTCTCCTGGAAAAAGAATTTTCATACTCTGAAGAAGAGTGGATGCTTTGCATTAGTGAAGTCTTAGAGAGTTAAGACTCAAGTATTTGATTTCTATTTTTATTAAAGTCTTCACAGAAATGCATCTTAAAAGACTAAGAATATCCCAACAACGGAAATAATTCAGAATGTAGGCTCACATTAGTAATTTAAGAAGTCACAAGCTTACCTTCCATGGGCTCACAAACTGCGTACGTGCGTATCGAGTTAACATGTGGATTATAACAACTTGACCCCACTCTTCCACATCAACCAACAAGTTACAGAGCTTTCGGTAGTTCTTGTGAATCAGGTCTATTCTATCTGGGCACACTTCCTCAAATGCCATGACGACACTCCCAGCTACCAGCTGCAAAACAAAATACAAAACAGAAGGTCAGTATTCCCTCTGCAGTTCATCCACAAGTGAGAATCAGAATTAATACCAGCGATTTGCAGCAATTTCAAATTATTTCTATTCAGTGAAAACAAAAAACAAAAAAATAAGCCCATAGAAATGATATCTTACTTAAAATAGAATTGGGGTAGGATTATTAGAAGAGAGAAAACACTTGCTTTTTCTATTACACACATAAATCTTAGTTCCCAACCCCGAACACACAGTGTGTAAGCATGGGGTTTTTTCTTACAATTTTAGCTTCCAAATAAATTATAGAACTTGGAATTAATTCACAAATAACAGGAAACAACAGGAAGTAAAACACAGTGATATGTTCAACAAGATTTTCTGGGATTCTCTCATCAACACTGGCCTGATGAAACTAAAGAGGAGCTTGGGCAAGTTCCCCAGCATTACCAGAATCCGAACTTCTCTTTCAATAAGAAAAAATTAACTGTCATAGGAAATTTAATATTTAGAGTCCCATGAATACACTCTGGGAAAAAAAAAGGGCACAAAAATAAGCAATACAATAGATATAATAATACTTTCCCTCATAGAACACAAACAGAATTTCTGCATGTTGTTCAGCATTTCCCTACCAGTAACAAAATTGCAGGGATGGATTATTTATGCCCTCCTGTGTTCTCACACAATTTTTTGCCTACATAAGAAATAAATCTTTTTTTATACACAAAGATCCTTATGCTGATTATGGTTGTAAAATAGCTTTGTTTTTATGAGGAAATTAAATAGATTATCGATATTCTAACAGCTTGCGGATTACCGACACCTTCTGCCAGGGTATTTTCTTTTAAAATAAAGGAAGGGAACATATTCTGGAGTTCCAGTTAAAGTTCTGTCACCAGGTTACTGAAACTCTGTGAAAAGCTCAAAAGCTGACCATACCTTATAAGGGCATATCACAGAGTGCCTGGAATTACTATTCTTTCTCTTCTAATTGCTTTAATTAAGATTTGTTTTGTGTCAGAGTACATTTTAAGTCAAATAACTAAAATGATGAGACTTTATATGAAGCAGCTGATATGTATGCAGTTAGCATGCATGCAGTATAGCCTTCTGGCAGCAAATTAATGTCATATTCTATCTGAGCACTAGGGATATGCATTTCAACCTCTAAAATTTCCCCAATGACTTAAAGTAAGCAATTAAATAGAAGTGCAGTTTATTGAAATGGTACTTTTTGAGAAATATTAAATACAATGATATTCATATGTTACATTTTTCTCCCTGTATTTGTCTGACATGTGGTTTATTAGTATGCACCCAACATTACAATTGAAAGAAAACAGCTCAGAATATAGTCTTGCTATTATGCTAAACAAGTCTCAGGCTCTGTGGGGATTTTATGAATTACCAATAAGAATAAACGTGAAGTTGCATTTATTGTCTCCAGCCTCATCCACATACTGGTACCTGCTGGTCCCAGCAAGAATGAGACTCATTCTAGGAAGCAAAATTTCATTATTTGATAGAGCTAAATACACTTTACATCTAAAATAATTTGCTATTTTTTACTGTACCACAAAAACAAAAGCTCTTTTTTATATGCTGTACTAAACTTTCTTCTCAATAACATGTAGCAGTAAGCTATTGTGTAGTTAAAAACTGCTGCAAGCTGGTGCTTATATGAGGGTTCAAAACTCACAGAAAGCAGCGGTTAATCCCAGGCAAATCACTATCAGTCCTGAGGAGGCATTCAATTAGGCTACAGAAGCTGAGGATGGAAGACTAGAAAGGTGGGAGGTCTCTTTATTGGGATGCAGAACTCTGAACTGCAGTTAAGGCCACCTGGCAGAGGACAGCATTCTAGACCTGCAGCTTTAGAATAAAGGGATGATACTTTTGGACCACACAAAGAGACTTTTTGTAGATCACTGTCTCATCTCAGAGGCAAGACTGACACGAAGAACAGTTTATGACTATTAGGAACAGTCATAGGTGAAGTGCAACACAGATGTCCAGCTGTAATTATCGAGTAAATACCCTTGCCTTTTACTAGTAGTGAGCCAGAACAAACATTTTGTTGTTCTTCTCTTTCATCTGGATATGATTTAGTTTGAAAGCTGACATAAAATACACATAACACTAGCTCAGATAATTTAGAACTGAACATATATTCTATGAATATTGCTGGCTTTTTAAAAGCTCAGTTATTGTGAGTAAAACACAACAATTTCATACAAAGAGTCAACCGAAATACAGGAATTCTAAATAATTATGTATTTCAAGTCACATCAGTGACTTACTCCAGTTTACAATGAGAATACTGTTCCTTGGAAGATATTAATAAAAAATTGAACATATGCTATGAAATGCAAGAAGTGCACTGGACGAACAAGCATTTTATTCCTGTGGCAAGTCCCTAGATTTACAAGTTAATACAGGAATTGCCATTCATTCATGACACTGTTTAAGATCACGCCTCTCTCCCCATTACTGCATTTTCTAAAATTAGGCTTTTCATTTGAAATAGGGAAAAAAAAATTAAGAACGTGACAGATTGAAAATGCACTGGTGACAAGAGGATTTCTCTGAGAAAATTTCTTAATGCTTTCTTAATATGAGATTATTTTCTAGTCGACACTGTTTCCTCTGTAGTATCATCCTACTATATATCTAAACATCAGTGGAACAGCTAATAATCTTGTTTATTAAATGCTCAACATTCCATAAAAATATTTAGAATTAAAACAAAATGATTCAATCAGAATATAAAACCAAAAAATATCAGTTTCTAAAAAACAGTCAGTTAATTTCCATCTCACTGTGTCAATAGTAGCTTTTTGTATAAGGAGAAAATATAAATCACTCCAACAAAACTAGCAATGAGCTCATCAAATTCAAATGCTGCTTTCCATTTATGTATTTTTTATATTAAAGCAATAAACATGGTTCATTTGTCTTCCACTAGATGCCACATTTTTCTGCGCTGTTGCTATGAACTTCAGCCATTAGCTGTGCTCCAAGGTAAACTATATGAACCATCAACAAAAGTGACACCCAATCTATGGAGTTCATATTTTCTCCAGGTTATCTATGCTAGTTGACAAGCTGGTAATGAAAAAAATCACACTAAGAAAATGGTTCCTCTAATAACAATAAATTTTCTATAAAATTATGAAGGGTACAAAACGTTTCCTCGCATCTATTTTGTCATGAATTCTAATTAACGCTGCAAAAACCTGAGAGTGCTGGGTCATCACAAGAAGTGCATGGAGGTTTGATTGATAATACAGTGCAAGTTGGCCCGTGCTGCCAAGATTCTTCTCTCTTAAATTAATAGCCACCCCACCTGCCCTAATCATACAGCCCAAATGATATTCCCCTTCTTATTTCAATTTTCTGGAGGCAAGGAAACTGGAAAAGATCAGTCATTTATCTTCTAATAGCTGGATAATAGATCTATCACAATAAAACATTTGCACAAACTCAGTAATTTTTTTCCACAAAAGTGAAGCATTTACCAACATTAAATCAATAAGTTAAGAAAACACTTGTGTCTTACACTACACATTTGAGTTCTCAACTGAAATGTTACATTATTAACTGAAACCCAGTAATGAAAAGAGGAGAGCCCAGCTTTCTTTCCCCATTATCCCCAAATATGTTCCTTTAGTTTAAAGATCAAGACCTTCATCACAAAGCCACCACCAATTCCTAGGATCATTTTTTAATCAAATAATCTCACTCAGAAAGATTCTGCACTTCATCTAGTAACCATGCAGTCTGCAGAAGAAATCTCAATACTCACACATTTGCATAAGGTCTTTCCCCCAAACACTGTCAATATTAAGTTGTATCTGTTATAATTAAGAGTAAATTACAACATCAGAACAGTGTTGCAAATTCATCCTAATAGTGGTACGAACCAAAACAAAATAAAACTAGATCAAAACTACAGCTGAAAATCTGAAATAAATGTGGGCATTTTTAATAAACCCAGCATCCATATGACTATATTCCAACTACAATTCTACATTATGTTTTTTTATCTTTAGATGCAGCTTTTGATAGACTTTGGGATATTTAATTTGGGACTGAAGAATGCAAGTCACAAGTTCTTTGTGCTTTACAGGTTTGGAGAGCAGACATGATTCCTTTTCAGTATCAACATGGATTTTTTCTTTTAACTGCTGTAAGTCAAATATCATTAATGAACTTGATTTTTATTGCTGTTTATATAATCAGAGCAGCACAGGCTGCTAACTACTGTCCCTCACAGTATGCCAAAAGACACTTAAGAAACAAATCTTGCCTTAAATCCTATGCATCACAGCTAGACTATCAGGCTTAGTAAATGAATGGAAAAATTAGAGTGAAGCAATACAGGATTTAAAAGAAAAGGGAACTTGTTTCCTCTAAAACAGCCAATTAAACTTTCAGACCTGGCTACATGACTAGCCACATTACTTTCAAAGAAAATAATTTTAGCATAAAATACACACATGGTCTTGTCTTCCCTTCTACAGAGAATCACGTCAGCTGCTCAATTACCTAAAATTACTAGGCAAATAGAAAGAGCAAGTATTCATGTTCTTGTACTTCCTTATCAAAAAGCACTTTTTTCTGAAAGCAAGGGTAAAAACCTAACTAGTATGAGTTGAGTCTCAATAATCAAAGTACTTGTAAACATCTTACCNTACTGGTTGAAATCTAGAAAAAATTAACACATCACATACCATCTGATAAAAGGGCTTTATTTTACTGTAGTAAAATTCCCATCCAGACAGTTTCTTGCTATTTCAAATGCAAAATGAATTTGACTAACTTAAACACATTGTGTCTTTTCTGTGCAACAAAAACTGCATTATTAACACACAATATATGTTCTCTCTGAAAAAACTTCCTGGTTTACAGGAATTTAAAGGCATCTATATTTATTACCTATTCTATCTTTACATTAATACAGAGATTATGCCAGTAAATTTCAAAAACCCTGCTTGAAGACAAAAAATAATAGAAACTAAAAAAATTCTGAATAAAAATTTACTTCTCATCAAGGTGCAGTCTCAAGTATCACTTGAACAATATTCAACTCTTCTATACATTGTTATGGTTCCTAATTACATTCTCCCTCCAAACATGTCTAAAACAAATGGATTAAGAACAGAAAAAAAAGAAAAAAATAACATGGTGCATTTTGTTAGATCCAGTTGAATACATTGTGGCTTGTCTGAGCATTATCAGGCCTTAAGTACACAGAAACGCCAAAAGCAACCTGACATTTCCATCAAGTGAAAAAAAAGCTGAAGTACCACGGACATTCAGTGAGTCCTGAAGTCACTAAGATTTTCCCCTTCTGTTGAAGACATTCTTTAAGGCACAAGCTGATTTGCTGGTATTGTATTAGAGCTATCAAGAGTTGAAAACTAATGTTCATGTAAGGCGACAGCTTCTGTGCCTTTAAGTGGAAGGAATCCAAAGATTATCATCAATTAAACATTTGTGGTTCTAATTCCACATTATCATCCTGTGAATTTCAGGCATTTTGAAGTTGCAAAAACCTGAGAAATTCCATTAATCAAATACAGGCACTTCATGAGGCTATGACCAAACAATACTCTTTTACAGTTCAATCCCATTTTTAGAATTCCTATGGCAACAAACCACACTTAATTTTATTCTACAAGACTGCAAAATAAAAAAGCTTTTGTCTTTTTTTATGTATGTGGCAGGAGTTTTTTCTTTTAGACTAAGTGTATGAAGTCCAGATTCCCTGAGAGAATACAAAAAGGTGAATCAAATTAACACAAATTTCCCAGGAACAGCCTCATTACAACCCAGAAAGTTGCCAACTTAAGGCTACGTAGGTACAACCCTGTATGTAAGGACCACCACCCATAGGCAGCTGCATGTTCTCCAATCTTAAAAGCTAAAAATGGCTACAAGTGACATTTTGATTTTCCCATTGTGAGGA
>VWZD01000371.1:23482-36225 GCA_013396695.1 Sakesphorus luctuosus
GAAACTACTTTATCAGATGCAGATCTTTACATGCTTTAGTTTACCATACCACACTTACAGATACTTATATTTTTGTGCTACCAGCTCAGAATTCCCTTTGAAATGTTGTTTAGTAGTCACTTTTTAGTAGTCACTCACTTTTAAGGCACGCTGGAAAGTACTGATAGACAACAATGCTAAATCTTGCTGCTCCTCTGCGTAGCGCATCAGATAAACATACACAAGCTTTTTTATCTGGAAAAAAAAAGGACAGAAAACATCACTATCAGAAAGTTTTAGAATTCTATAAAACTAAGTCCTAGATTGCACATTTTCATCAACATTTTCTTTTCTGAAGAAAGAGCTAACATATCACTGGAGGACTCACATGCTTCCCCAATGTCTTACAATTTACTTTAATTCTTTTAATAGAAACTCCTGAGGTGCTGCCATGTTGTTTAATTAATGACACAGTTAGATGAAGGCTAATAACACAAAGTACTATCTTACATTAGCAACTAGTAAATGAAAACTTGAATAATCTATGATGTTGATATGTGTCAAGTGATCACTTGAGCACTCCTCACATTTTTTTCTTACAGAAAATAGATTAAACTGCAATAGCCAAGAATTTAAACAAGCCCATTGTATTTTACCCTGAAACTCCAGATCAATTACTTTAACACAAAGTGAATGTANAAATCTGGCCAAATTTCAGAACAGAGACTTAATTAGCCTTTCTTTTCCCCACAGTCACATTCCAAAGGCAATCTTAATCTTTGCTCTCTAATCCCATTTCTCATTGTGATCTGATTTGAAACAAGGGTATTAAATGGGGGGTTTTTCAGTGCTTTTATTAAAAAAGTACCATGTGCAACACACTGAATAGTTTTACACTATTTAGATCTCATTAAAAGAGCACTTCTGACTATGTTTTGCACAAAAATGAACGACATTGGATTCACCTTTCCCTGACTACAAGCACCCAAAAGATGTAGCCAATATAAGCAACAACAAAGGGTGCAACGTTCAAAGATTAAGAAAACGGGAGTATGATTCTGGGGAGGAGGGTATTCAATTTAGTTCACTTTACCCCCTCATGGCCACTGTACACCCAGGAAGCAGTGAAAACATTCTTTTGACATTTGAGTTGCCAGCTGACTATTGGGGTTTATAATGAAAAATTCTGAAAGACCCTCAGCTACAGCTGTGCTAATAATTACTGTCACTATCAGAAGATGTATCTTTGTGCCAATTCTGGCAANCTCTATACATGTAAGCTATGTCGGAATGAGAAAAGGCTTTCCAGAAATTAAATGTCAGGCATGTGGATTTGAGAGCACCATTCTGCTGCTTTCCTTTAGTGAAATAATTTTACATCTTGCAAGCTTAGCTGCTTTACAAAGTTTGAGGTCGCACAAAAAACTCTGTCAATCATGTAACTTGAAACTACTTTATCAGNAAAAACCCCATAATACTAAATCACAGAAGGTTACACCATACTAAATTATTTGTTCTTCAGCTATAGAGAAGTAGCAATCAACATTGACCACAAGAGGCCTGTGCACTGAATGACTGCAGGTGTGCAAAGAAAGCCTCCTTTCCTTGAAACCACTCTGTGACTAGAAATGGAAGCACTCAGAGCTTCGTGACTACACTATTCTTTTACCATTTACCTTCGTTCAATGTTAAAATGCTCTGTTCTATAAAACTAATCATAACAGGGGCACATTAGGCTTGAGGAACACAGGCAGATTTGTTTAATTAATTTATCAATATAAGCACGTCAAACTCCATGAATTATTGATGAAGACTTATTTTTGTTCTATACCACCAATTGTTTATTAGGTCACTTTTTGTATCCTTACCATCCATGACATGATGCACTTAATCAAGCTGAGGTCGGCATGTACTTAAAAAACCCCAAAACATAAGGCACTTCTGCAAACAACAAGATGCCATTTGCTTCTCTTCAAACAAATTAACATGTTATACCACTTCTTCATCTCCATTTTCCTGCATCAGAGCTTTCAGCCCTGATTTAAAAAAAAAGATAGCAGCCATTTCTGGGCACAAAAGTCACCTGGATACAAAATTACTCAGATAAACCAATGTAGGTATGCCACAGCATTGTATCAATTTGTACAGACAGATTTGCGTAACAACTCTTAACAGGGATAAATTTGGCAAAACACATTTTCAGAAAACAGTATCAGGATCAATGTACTAAGAAACTGACTTAATCCAGTCATTTCTCATAATTTCAAAAGCATCCCAAAAAAACAACCATGATAAACATACCTCAGACACAAATGGTCTAACTAGCTGGCTCTACATTATGACCTAACCTTCTGATCTAACTCAACTTGATAAAAAAATTAGTCAGATAGCTTTACTGAACCTCCTGATCTCTTTGCAGTTTAACAGTTGCTTCCTGCAGAAACATGTTAACACTAAATGGTGGAAAACTAAGTAATGAGGGAACAGCATAGAAGGTGACATACATGAATTCAATAACTATTTGTTTTAAAATTTTTAAAGAAGTCCACAAAATACAATGTTATGGGTTTAGCCAGGCCTAGATTCAGGCTTTAGTTCCAGAGCAGGACTCAGATTACCAACTGACTTGAACTGGGTCAGGCCAGCTGGCAGTTGACTCCTACTGGCCATGGTATTTCCACAGCATATTCTGATGTCATCTCAAGTATAAATACAGTAGAGTAGGAGGAGTTCTCTCAGTTCCTGATGGCTGTTGTGCTAAGTGGGAGTGCTCTGTGCTGCTCTGCTGATTAGGCCCAGTACCATCTCACCGCTTTGTTATCTACAGGAAAGGTAAAACGTTTATTTTAGTTTTCTCTACTTGTGTCTGTCCCTCAGGGGATTGAGTTCTCTTGGGTGATTTGTAGCTAGAATGGTGGGATTTGTGTTTGATGGGGAGTGGGGAGCTATTGTTTGTTATTTCTAGCTTGTGCAGCTGTGTGTTATATTGTAGTTTTCTTTTAATTTTCTCTTTTCTGTATAAATATATAAACCTGTTTTAAGGGTTTTCTTCGCTTCTTTCCCTTTTCTCGGCAGAGGGAGGAAGGCTTTGACTCTGCATTTGGCAGTTGGCATTTTACCAGCTCAACACAACACATACAAACAGTGAAAAGCTTCTGCTAATTAATGGTAGGTTACGTGATAAGACCTTATTTTCACACCCACAAAAGAGCCAACAGAGACAACAGGGACGGAGGAAAGCCTGCAAGCAACAGCCTGCTCTAGTTTCTCCCAAGCCCATGATAGGAACCATCAACTCAAAGATGCAGGGAGAGACACAGCAGCAGCAGGAAGACCAAATTGAGGACTGAGAGAAAGGACACCCTGTCACACTCCTCCCAGAACCACCTCAGGAAAACCTCAGCTCCCAAGCCCAGAAGTTAAAACCACCAAGAGTCAACAAACACAAGAGTACCTTTCAAACTTGAGGGTCTTTTATGCATACAGGTATGGGACACAGATGAAGAGCATTTTAGACAAGACTTATCACGGGATGTTTTGAGAAAAAACGAAGTGAAGGCAAAGCAGGGAAAATCTATGTGATCTGGAGAAGAACAAGTTGTGGAAAACAGAGACATGATGGCTGGACACATCTGAACAGTTTGCTGGTTGGTACATCTGCCCTCCTCTGTCCTGCATGTGATGAGTACAGTCTGTTGCATTTACTCATTAAATTCTATTTTTAACTATTTTCCTTGTGAGGTACTCTTTATTCAGTATGAACGTGAATGTATGTGTAAGCAACTATAGTCAGGCCACAGGCTAGAAGGGGAACATATTTCATGGGCACCAGCAACTAGAGAGACCAGAGCAAGGGGACTTCAGTGTGAGTCCAGTAACTAGAACGTGACACCAAGCCAAAGAGACCTCTAAGTCTTTGATGGCCAGCATCTGGAACAAATGAGGGTCTGGCTGCCTACATCTGGGCTGGGACCACAGGCCAGAGAGCCCAGGAGCGTGGACACCAGCAACTGAAGAGAACAGAGTACATCATACCAAGCACAACCCCACGTGTCTGCGGTGCCAGTGACTAGAATGGATGCAAGTGTACCTGTGGATCAAGCTGCACTGGCTGGGCAAATAGGTGAAGTGGCTTGTGAAGGAAGTAGGTATGGGTATGGGCATCTAATGGCAAGGCCACAGGAGGAACAGGCTATGGCACAGACCAGGGAAGTCCCATCCAGCTGCTGAATAAACCATATGGCCTGTGGGCAAGAACTACATTTTTTTGTGCACCTCTCTAAGGGCATAACCACAGGGATTTGGACAGAAAAGAACCAGGGGAGTTCTGCCCAGGTCCAGTAGTGCACATGTGAACACACCTGTGTGTCTAAGGGTGAATCCACACGGAGCAGTTACTGAGAAACCAGTGGAGTCCTGGTTTACAGGCATTCATGTATGTACAGCTGCTTGTACTAGCAAATGACACAAGGCTGCAGCCTCAGGGGCTCCCACATCCATGTGCAGCAACAGAGGTGAATGCGATCCATACACAAGCCACTGGACAGACTCAGCGTGGATGGATACACACTGTACATACATATTTATACACACACTTCCACTAGCAGACCTTTATCTTGAACCTAACAAGCTGCTTGTCCTGTTTGAGTCTACCAAAATTCCCTGTGACAATTTATGTGGCTGCCTCTGTACATACATATCTGTTTTGTATAAATAACACAAACAAGATTTATGTGTATGGGTACACCTACCAGGAATACACTCTCAGGGTCACTACTGTGGGGCTGAAAGCCTGGAGCATGGGCAGTCTTGCCTCTGTTGGGCTAGAGGTTCCAGCCCTAACAGTTAAAAGCACTCAAGATGAATAACATTGTTTAAGGCATTCTTCTTTGGTGTACGGTCTATATAAAACTGGATTTAAAGTACTTAAAACGTACAAACATGAATTAAAGAGGAGAAGAATATTTAGACAGTCTGCTCCTTGTCTCATTTTCTTTTTACCACCTAACTTTTACTGTAATGGTGTTAAAAGTACAATCACAACTTCTAAAATTATTTTAATACAGTAAGTTCCACAAAGACTCTGAATTAGCATCTTTGCACACTTAGCATCTTTGACTTACCAGAGCTCAGTATTTTGCCTTGGCCAAATAAATCCACTCTCTCAAAGAATGGGTAGACCCAAAATTTTCGAAGTAGTAGCTAAAAAATAATTTCTTTAACTCTAAAATTAGACTCAAACCTGACTATTACTATCCATTCATGCAAATATGGAAGAAAACAGATGTTTTATCTATTACATAACAGCGTATTAGAGAGAGGCAAGAGTTTGCTGGAGTCATTATTACAGAAAACATAAACTTCAGTACCATAAGCCAGGAAAAAAGTAATTTTTTGTTCCCACTAATAATAAAGGCTGAAGTACATATTTCCAGAAGAAGATGGAAGAATTGAAGCCTGCATTCAGTTGACTTAAAATCCAGTGCTTCAAACAATTGTTTCCTGTTTTGCATGTTCACTCTGCTTTCATCACACCGATGCTTGTTAGTCACTATGAGGTCTCAAATCACAAACTTACAGATGCTATTTTTGTCCAAATCTCATTTCCCAAGTCACTGGCACCTCTGCACTAGAGCAGCTACTGAAGCAAGCTCCTCAAGCTCCTCCTCACAAAGGAGCAAGAACGCACACTTTTTTTACCCAACCCTTAACTCTCTGCTTGGATCTGATCTGCAACATACTTTTTCAAATACAATGCAGCACAATGCCAAACTTTGCAAGAAGTACCATTTCTCTGAACAACTATAGTAAGTTACTAAAACACTTCACAAACTTTCTGAAATCAGGAAATTTTTTGAAATGTGAGCATCTATTACTCCTCCCTTCAAATCACCTAAATAGGTTTCCTTTATTTACACATAGAATTACTACCATAATGCTGTTACTGAAATAAACCCCTAAGAAGTTTTATAGTTTATATTGAAATGTGATACAATTAGATAAAATTATCATAATCAGATCTTCCGTAACAGTATGCTTAATGAGTTATAGGAATACCTCAATATTTTTACTGGCAACATTCTTCACAACAGCAGGAAACAGCTCAGAAGCATTTTTTCCCTTAGCAATCATCTGGAAAAAAAAAGGAAGAGATAAATCTTAGTAATGTAATAATAAAGTTTATTAGAACATAGTTTGGGTTTCATTGATTTATTCCAGCTCTGTATTTCAAATCTGATTAATATGAAAATGAGGATAAAGCCCTTTTTTTTCTTAAATATTAGAATTTACAGGATACTATCCATACAACAAAAACCCTGAGTGCTGGCTGGTTACAAGTTTGAGGGGTGGAATGAATGAACTGGACTTTAACATATGAGATAAAAAATAACTTTTTGTGCTTTAAAAATGACTAGAAACAGAGATCTTGCTATTCTGAAAAGCCCTGCAAAATTGCCTTTTGGGAGCTGAAAAGCCCAACAAAACCCATCAGAAGCTACATAAGTTTAGTCTTGCTCCTTTTCCCTGGAACAATCGTGGCTTTTTGCAACAGAGCCAAGGATAAAAATAAAAATAGACATCACACTTTACAAACAAAGCAAGGTTGTTTTCCATAGCAAGTTAAATACAAAAGACTATAAAGTGTTTATCCAGAACAAAAAAGGATATACAAAAACTACACAGTAAAAGCAAGATCAATCAACACACTGATTTTCTTTTTTTTTTCTTTTTTGAAAGGAAGTTTTCATGTTTGATCTAGGAGAAATCTGAAACTGGGCATGTTGTAAACAATAAAACTGCCACAATACAGATCATAAACAACAAAACTCCGGTTTAGCTTCAGTTCTTCTATGAACAGCTTAAAGAAGAAATTATTTGTAAGAAACCAAGTACATAAGAAGGAATAAAATACTTCAATATACAGCTGCACAATGTTCTTACTTCTTAGATCTTCCAGTAGAATGTCTGGCAGTACTTTATGTCCAAACTGCAAACTCTGGAATTTCAGGAATATGTTACATCAAGTCAGAGTGCTGCTGAATACAGGTCTGAGAACCAGTGTGTCTTGTGCAAGAGCAAGACTTGGTCAGCCAAACATCAAGTGAATCAGAAAGCTCACTAAGCAAATACAGAATCATAGAACACTAACCTTTAAGGCCACCTAGTCCAACCCCCCTGCAATGAGCAGGGACATCTTCAAATAGATCAAGTTGCTCAGAGCCCTGCCCAACCTGACATTCTCTGTTTCCAGGGATGGGGCATCCACCATCTCTCTGGGCAACCTGTTCAGTGCTTCACTACCCTCACTGTAAAAAATTTGTTCCTTCCATCTAATCTAAATCAATTGTCTTTTAGTTTAAAACCATCACTCCTTGTCCAATCACAACAGGCCCTACTATGAAGTCAGTCTCCAACCTTCTTGTAGGTCCTCTTTAAGTACTGGAAGGTGCTGTAAGGTCTCCTTGGAGCCTCCTCTTCTTCAAGACAGCAAACCCCAACTCCCTCAGCCTGTCCTCACAGGAGAGGAGACATGTTCCAGCCCTCAGATCATTCTTGTGGCCTGCTCAGGATCTGCTCCAACAGGTCTGCATTTTTCCTTTGTCAGTGACTCCACAGCTAGAAGCAGTTCTTCAGGTAGGGTCTCTGGTACCAGAGTGGAGTAAAAGGGCAGAATCCCCTCCCTTGACTTGCTGGTCACGTTTTCTGGGTTATTAGTGAACATTGTCAGCTCACAATCAGCATTTCATTAACCAGTACCTCCAAGTCCTCTTTAGTGGAGCTGCTATCAATCCCCTCATCCTCCAGCCTACATTGATACTAAGGGCTGCCATGGTCCCAGGGCAGCACCTTGTACTTGGCCTTGCTGAAGCCCACGAGGTTCACCTGAGTTCCCACGGGTCTGCTTCTCAAGCTCACCCAGGTCCCTCTGGATGGTATCCCCATCCCTCAAGAGTGTCAGCTGCACCACTCAGTTGGTGTTGCCTGCAAAACTGGTAAGGATGCACTTGACCCCACTGGGATATCTAACATCTACGGGATATCTAACATCTAATAAAGATATTAAACAGTACTAATTCCAGTAGAGACCCCTGACAGACACCACTTGTCATTGATGTCCACTGGCGTCCAACACAGATAAGCAACAATATGCAGGGATCCAACAAAGAAACATGAGCTCTAAAACCGCAGTTCATAACCATCTCACATTCTGACCATTACTCAACATTATACAGCTGATTAAACTTCTCAGCTCTCAGGTCTGTTTGTATATGTATATATGTGTATGGCCAGACTTTGTGAATGCAGATTTGGGAAGGGCTCTCCCCACGTGGGTGTGCCCTTCCAGCCTGCACAGTGGATGTTTTAGGTGAGGCACAGAGTGCGCAGAACTGGCCCCACCATTTAACTCCTAAGGTCCATCTGCCACAGCCATCAAGCTTGGACAGTGACAGTGAAGTCCTTGGGACTGTCACAGCACCCAGTACTAACCGGGGCTTACCCTGCTGAGCATCCAAGATGTGACGGGATGGGATGGCAGGGAGGCATTGAACTGCCTGGGGACGGTTCCCAGTGAGACTTGAACTCAGGTCCTTGGGATTTGGAGTCCAGAGTGCTCTCCTTTACACCATGGGACCCCCCGGTCTGTTTGTGTACTTCATTGAAAAGTACACATTAGAAGCATAAAGAACGAGGATCTCATGCAACAAAAGCAGTAACACACAAAACCAGGCAACACTTGAGAAACTGTATATTCACAGAAGCTTAGAAGAAAGATGCTGGAAGAAGAAAAAAGGCAGCTGTAGTTCAAGTTATTACTCAGTCTTTCAAAAGGGTTTAAGAGCAACTGCCTGGCGTGACATTTCAATTTAGCATCTTAAACTATTCCTTGCAGCTGTATTGGAAGTCACAGGAAGTGGCAAACTAAAAAGCAAGCATATTATATGGGTTTCAAGGGCGTTTTAACTAAGAATCTAAAATAAACCACTACTGTCAGGACCACAGGAGGGCCTTCGTAATAAATGCCAAATTCAGAATGACTGGGTAGAATTTATCAGCAAGATGCAATGCAGAGAAGTACAACGGAATAAAATTCTATCATCTTGTTTTGATGCAACAGAAGTTATATTACTCAAAAACAGTCAGATGATCCTTAGACTTCCCTGACAGGCTGTAACAGTATGACTCTATGCATTACTTGGACTATTCAACTGGTCAAACATAATAGTTCCAGTGTACCATGTAAGTATGTATTTAGGGTCTTTTAAAAGAGTGTATTTTGATTCATTATTGCATAACAATTAGCATAAATCCTCCTCAGCTCATGGATCACTAACCTGAAAGAACATAATGGCTCTTTCCAAGACTAAGGTCTATCATAACATTTTGGGTGCTATGCCTAGAGATTCACCAGTTGTGTTGTCTTATATACCTGGAATTTCTGCACAAACACTTTCATTCTAGAGTAAGTGCTACATAATGTGAGGGTGTACTAAAATTTTTTTTCCCCATGTGAGAGACACACAGACATGGATGATATTCTCTGAGGGAAATCAGGCCTGTGACTGCTTCCTAAATTTATGCTCTGAAATCCTCAGGAGTGAAATTTCAGATTTTTTTCTCAGATGAGAAATTCAGATTGCTTTTAAGATATGGTACCAAGAACATGGTAATATCAGTGTATGTTTTAAAAGAAGTATGAGCTACTGTGTTGCGCAAATAGTAGAATACGTATACACTTCAGATTTATTTCTACACCAGCAGTACTGCTCATAGTCTTCCAAAGACTGCAATTATTTGACAGCAATCAGGTAAGGTGGAAAAAGAAAATAACATACTAACTAGAAAAAAAGAACAGTCACTGATCATGAATCACACATACACATTTTACCTGTAGGTAAGCTTAGATACTTTTAATGTAAAAGGTGGCAGTGGAAAGATCAAAACTGGACTACTCCTATGCTTGAAGTTACGCTGTTGAAAGTCACTCTTCGGATGACAGATTTGCTCTTATTTGTGAAAAATCTCCTCCCTAGGAGAAAGTTCACAAACCACCTTATAGAGGAAGCAGCAGCAAAAAGTGCCATAAACAGTATTCTCCTGGCAATTCTCTATCATGCCTATATGAATGTTCAGCCTCTTGTAGTCTACTAAAAGATGAAGGAAACTCAGTGTCATAACATGGTTTAAGTTGGAAGGGACCGTAAAGACTAATCCCTCTTTCATGGACAGGAACACCTTAAAGAGCATGTCCCCTATGAGGACAGGCTGAGAATTGGGCTTGTTCAGGCTGAAGAAGAGAAGGTTCTGAGGACATTCTACAGCACCTTCCAGTACCTAAAGAGCCCTGTGAGAAGGTTGGAGAGGGACTTCTACGAGGGCATGTAGGACAAGGGGTAATGGCTGTAAGTTGACAGACGGTAGCCTTACATTACATTTTAGGAAAAAAAGTCTGCTGTGAGGATGGTGAGGCACTGGAACCAGGCCCAGAGAACTGTGGAAGGTGTATGCATAGCTTTTTCCCCTAAGACTAGCAAAAAAACCCATTTCAGTGAGATACCTTAAACAACACTCCGACAACAGAGTTCCTATTCAGAGGACGTCTTTCACCTCTGGAACACACATCTCATTCCTGAGAGATGTAAGCCCCTCTCTATATACAAGCACACAAGCACCTTTGTGCTCTGCAAATTATCACCACTGCTACAAGGCCTCACGCTAAGTGTGCAATATCCCAGTCCTGGCCTGTAAAGGTCATTGTTTGAGTTTGTTATGTCAACCAGAGGCTGGTACCAGGTGTCTGGTATGAAACACAGTTCAAACAGAGCACAGGAAAACAGCAAATACCTTGAAGATACGGAAGGAACTGAAAACAGAGGATGCAGTAATTCAAACAACCCACTTGTGGTCAAGTTTAGGTTTCAAGCTAAAAGGCTGTTTCTGCTGTAAGAAGCAGCAGCTGAGCAAGAGAAAAATATCCCAGAAACAGAAGGTGCCTGCTGCCATTTGGGAAAGTAGTGCTTTTCCCGCATTACACAGTGCTTAGAACAGGAACCAAGAACCATGAACCTAAAAAAAGGACAAAAATCTAGAACTGGAAATTGGAGAGAATTGTCAGAATGGGAAAATGGGGGAGCAGAAGAAACAATGTGTCCAATTAGTTCTGCCTTCACTTGCTGAAGACTTCCTGAGCCTGATCACTTCAGCCTAAGACTCTCAAGGACCACGGCTATCAGTGCTAACCACATGTCTCCAGCTTCATGGCATCACACCTTCCAGAAAATTAAAGAAACAGTTAAGAACTCTTTTGAATGTGCAGCAGCAGCAAGTATTTACAATGAGGGTGTATTTGCTCATTTCACATACATTTATAATGATGGCATTGTTTGCACGAAAAAAAGAAAAATAATCAATCTAGTAAAGCCTTGGTTTATAATTTAAAGCTGATTCAATTCAACGGTTTCTAATTCCTGCCACATACATAAATATATTCATTTGCAACAGCTTCTAAATACAGATAAAGATCCGGAAACTTTTTGAAACCAAGGGAACAACAGGCAATTCTCCCCACCCCTCCTGCCCACAGCAATAGCCAGAATAACAACCTTTCTGAGAGAAGTACAAGAATGTAAGTTACTATAGGCTGAAACCATGAGACTTCGAAAGACCATGTTTTTTGCAACAGCACTTTGGGTATGCTGCACGCTCCTTGGTCAAAACCTGAGTAATCCCTCATCATATCAGAGAAGCATCATCGAGAAACCTTTCACCAAAAAAAAGAATGACATTACGAAATAGCAGTTGATAGGTTACCCAGATGTCATAGGAACTGATGTCTCCAGCAGGACTTGGATCAAAGGCAAAAAGACAAACAGCTTAAGTAAAATCTTCATCACTAAAGGGTAATGAAGGGAGAAATTGCCAGCTCTAGAGTCAGAGGAACAAACAAATATGGATGATACAAATCGTACCTATCCACTTTGGAACATACTCAGATAGGATTAAGCATGTAAAAACCAGGCAACACAAAAAAGCATGTCCAAAGACAACCAAAACCAAGACACTGCACAGTTTTCCACAACACATTCTTCCAATATTTTTAAGAAGAAATAAAGGGAACTATCAACTTTATGTCCAATTTATAGAGTTTAAACACACAACGGTATTAAACATTATTTCACAGAATATGTTGATTTGGAAGGGACCCACAAGAATCACAGAGTCCAATTCCTGGCCCTGCACAGAACCATCCCCAAGACTCACACCATGTGCCTGAGAGTATCATCCAGACGCTTCTTGAACTCTGGCAGGCTTGGTGCTGTGACCACTGCCCTGGGGAGTCTGTTCAGCGCCCAACCATCCTCTGGGCGAAAAACCTCTAATATTCAACTTAAACCTCCCCTGACACAACCTCAGGCCATTCCCTCAGGTCCTGTCACTGATCACCACAAAGACAAGGTCAGTGCCTGCCCCTCCTCCTCCCCTCACAAGGAAGTTGTAACTGCAATGAGGTCTCTCCTCAGCCTCTTCTTCTCCAGGCTGAACTGACCAAGTGCCCTCAGCCACTCCTCACACGGCTTCCCCTCAAGGCCTTTACCATCTTCATTGCCCTCCTTTGGACACTCTCTAACAGCCTTGTATCTTTCTTATACTACAGTGCCCATAACTCCACACAATATTCAAGGTGAGGCTGCCCCAGTGCAGGGCAGAGTGGGACAATCCCCTCCCTCAACCAGCTGGCAATGCTTTGCCTGATGCCCCCAAGG
>VWZD01000371.1:37365-50369 GCA_013396695.1 Sakesphorus luctuosus
TTTTACCATTTCACCACTACTTTTAAACATCATTTAGGGATTCAAATGTTAATGCTGTACAGGATCTGTAAAGTGAAAACATTATTCCAACCCAAGTAATAGAAATAATATTAAAAACCCATGTACCCTAACAGAAATAATAAAAAAATCACATACCCCAACAATCCTTTTCATAGCATCCAGCTTTGCAGAATCTTTACTGCTTTCCAACATCTGTTTCAGGTCTTCATTTCTATGGTAGAAACAGAGTAAAGCATCAATTAGAAAAAAAACAAAACATAAAATCAAATTACCATTTTTATATTCTTGCATCAATTCAGCAGCTTAAGGTGAAGCACTGCTCCTTCTTGTCTGCTTTTAAATTGTCTTCACTAACATGCTGGCCTAGTATAATGAAAGCAAAAGAATCTATCAGATTCTAACAATAATGTAAGACCATGCAACTTCAATCTGCTGTTACCTGAACCTTGACTGCAGGATTGAAGTCTCAAGGCACAAGAAGAGCTTAGTTTAAACCAACAACTCATTCACTTCTCCCTTTTCCCCCAGTAAGGGCCAGATGCAATCACCTGAGGTTGACATGTTTGTGTTAAAATATAATATCAGCTTACATAAGTCATTGAAAAGCCCAATAGCAGATTTCAGTATGCTCTGATTTTCACTAAAACCCATGCATATAACCTTGTGTTTTCATCTCCTTTTCTGAACTGTAAGTTGCTATCCTCCATCCTCAGTGTTAAAAGTCTCATATCTGTAGTTTGTCTATTCTACAAGCCATATGATTGAGACAGCCTGATGATTAGACACACAGTTTCCAAGCACCTTTTACAGCTGAAATAAAAATCTCACACAAAAATAACGTAAGTCAATAAGGATGCTCTCTTGTACATACAGCTTCTCATTAGCTGTCACTAACCTCATCCTTCTTGGCTCTTTGGATGCAAACAGATGGCGGTTCAATTGCATTTATACACTGTGAAGTTTATAAAAAAGATTCTTTGAAAAAACAGCCTTTTGGAATGTCTGGATTGCTTAAGTACTAAAAAAACATGAAGCAAACAATGGTTCAAGAGACACCTGCAATAATCCCAAGAACTCTGAAAACTTTTTAAGCTCACAGACCCTGTGAGCTTGCACACAGTGAAGCGCATAGCACAGTGAGTACACCTTGGCTGGATGCCAGGTGCCCACCAAGCCACCCCATCACTCCTCAAGCAAAATGGGGGTGAGAGAAAATAAGATGGAAAAAACCTCATGTGTCAAGATAAAGACAGTTTAATAAAGCAAAAGAAAAGGCTGCATGCAGAAGCAAAGGAAAACAAAGTATTTACTCTCTGCTTTACATCTGCAAGCTATGGTCCAGTGATTTCCCAGGAAGTGGGGCTTCAATATACACAGCAGTTGCTCTAGGAGACAATCATAGTAAGGAATGTCCATCCCCTTCTCCTTTCTTTGAGGTTCTATTGATGAGTAGTCATCATACAGCATGGACTTGTTTTTTCAGCCTGGGTCAGCAGTCCCGCCTGTGCATCCTTCCACCCCCAGGCTCCTAGTGAAGGGGGATATTGGAGAGACATCTTGGCAGCTCTGTTAGCACTGCTCAGCAGTAGCCACAACACTGGTGTGTTATCAGCACCTTTCCAGATATTGCAACCAAGCACAGCATGATGAAGTCTTCTACAGGGGAAAAGAACTCCATTGCAGCCAAACCCAGTACATCCAGACAGGTTTTCAAAAGTGAATGCAAAACCTAAATGTATTGCGATTTCTCACTGCCCTTGGAATTTCAGATGGGGAGGAAAAAGACATTTAAGTCAAAGATAGAATTAGTTACAATAAGACCAAATTTTGTTATCCACTCCTTTATAAACCTTTATAAAATGTTTTTCCTACTTGTAAGGGATAGAGACACTCTAATAGGTATTTTCTCATCTTTTCAGACCCAATACTACAACTATTTTGTGACCCTCCATAAGAAACCCACATTGACCATGTTTCAGTATACATGCACAAAATCACGAACCACAACCAGAGGAGAAAAAAACCCCCACCAACATTATTTCCTACTGAGCTGTCTTTATTCTTGGCCACAGAAATAGCTTAATTTGATGACCATTCCCACAGATCTATTCCTCACAGGATACCAAGTCTCAGTTCTCTTAGGTTAGCCTGAAGTACCTTGCCTGAGACTTTGCTGTAGCTGGATACAGAAGTTCAGAGACCTCTAATTCTTCCTGCTTAAGTCTCAATCCTGACCTGTGCAAGAATCTATATGACATGGTTATCAAAGTTATGTAGTAAAAGATTGGACTTGATCTACAAAGTTGCTTCTAGTCATATGATTCTGCTCCCTATTGCTGTTTCAAAATGCAAAATATGTAAAAATTTTCTAAGAAAGGATGACACTTTCAACCCTAATGAACAAGAAAGATTTAATCCATGAAACAGACAGCAACTAACAAGCAAGCTTTATGTCTAGATGTTAAAAAGACAAATTACTCGTCAGTAGAACTGCCTTGTTAAGGGCTCCACATGTTTCAAATACCTCAGACCTAGGGGAAGGTTCATAAAGCTTGGGGAAAAGGATGTACCACTGATAGTGGACACAAACAATGCAGAATTTACAGTTCACAAGCACATTTGGCAGAATCTACCAGATAAGGAAGAAACTACTAAAGACAACTCAGCAACAGTGCTGAATCAGCTCTGACTGGGTGAATGGTAATTCGGTAGTGGGAGGTTGAGAGCACAGCCCACTGACTCAGGAAACCCACCAACCCAAAAGAAAAGAAAGGCAAAGCATGTGGACTAATTAGCATGAGAAGAGAGAGAAACATTAACCAATAGAAGACAGAATACCATTAACATGAAAAAATAAGAATATGTCAGCAAAGTAGAAAATGTGAAAATAACAATTTGAACTTAAGGATCAAGTAGAAAAAAGAGAGGAAGTTATACAGAACAAGATCCAAGTAAATGCTGAAGATTTTCTCCCACCATGTAAGAAATGTGACGAAGAAAAAAGGAGAAGGTGAATTTAACATGAGAAGACAGAAGAAAGGAGTATTAAATAATTAAATGTACTTCTAACTACTTATAGAAAATATTCTATCACACATTTCAAATTAAAACATTCTGCAATGTTAACTGAGAAGACATAAACTAGAGAAATTAAGATATGAAGACCTGCTTTCATTCACCCTTGCTTCCATAACAGAAAAGCGGAGGGGGGGAGGAGAGGGGGAGGGAAGGAAAGAAAAACAGAAATTAAATTACAATTTCTTGATTAATCCATTTGGAAATTAACTTTTACTCAAACTGATGAGTTGTTTGGGGTTTTTAAAAATATTTTCTAACAAATTATGATTCAGGATTAGCAAACATTAGGTACTTACAGAGTAAAATATTGCTCCATACATCCACATGGATCAGCAGAAGCAGCAGAAAGTCTTTTTTCTTCTACAGTTAGACATGGTTTCAGTGTAACCTCAAAGTTTTGCCCCTTGAGAGCAGATTTAATAGTGCAAGACACCTCAACTATTTTACCCAGCACTGTGGAACTTTGTTCCATTCTTTTAAGTGCAGCATTTAGAACAAAAAAAAAATTAGTGCACTCAATCAAGCTTGCCTGCCAAGACTGAGGGCTACTCAAAAAAGAAAATCTTACTAAGTAGCAGGACACCCACTCCCTTGCTGTTTTAACTTCTAGAAACAAATATCCCACGCAGATTTCAAAGGTTATTTCCCTCCGAAAACAATTCCTATCAGAAGCCTCAATGAACAATGGAAAACGCAAATGCATTNAATCTAGTGTCTTAACATCTATTATAATACAGCCCTATTGTCCTAAGAAGTTGCTATGGATTATAATTAGAAATATATATAGAAATACAATACACTATATCTATAAATATATATTACGTATTATATATAATTATAGTTATTTATTATTGTTATTTTATTATATATTATATATTACAATATTATCATAGTTATTGTTTCTATTATTAGAAATACTATACTCATATACAACAGTGATATAAAACATGATCTTCACTATTTTTATAGCANCAAAAATAATCTTTTGAGCATTAAGAAGACTTAAGGGAATTTCGATCCTTAAATTAGATTCCTCAAAACTGAAAGCATAAATATAAGCATCACACTTTGCTTCATGTTTATATACTCATTGGTTATTCTGAACCAGCAATTCTTCAGCACAGAACATTAGACAATTAATTTCTTTATCACTTATGTCCACTTGCCAGGGGCTCAGGAAAATGCAAGCAACTCTCCAGCAGCATCAATACCTTTGCCTTTCCCTGTCAAAACTATGAGGGTAATTCTAACCTTATAGAACTAGGCACATACTACAGATGATTGAAATATAAAGCTTTATTACTTCAACAANTATGGATTATAATTAGAAATATATATAGAAATACAATACACTATATCTATAAATATATATTACGTATTATATATAATTATAGTTATTTATTATTGTTATTTTATTATATATTATATATTACAATATTATCATAGTTATTGTTTCTATTATTAGAAATACTATACTCATATACAACAGTGATATAAAACATGATCTTCACTATTTTTATAGCATCTACCATAAAAGGCAATGAGACAAGTATTAACATATTTAGAAATCATTTCCCCGCTGCCTTTGTAATCTTTACCACCACATGCTTGTATTCCTCCATATTAGAATTTGAAAGCTAAAGGAGTGTAAATTAGAAATGGAAATTCATCACCTAACTTTCTCTCACAACAAGCATCACATATGGCAGATCTGCAATGACACAACATGATGGACATCACAAAACACATCTAGAATAATATGTTCTCCTTAAAACACGGGTTCAATGTTAAGTGGAGGAAGATGATTTTAAATTTTCTTTCATGTTTTCATATTTTTAACAGCCTAGAGTTGTATAAGAGAACCACCTTACTCTCCATGTTGACTATGGCAAACAGCAGCTGAAGAACAGCTCTGAATGTGCCATACCATCACTATCACCAGCACACACTCGCGTCATTAACGCTGCCATCTTGCTTAGGTTATGACTCGGATTACAGTTCCACTGAGCAACGTTACCCACTTCTACAGAAAACAAAACCAAAATAACAAAAACCAAAAGGAACAAATACAAAACAAACAACCCCCCCAAACCAACCCAAAAATGGTGGGCATAACTACACTGATCACTGAGGTTTGTGTGCCTATGCCAGCGATAAATCTGGGCCTCTTACAGGAACTGTGACAAACTTCTAATCACACTCAAATAGTAATCCATAACCTGTGGCATGTCATTTGCCACTGCATCTAAATATTCTGAACAATTCCTGTTAAGAGAACACTTGCTCCACTCTGGTAAAATATACATTTATTTTATTTCCTATTCTTTTCTCAGGAGCACTCTAGGATGAAACCCATAAACTGCCAGGTTTCACTACAGTTCTGATATGCCCAGTTACAGAAAGAGTCACCCACTAATCATAAGGCTTTCTTTGTAATAAGCAGAAGGTTCGTGAGTATCAAAACTGAAACTGAAGCCCAGCAAGCAATGCAACAATAACCCTGGTTTAACCACCTCTGAGAAAAAAGAATGAATTTTAAACAAACCCATGGCGAGACAAAGGGTCTTCATGTACAAGGACAGCAGTGTATCAATGTAAGATACAGGAAATGGCAACAAATCCACCATAGGGGCGGATGAAAGCTTACAGTTTTGGTATTATGGAGCAACTGTTATAGAAGTTACACAAGTCCCACTCCGTTGAATTTTAGCAGTGCGTTTCTTGTATTAAATTTTCCATCTGCTGCATATTTTCAGTTACACAATATCAATTGCACTGTGTTCAAAGGCTTCAGTTGGGAGGACATACCTCTAACAAAGACGGGTTTTTTGCCTTCAGCACAGCAAAGCATTCCAACATAAAGTTCAAGATACTGTGAAGATTACCATGTTTGAAGCAGAAAATTCACATTGAGACAACAGTTTAACCTTTGGTCCTGACACCTGAGTAGTAATGAAGTCCTATGGAGCGTCCCATGTTTCCCAAAAAATTTTTTAAAAATTGATTTTTGTTACATTTTACTGGCACTGCATAATCCTTAAAATAAATTTGCTTATTCCAGGATGTGTTATTGCATAAACTCCAAAGAAGTTTGAAATTAACATTTAAAGAGGAACTGTATATTGATTTCAGAGCCATAAAACACAGAAGCTAAATCGGCAGCAAATACATGCTGCAGTATGAATTTATTTTTGCTGTTCATTGGGGTCTTCCTCTAGCAGGAAATTAAGAAACCTGAGTTTTTTAATAAGCCTATACCACAAACTCTTTGAATGACATCTTGTGGTCCTATTCAGTACTGCCATCCTCTTCCATTATAGCACCACACTTACTGTTATGCACAATGCAGTATTCAACGATTACTTCAAGGAATACTCAAATCAAATGGTTATGAGTGTAGCTATTCTATGGTTTAAAGAGAAATTGAGATAAGCAGTAATTCATTTCCTTTTCAGCCACTCCTAATTTTTCAATCTGAAAAACAAACACACTACCCAAAAAGCAAACTTGGTAGTTTAAAGGATAGCCTGCAGAGATGTGAGGGTAACTACAGCATCCTGTAGGGCTGAGAGCCACAGGGAACAAGACCAGTTACAGTCTGACCAGCAACATAATTCATTTAGTTATTGCTTTGCCACTAGTTTCTCAAAGTACTTGCAATCTGGATGATTTAGGCACAGTCTCATCCGTCTGAGTGAGGAAACAGATAGACCAGTGTAAAGTTAAAACCTGAGTAAAGCATCTTCCCAGTTCTCTGTTGTGAACCTACAGTATCTGAACAGTGCATCAGCAACACAGTGCATGAACCTCTTTACTAAGCTGGTGCTACCACCAACATCAATGCAGACATGCAAACCACTTACACTTCAAATGCTCTAACCAGATGGCAGCCAGTATGACAAAGCAGTTTGAAACCCTTTCTGAATGACTGCAATGTAATCTATCTATTGTCAGTAGAGTAGTAAGACACACAACTTCACCCAGAGACAAGAAAGTTTTTCTAAAAGGGAAAAAAGTATCAATATTGCAATCCCACTGCCCAAAACCTCCTCTCATCAATGCAGACATCATCAACACTGCATTGAAACTTCTGCCAGGGGACAGAAATCCTCCTCGGAGGCTCAAAGGCTGAAAAAGGCTGAAAAAGTGCTATCTTGAGGTGCTGCTGCCACTTAAATGGTTGTGGCAATTCATGGCCTGTCTTGAGACAACTGATCAGAGTTTGCACACATTTGTAGATCACTTTGCAGCATTTGGTAGTTGTGAAGGGATTATAGGAAAGTGACAAGCAGTGTCACAAAATATCACAGAATATTCTGACTTGGAAGGGACCCACAAGAATCTGAGTCCAACTCTCAGTGTCTCCAGCTTTCTCAGAATTGTTGGGAAAAGGCTTCTTTTAAAGATACCACCGCAAAGGTGGTATTGTCACTGCCAGAACCTACAGTGTTAGCATATTTATGTGGATGTCCACAACACTTCAGAAACACTGTTAAAGAGTATTACAATGCTGTTCATCATCTGGCAGGATGCCAAAAGAATTCTGGTTTCCTCAAAGGAACAAAATTACCAAAGGGTGGCAAAGACAAGGATAGCCTTCAAAAAAGCAGAACTAAGAAAAAGTGGAACTTCTTGCAAGCATCAGCCTTATAACAGTTATAAAAATTTGCATTTAATACCATTCAGGATGCAGATCAAAACAAGTGTCTAAAGCAAACATAAGACACAATAAATATGCAGAAAGCACAGTGAAGACATGAAACTACAAAGCTTGCCTAAGAAAATAAAAAAAAAATAAAAAAAAAGTAATGACTCCATTACAGAGTAACACAGCAAATCAACAGTTCAATGCTTGCATTCTCATATGTGCCAAGTGCATGGCAATAAGAGTATATTCACTGTTTGTCACTTCCCATCAGATCTGACAGATTTCAGCTGGAGAAATGTTCTGCAATAGTATTGCCCATATTTGTACACTGCCTTTAGTTCCTATCCTGTATTGACTAGAGGGATCAGATTTTATCTTGTAGACTCATCAGTTGATCCAAACCATTCATCTTTGCTGGGTTGTACATCCTACCGAAACTGGCATATCACCATATTAGTGGGCACAGGGCCATTTTAACAGATGGGGAAAGAAAATAGCTGTGCCAATGAGCTAGTGGATGCATCAAGTTTGAGTATTAGAGCTGGAGTCTTCTCCAAGAATTGCACAAACAGCAATCCATGTACAGTCTCTCCATGACTGGTTGAACAGAATATGCCAACACAAAACTAGATCAATTTAAGTCTCCAAGAACACTTCTGGCAGCTGTTGAAAGCAAGTTTTTAGCTCCAATGAGTCTGGAAAAGTCTTCTGCGCAGAGAATTGGGGAATGAGTACCTTAATGAAACCACCACCTTCAGCTCTCTACAAAACATGCCTGCAAATCTCTGCAAAAAAATAGGTTTGTAGCCCTGATGAATGTTCTGATGAATGGTTCAACAAAATGCAGCCAGATCTGCAGCAAAAAAAAAGTCTAATAAATTATAAATGTATTTTGCTTGGCAGGAATACAGTTTAAAGATGCAAATCAGTAAAGTTGAAAATGTGTGTTATAAATTTTGCCATCTGCTGCAATACTGTACTTATCAATCGATACCTAATGACTTTACTCCTGTGGTTCACCTGTAAGTTCTTACATTTTATTCAGCTAAAGCAATAGCTAATTTTATTACTGAAACTGTACCATTTCCAAGAACCAAATGTTACTATATTTTAATTTTACATGCAGGTCAATTTTGTTTAAAATGCAATTAATAGACATGAAAATCCTCTGTCCACCTGCAACTAACTGTAGAAAGTAATAGCTGCACCCTAATATAAGCAATTAGCAGGGATTGTGTTACTTATTAGCTCTCCAGGTACTCTTAGAAGTTGGAAGGTGGTTAGTTTTTACTCCTCCATATAGAGCAATAATAATGTAATAATGCATAATGTAACTATTAAAATATTCTATTCATTTATGTGATGTGCATCACATGGTATCTCTCTACACTATACAGATGATTTTGAGAGTCTTCAGTGCTTACTGCATGGATTCCATCCATCTAGAGCACAGTGATCCACAGGCTGGATTCAGGTTACCCATAAAATTTACATGACCTATTGGTTCTTACTGCAGAAAACTCCTGCTATAGGGAAAGACTTGTCTGCAGATTGTTTCTATTATTCTGGTGGCCAAAAGGTAACCCTTTTCCTTCTTTTTCAAACATGTAGGACATGTGAGTATCTCCAGTATAACTAGTTCACAGACAAGTATCAGACCACCTACTCAGACACATGGATAAATTCCTAAAAAATGTAACAATGCAAGTTGTATAAAGTAATACCATACATGTCAGTTAATGTGACAAGCATGAAAGAGGGGAAGGAGAGGAACAGGCATCCCAGTCACACAACAGGGCCCTTTCCACACAATAACATTCAGACTCATCTCAGGTACATTAGATCCTTCAATTATTCAGTTATTGAGATACTTAACAGAATGAACATGCAGTTTCCCCTCTCTGAACACAACATCCACCTAATAACCAAAAGGCTTTTAAAAGCAATACATACCAAAGAGACAAGTTTGCCTCTTCAGTCAAGATTCAGTACTCACAGAAAAAGTTGGTACCAGTATCATACATTTGCTGTGAAATCTCTTATTCAAGGACAGTTTCAGTTCAGTCAAAACCAGTAACAAAACAGTTCTGTATGTTAATTTGTACTTAATAATACAAAGAGATTAGAAAAACTTCTTTTGTCCTGACCATTTACACAGTTACCTGATACAAGCACACCAAAGTTGTATTTTTACAGTATCTATTTTTTTTCAACTGCATTGGATACCTACAATATATTAACTAATGTGAAACATAATCTTTGCATATGGTATGTGCAACCTATTGCACCAACTCTTATAATCAAGATAACTGTTTATTTTTTGATTAATTTATCTTTATTAATCTTCTAACACCAAGGCTTTCCACTTCCTCAGGATTAAGATGTCACCAGGACAGAAGTTTTGAAGAATCAAGATATTTTCAATACCGACAGCACGGGTCTCAACCAATCGACAACACTAAGTAGTGAAAATACCATGTTCACTAATCGAATTGTAATTCTATTTGTAATTGAGAGTTAATGGATAAATAAGAATGCTAAAGGTAAAAAAGGCAGCTTCAGCAGGAGAATAAGACATGTGGGCATTTACACCAAGGGATACTCAGAACTTTTAGATAAGTACTTCAGCTGAATATTTCCACTGAAATGTGAAAAGATAAAACAGGACAAATATTTTAAATTAGATCAACTTTTGATTTTATATTTAAGTCTACCAATACCTTTTTGTGCCTCTGTGTGCAACTTGTCATAGGCCCTTCTGCTGCAAGATCGAAGGCAACTTATGCTAATAAACAACTGGTTTATTTCAGAAGATTTTTGGCTTGCTTCCTCTTCATGATAAACAGGAGAAGACAGACAACGCAAAGAGAAGAGACTGGAATTTTTTAAAAGAAAGTGTTTACACTAGTATCTTCATACTTCAACTGCATGATACTGTTCCATTAACTAGCAACAGGCAAGCCCAAGCTTCTGGTCCAACTATGACTGCAATAACGTTAAGGGCCACATATCACATATGTGCCTCTTTGCTGAGAGGTACTTCCTGTATCATCAGCAGGTCTAAGGAAGAATCCGCCTTCCTCGGCAACAAAAAAGTTTGCCAAGCACTGAAACACTACAATGATATCAGACACAAGCATACCAGCTGTGATGAGAGACAATCAAGAGAAATCAGCAAACAACCTCTGAAATGCCCTAACAGTAATTTTCTCTTCACAAGTGGAATACTCCACTGTTCACACACTTTCATATGCACGAGGCAGGGGCAGATCTCGCACTTCTCTGTATTTCCTTATATTACTTTCTACTCTGGTTTTGGGCTGTTACTAGAACGAACTACTAGAAATACAATCTATATGCTTGATGAATGATTTTCCAAACCAAGTGCAACATAGTCTGCTTTTCTAACAGTAACCCTCACTTGCAGTCCAGCTACAAAAATTTCATCACCTTCCCTGCACAGTGTCTGTTCCTCAGCTACCCAATCCACAGTCAGAGCTTAACCACACAAGTCTGAGTCATGGATAACTTCCTATTTCAGCAAGAATTTCTTTTTCAGCTATAAAAGACCACTAAGATCAATGTGTGCTGTGCTCTCAATCTCTTTTGAGGACAAACCTTCTCCCTGCTCCTCTAAGTTAAGAGCAAGTCTGGAGGAGCAATGAATTATTAAGACATGCACACATATCTGTTTCCTCCATACTGAAGGACAGCCATATACATACACATGTACAAAACACCTCAGGACCCCAGAGCTGTATTTTCTTGTGATCAGTGGGGAGCCTTGGGTAGCATTAGTCACTTCAGCTTCTGCATCTAATGAAACAGAGCACTACACTACTTCACCTGCAAAACAGTCTACAAAACAGTTTGAACTTTATAAGTTATGTAGAGAATTATGGCCATGACCAACGACTGGGGTATGGCCCTCTGTGGAAAAAAGAATGTAGCAAAACAATGGTTAAAAAATAACGTGCAGAGTTGTTTCTATGCAGGAGGACAGGAAAAGAAAGATGCAAACAACAAAAATCAGCTACAGCATATGGATTCACAGAAGGGCAATTATGTTAGAGCAGTGAAAATTTTATTTGGAAAGAATGAAAAAGCCGAGTACTTAGTGGAATAGAAGAAATGTGATTCATGTGGAAAAGTGAAGAGGCACAGCAGCTGCCAACTCAGAGTTAAGCAGCAGAGTGCAGCTTCATGTTGTGATTTACTTCTGTGTGGCACACAAATAAACACATCAGTCGAGGTTTCTAGAGCATGGATGTTCTCTTTGTGCAGAACAATCAAACTGAAGAAGCAGCGATTGATTTTCTAATGTACATGAGACCTTAGTTTATGGTGCTTTTTATTGGTTGCTCTTGCAATAGATTTCCAATTTGTTGTAGGATACAATTCCAGCTTAGCAAACCTTTTGATCCTTCCACCTGGACACTATTCCTCTCCAATCCACTTTTCCTTTAAGGGGCTGAAGGTTTTCTGTGCCAGTGCACTTGGCTAGCGTTTTTTTTCCCTTCTCCATTTCCTCGTTTTGACTTCTGACCAAGACACTGTTAGCACCGACAACACCCACTTCAGGCTGGCCACTTCGCCTAACTACGTCTCCAACTACAGCCCTCACAAATACTTTTTTACAAGCCCTTTTTAAATATAGCTACATATATACACACACATAAGTACATTTGAAGGCAAAATTAATACAATTCCAGCGTGGTTAACTGTCGAAACAGAGGAAAAACGACAAGCAGTTGTTCCAACAAACCAACAGACAAGCTTCACCCATCACCCGCTCGCTGTGCACGCTCAGCCGCAAGCACAAGTGAACTTATCCGCGGAGTGAGAGGGGCGGAGAGCGGCCGGCCCGGCCCGGCCCGGCCCGTGGGATGCCCTGCCCGTGCCAGCCCCGCGCTGCCGCCCCGCCCTTACTTCTTGGTGTCGCTGCTGAAGAGCCCGAAGGCCGCGGGGGCCGAGGGGGTCACGGTGGGCGCCGCCTCCTGCGCCAGCTCGGGCGCCGCCTCCCCGCCCTGCTCGCTGTAGGCGAGCCCGTTGCCGGACATGGTGACGGTGACGACGGTGCTGGTGCTGCCGCTGCTCCACGCTCGCCAAACTTGCCGTGCGGCGAACACGCACCCGCACAGTCACTCCCGCTCGGACACTTACCCCCACAGTCACTCCTGCTCTCACACGCACCCCCACAGTCACACTCTCACACTTACTCCTACCAGACTCCCTCCGTCACTTTCCCACACCCCCC
>VWZD01000371.1:50433-72361 GCA_013396695.1 Sakesphorus luctuosus
CTCCCTCCCCCGCCCAAGTCTCTCCCGCACTCTCACACTCCCCCCACCCAGTCACTCCCGCACTCCCCCAGTCACTCCCGCACTCCCGGCGCTCCCCCCGGAAGCTCCCGGTCACGCGGCGGGGTGGGGCGGGCACAGCCGCGGGGCGGGGCGGGAGTAGCCGGGCCCGGACGTGGCGGCCGCGGCGGTTGCTGGGGCCGGGCAGGAGGGCGGGCAGGCACCGCCCGCAACTTATGTTTCCCGGCCCTCTCCCGTGCCTCGGGCGGAGCCCTATACGGGTCAGAGTGCGGTGTGCGGGATCAGAGCGGAGGTTGCTCTGAGGCTCCCCCGCCCCAGGGGCGCTCGGTCCGCAGCTGGGCAGCCTCGCCCTACAGCACCTGTTTTGTTTGCATGTGGGAGCCCAGAAATGTAAAAAGATAACTAGAAGTCGTCTGAGGAAAGTTTCTCCTAATTTCTTTTTGCAATCTTGTTTTCCTGTGTGCATTTCCCCCTCTCTCTGTAGTCACTGGAGAATAATATGTTCATAAAAAGGCCTTCTGTCCATCTCCTGGCATGTATTAGTGGAGTGCAACTTTTTCCTCATTTCCAAAAGGTTACGTATTCGCAGTCAAAACTTTTACTCTTGCAGAGAAAAATAAAATTAGGGAAAATGGCTTGTCATAAGAGTTTTCTGAGGCAGCTTTTTGACCTGCTTGTCTTTTCAGCTCTTCTGTACTTTTCTGATTGAAACTGAGTCATAACCAAGCAAATCAACTTTACAACAGGAATTACCAACACAGGATTTATGAAGAGTGTGAGGCTGCTATAAGGGTAGTTGTCCTCAATAGTTGCCTTGTAGGGATGCCAACATTTTGATTTTCTTTTATGACCTCTCACAGCTTTTTTCTGTGCAGCACTGTCTTGAAAGTCATGGTTTAGAGTGCAAAAGTCCCATTGTGAATATTCTTGGCCATCTCCATTTTACCTGTTGGTTATTTAGACTGCCATTGTTGTCCTGCTTTTTGCGTTGTTTACAGCAACAGCTGTCATAGATTTCTTTCCCTGTAGAGGGAAATACCTCATTATCACTACCATAAACAGTCACAGTAACTGTTGATGCTCATACAATAATGTCACTTGGGGCAGACACCTCTCCATTGTAGTAAGTCAGAAGGCATCCTACATCCTGATATTTAAAGGATCAAAACCCACAGTGAGCTGCTGGAGAATTGGGTCTGAACCAGACAAAAATGGACACCTACTTCTCTCTACAGAAAGATCTGAGAATTCCTATCAGCAGTCCGTAGAAATCATGTCTCTCTATTTTTCAAACCTTGCTTTAATTTCAAATTGTAACAGTGACAACACTTGAACTTTGAGTCCAAACATACTTATGGTTACATGGCAATGTCTCTAGCTATGTCTTTTATTAGTGTATAAGGCACATAGAGTGCAGGAAGGCATAACCTACATTAGGCCAAGTCCATAGTTTGTAAGGTAGATCTGTTCTAGTTTCTTTTAAGACTGTCTCTGTAGCAAGAGGTTTAAACTACTTGCTTCCTTGTATACATCTATAAAATAAGTGTTTACTAGACTGAGAAACCCTTAGGTACAAGAAATTAATTCTTTTATTACTATGCATATCGCTTAAGTAATCTTAGAGTAAAGACTAATGGGAAAAGAGAATAGTAGACTAGTATAGTATTTCAGAGTAATTTGTGAGAGTACAAACATGGGGAAAATCAGACAAATGGGTTATTAAGGTGGATGATCGTGGGACTGGGATATTAGAAGAGCAGTAAATAGTAACAATGATGCAGAGCTTGAAAGAGCCTTGAAGCTGAGAAAAGAAAGCAAAGGTTTATTAAGTGTCATTAAACACTCCTATCAGGAAGCTATAGGCTCCTGCTACCTGTTCTTGTGAACTACTTTTAGCCTGAAATATGCCACAACTGTTCAATGAGGAGCATTTTCCTGTCAATATTAAGTCTTCAAAATCACCATACAGTGATAATATACTTGCATATTGAATTTATATCTGTACAAAATTGTATCAAAGTTACAGAACCATGAAACACAAAATACTGCAAATCTAAATTCTCCACTTATATTCATTGGTTACAGTATTCTATATTTCAAGGCTTTGTGCAGCTTAAGAAAATTACCAGATAAGACATTAAAGAGGGAACACAGATGGGTTTTGCTTCTCAGTTTTCCACTTACTGTGTTTCTTTCTGCAACCATTTAACCTCCATGATTCATTCCATCTTCACAACTCTACTTCTATCATGATCATCATGGCTAGGTTTCACAAAAGAAGATTTTGGGAAGGGCTCTGCCCCCATGGATGTGCCCTTCCAGCCTGTGCAGTGGATTTTTTAGGTGAGGCACAGCGTGCGCAGAACTGGCCCCATCCTTTGACTCCTCAGGTCTATCTGCCACAGCCGAGCGAGCTTGGACGATGACAGTGAATTCCTCAGGACTAGAACCTACAGCCCCCGGTATTGCCAGGAGGTCTCCCATCCAAGTACTGTCTGGGGCTGACCCTGCTCAGCTTCCGAGATCTGACATCAGGGTGGCATGGCTGTAGTTTCTACTTCTATAGTGTCTGGTAAATTACATAGTTTCTTAGTTTTCCCTTCATAAATGAAAAAAACTTACGATATATGATGTATGGACATAGTTTGTAAAAGATAATTGCACTGAGAAATAACTTCCAAGGCTCAACGAAAGGGAAATGTGTTTATTTATATGGAGAGAGAGAGAGAGAGAGAGAGAGAGACAGAGAGACAGAGAGAGAGAGACAGAGAGACAGAGAGACAGGGAGATGGATAAATACAGACGCATTTTCATCAGCACTCATGTATATACAAATGCATTTAAGGAGAAAAAGATTCACGTTATTCAACAAGCTGTAATTTTGTAATTCCAACAAACATTAACTTGTTAGGCTTTCTAAAAACATTTACAGAAGATTTGCAGCATTTTTTTACAAAGTTCTACACATTTTGTGGGTTTTTTAAGCTGAGCTGGGCTGCCAAATGCTTATTGGGTGCCCTCTTGTGGCTCAGATTATTAATAGGCTGTTTGTCATGAAAAAGACAGCAAAATGGTAAGGAAATTATTTTTTAATGGAATTGGAGCTCTGTATAACAGAAATGTCAAGCTATTAAAAGCTTTGCTTATATTTTCTGTATTGCTCATAGTATCTGATATACTCAAAATGTGCTGGTGTTGCAGTTCCTACACAAGTGTGTAAGACTTTTGACTTGTAAATGTCATTCACAAAGGATAAGTAATGATACAATGCAAACTTCTACTAATACAATTTTTCATTCAGTAATGATTTAGAAATCTGACATATAATAAGTTACTTTAAAATTAAGCGTCAAGAACTCATTCCCTAACCTGGAATAATGAGTTTTCAGTCTGAGGAATAACTCAGCTTCTAGTATTCCTGAGTTGTTCAGGAAAACCCCTACACAAGTGAAAAAACTAATGAATCTGACAAAAACTTTGATCTGCCTCTCTCCAAGTGAATAAAGATTTTGGACTGTAATAAAAGCATATGAGTGCTTTTTCAAAAGTACTGGTTCTCCCTTCATTCTTAGCAGAGCGGGCTACTGTATTATCCACAAGAGTTGCTCACAGCAGTATTGGAACAATTTTTTTGACGTTGAATGATTAGCATGCTACTTTTCTCTGTATCTGGAGCACTAATACCACCTTCTTACTTATGCATCGTGCAGTATGTGTCATGTCCCAATGGAGCAAAAAAAGAGTATACAACAAAAAAAAGTCCTTGTGCTAGGAGATCAAAGAATCACATAGAATGGTTAAGGTTGGAAGGGACCACTATAGGTCACCCTGTCCAACATCCTTGCTCAAGCAGGGTTCTCTAGACCAACAGTTCTCAGGAATATGTACAGACAGCTTTTGAATACCCCTGGAGGAGACTTCACACCTCTGGGCAATCTGTTGCAGTGCACGGGCACCCATGCAGTAAAGAAGTTCTTCCTTATGTTCAGGTGGAACTTCTGCGTTGCAGTTCCTGCTCACTGCCACTCATCCTATTGCTCAGCACCACTGAGAAAAACCTGGCTTCATCCTTTAGGCAATGTCCCTTCAGATAGTAATAGGCATTGATGATGTCTCCTCTCAGTCTTCCCTTCTCCAGGTTAACCAAAACCAGCTGCCTTCACCTTTCTTAAGAAGTGAGATGCTCCAGTCCTCTCATCATCTTTCCAACCCTCTGCTAGACTCACTTCAGGAGCATCATGTCTCTCTTCCAGTGAGGAGCCCAGAACCCAACACTCCAGGTGAAGGCTCACCTGAACTGTGTAGAGGAGCAGGATCTGCTCCCTTGAGCTGCTGGCAATGCTTTTCCTAATAGTTCCAGGATATCACTGGCCTTCCTGTTCCCGACACCACACTGCTGGCTCATGGAGACCTTGTTGTCCACCAGGACCCTCAGGTCTTTCTCTGCAGAGCTGCTTTCCAGCAGATCAGCCTCCAGCCTGTGCTGGTAAAGGGATTCGTTCCTTCCTGGGTGCGGGACCCTGCACCTTCTTGTCATTGGACAGTGTCAAAAGCCTTGCTGAAGCCCAGGTAGGCAATATCCACTGCTTTCCCCTCATCTGTCAAGGTAGTGGTCTCATTGTAGAAGGAAATCAGGTTGACTAAGCATGATTTCCCTCTGGTGAATCCATGCTGACTACTCTTGATCACCTTCTTGTCTTCCATGTGTTTAGAGATGGGGTCCAGGATGAGCTATTCCATCAGTTCTCAGCAAATGAGTAAGGCTGACTGGCCAGTAGTTCCCTGGGTCCTCCTCCTTGCCCCTTTGAAGACTGTGGTGACATTTGCTTTCTTCCAGTGCTCAGGCCCCTGTCCTGATCTCCATGACCTTCCAAAGATGATTGTGAGCAGCCGTGCTATGGTGTCCGTCCACTCCTCCAGAACTGATGGATACCAAGTTTGATTAAATGATCTCTAACCCAATCCTCCTGAACCAATGGAAAGTTTTCCTTNTCAAGGTAGTGGTCTCATTGTAGAAGGAAATCAGGTTGACTAAGCATGATTTCCCTCTGGTGAATCCATGCTGACTACTCTTGATCACCTTCTTGTCTTCCATGTGTTTAGAGATGGGGTCCAGGATGAGCTATTCCATCAGTTCTCAGCAAATGAGTAAGGCTGACTGGCCAGTAGTTCCCTGGGTCCTCCTCCTTGCCCCTTTGAAGACTGTGGTGACATTTGCTTTCTTCCAGTGCTCAGGCCCCTGTCCTGATCTCCATGACCTTCCAAAGATGATTGTGAGCAGCCGTGCTATGGTGTCCGTCCACTCCTCCAGAACTGATGGATACCAAGTTTGATTAAATGATCTCTAACCCAATCCTCCTGAACCAATGGAAAGTTTTCCTTTCTGCAGACCTTCTCCCTGGTCTCCTGGGTCAGGAATTCCTGAGGGATGGCCTTGGAAATGAAGATTGAAGCAAAGAAGACATTCAGTAACTCTGCCTTCTTTTCAACGTCTGTCACCAGGTTCCCTGTTCCATTCAGTAGCAAGCTCGCGTTTTCCCTGTTGTTCATTTTGTTATTGATGCATTGATGTATCTGAAAACAAAATATGGAGTGTGGAATTAAATAGAGGAAAGGAGAAAGTTCTTTTCAGAAATTGGAAATGAGCAAAAAGGAGAAATGATGTCTCAGAAAACCATGATGGCTCTTTCAGGCAGTAGAGATCACAGAAGATGAAATTCTTAATGACAATGTAATAGGCTGTGGGGGATAAGCATAGCAGTCTCTTACTGGAGGAGAAACAAAGTGAGAAATCAAAGGAATTTGCCAAGAAACGGTTATTCTTCATATTTTCCTAAGGGTGAAACACTTGCATTACTCCTGACATGTTTTTTTCAATGTATGATAATTCATAGTTTCTGGAAGTACATAATGAACTGGCTGAGGATAAGGTCTGTAAGCAATTGCTACACTTAAGTGCACTTGTATATGAAAGGGGTGAAAAGGTCAATAAATTATTTTTCTGGCAGACCAAGAATGAGAAAGTTGAAATAACACGTTGGAAATAACACTGGATACCCAGAAGATCATTTCAGACAAGGAAAACAGAAAACCAACTTAGCCTCTTTTCGCCAGACACTCCACTTGCAGTCCCATCTGAATAGCAACCTGTCCTAACCTGGAACTCCCAAGGCTGTGGAAGTGTGTGTTCTTGTTGAAATACATCTCTGGATTGTCTTGGAATGAGATAAAGGTCACCTTACAACTGTGACTGTAAAGCTAACTCAGTTAACTAAATCTCAAGGGTTTTTCCTAAGACTAAGATGGCCCATTTCTCAAAAGAGATGTAGGAAGTTCGAAATAAAGAGAATTTATATTAATTTATATAAAAATTCTCCTTTAAAAATTATTGTAATGAACATCCTCCTTATAAATTATTAATANATTGATAGTAATGGTATTTATAGATATGTTAATATAATTACAATTAATTTTAAATTATGACTACATGAATTAAGAAAAAATAATTTTCCATGAACTTTTTAATTAAAATATCAGACTGTGTCTCTCATTCTTTCCAATTCCACTAAAACACTGTAAAATACATAATTTTTTCATCCTTCCTTAAAAGTATGTGAGAAATATTGATTTCTTTCACTTATTATTTTAAGGACTAAAACAAAAAAAATATAATACACATTTATAAACTCCTATTATTAAAGCTATTTTGAATATGAATTCACAACACTTTTTAATAACAGTCTTCATTTAAATACAGAACGTTTGTAGTCAGTCCTGTTCAGTACATCTCATGATGTGTTTAACAAAACTTGAACTTGTATAGAGAGATCAAGATAAAGAATGACTTACATATGAGAGAGAAAAACCTGAATAGATTTGAACTCTGTGGCCTAGAAAATAGACATATGATAGAGATAGTTCTGCTTTATGATCTATATCTATAAAGTCATGAATTGCACAGAGAGCTTGACTTATTATCTCATCTGCTAGCTGGCATCAAGTGAAACTGGTAGATTGTAGGTCCAAATTAAAGGGATATTTTTCCTACAGCACAACTGAATATGTATTTTTTTCATGAGAGATTGTAGATGCAAAAGTTTCTGTGAGTTTAAAGGACAAGAAGACAAATTCATGAGAGAAAAGGTTATTAAATACAATGATAGTATGTCTGGCTCAAGCTGATCCAAAACCACAAGTTTATTACAGAGAAATACCATTATATATTGGTCTTGTTCTGATGCTCTTCCATAAGCATCTGATACTGGTAATACTTACAAGTATAAGTATTTGGGGCTAGATAAACCCTTGGAGGTGCAACTCATCTGATATATTTCAGGTCACTATTCCTATTGCATCTCGATAAATGTGTAGATACTCCCTTTATGACGCAGTTCAGCAGCTGAAATGAGAAACTGTGTGGAGTTCACATATTATCTAATAGCATGGTTCAACTCTTACATAAGACTTCTAGTCTGGTAGAATGGGAATGAAAGTCATCTCACCTTTCTCTTTTTTCTTCTAGGAAAAGGCAACACATCAGCCTACCCCATCTGAATCTGAAAAATGATGCATATGAGCCAAGTCAGGCTACCCATCCCTGTCTGATCATAAAAGCTGAAACTTTAGTTAGAGACTTCCTGTTTTATTTGAAAGAAAAATAGAAACATCCTTTGTTTTCAGTCTTACTTATCCCCCCAGGTCTTGCTTGACATTTCTGCTTTTTAAGTTGTGAAAGAAAATTTGTGTTCGCTCCTGCCAAATCCTTGTGATGAGTCTTTAAAAAAATGCTAGATGTTTATAGGGCTATTATGGCTATCTTTAAAATGTACTTGAGATGATATAGCTAAGATAAACGATCTATTCTGCTTTCAGGGACACCAAGTCCCAGATTGCTGGTTGTCTAGACTTTGAATTGTAATGCTTTGGTGCTGCATATTAGACCCAGTGCTCCACAAAGCACTCTCTAATCACTTGAGTCAAGACAGCAAATACAACTTACACAAAAATTGTCCTTTCTCTGAGGCAGTAAACTACAATTCAGGTAGAATCCAAGCTACTTCAGTCATTCATTTTCCTATGAAAAACATGAAATAAGATGATGCTACCAAAGTGGCAAAATCCTGTTTTGCCTTCTATATCTGTTTGTTCCATTACTGAACTCAAATGGGAAAAGCTTTTCTGCAAAAGTTCAATGGAAATGAAATAGTATCTTTGAAGATAGGAATATTATTAGTACATTAGACTAGCAAGTAGCATCTAAGAATAGCAGAAGTCCTTGATATAATACCTGCACAGTGGATTTTTTAGGTGAGGCACAGCATGCGCAGAACTGGCCCCACCCTTTAACTCCTCAGGTCCATCTGCCACGGGCGAGCGAGCTTGGACAGTGACAGTGAAGTCCTCAGGACTAGAACCTACAGCTCCTGGTATTGCCAGGAGGTCTCCCATCCAAGTACTAACTGGGGCTGCCCCTGCTCAGCTTCCGAGATCTGACAGGATCAGATGTCAGGGTGAAATGGCCGTAGTTTATGAATCAGTATCGAAAGGAGATAATGATAATATATATTAAATTTTATTCTGTATGGGTTAATGAAATTGTCTTGCCTGTGGCAGTTCCAATTTTGGCCACAAGAGGTGGATGTTTTCACATGAAACCTACATCAAAAGTTCAACATTACTAATCAGCTGTTTCACTTCAAGATAAGGGATAATCAGGAGTTGTTAATTTCCTCTTCTATGCTTTATGTAGGAATACATTTACAAAAGGTGAGATTAATCGTAAAGGTGTAATGGAGAGAATGGGAGTAGCCATGCATTCATGCATTTGGATTATCATGGTTATTTCCTTTTGCCAGAGGATATTAGGGATTCAGAGGGGATATAGTATCTCATTAATATTTTGTTTTCTGGACAAAAATATTGTTATATGCACTTTCATGCACTTATGAGACCAGAGTACAAACCATGAAGCTGATTTTGTGGGAGATTGAGAATATATGTGACTGGCATTCATCTGACCTGTGCTGAATCTAGTGACTTTTTGCATGGACTCTTTTGTTAGTTTTTTCTTACTGCAACGGAAGCAGCTTAAAAAGTCAACCTGATTAAAAACCAAGAGTATCTGTACCCTCAGACACTATTAAGTTTTAAACAGTGTTGTGTTTGCATTATATGCTTTGGAGTTCTTTTAATAAGAAGTCGTAGGGAAGAACCACATTAAAATANACATATTGACCTAAGTGAACCATTATGTTCAAAAAACTATCTATACTTCAATCTTCCCATAGTTACCTAAACATGATATTTGCTTTTTTTAAATGACAGCAGTGTAGGCTTTAAATGTACTTTTTCACATACCTGTGTGTTACACAGGCTCACAGGATCCAATGTAAAAACTAAAACTGAAATTTTAAGTAATTACTTGTCATTAAATTTTCTGAAATCCTGTGGATAAGCTCCTCTGTCTGTTTTCTATGACAATACTACCTTTTCTGTGATGGAACTTTCCAGTGTTTGTATCATCAGCTTATGCAATTATTTTGTGGTAATATGTTCACTGTGAAAATTCACCGATATAGATTCCTCTATTCAGTAAACTCACTTCCTTCAGGTGTTCAATTTTGCTCACAGGTTTGATGCTGTAAGTACATAATCCTTGCTACAGCAGATGATTTATAATTGCTATCTCACACACTGCAAAATACCAACTTTGGCTTGTCAGTCATTAACTGTGTTCCAACATGTTGTTGAAGTTGAAACAGAAGAATAATTGATTTGAACTACTGTATTTGGCAATACTCTCAGAAATCCCTGAAATTTTATCCTACTGTTCCAAATCAGTGAAAGCATCAGCATCATAACGCTAGGTTATGCTAATTTAATCATTTTCTTCATGCACATATAGCATTTTCCACATAAAAGAAAACCAGTTGTGGAACAATAACTGAAGAAAACCCCAGCTAATGCAGTTTTGTACTTCCAGATTAACTTCATTCTTAAGAACCCTTAAGATGAACAATGCAAATAGGTTCTGTAAATGCACTGTTAATACCTCAGTAATTTAAGCAGAAAAAAAATCCAGAATGGGACAGGTTTACACAGTAAAAGGCTATCACTGATTGCCTCGGGGTGTTTCCAGAAACCTTCTTCAGCACAGGTTTGGTAGGTAAAGAGTTCTAAGGAAAACTAGTTCTGCCTGCAGGAGCTCCTTGTGACTTTCAGTGTACCTCTTTTCACATCGGCCAGGCTGTAATGGGCTGTTTCATATAGGGAAGCCACTGAAGCTCTCTGCCCAGTCTCCCATGCAGTGATAAGCCAACAGCAGCACACGTGCAGTTCTACTGCAATATGTATTTTAGACAGACCAGACACCACAGAGGAGTTTTGCAGTGGTTCCCTTTTTTTGGCTTTGCATCCTGACTGATCCAGTTAGCAACAAGGTTTGGAGCACAGCTGGCATCCTGGTTCTTTACTATGTAAAGCAAGAGCAGCCTACTGGAAGGTTGGCTCGTATGCCATAATACAGTTGCACATAGAACAATACATAAACTACAGCTTGTGAGTACAGAAACTAGCTTTTGAATACATGAGCGGGCCTCTGATACATGATTATTGTTTGTGAAACAAATTGTTGCAATGTACTTATGTGCTAAATATAAAAAAAAATGAGTTGCACCAGGAAACTGAAGCACAATGAAGCTACAAAGCTAGGTAGGGTTGACCTGAATTCATTTTCCTGTTTGAGTAGCATACCCAAAATTCACCAAACAAGATGGTAAATGGAGCTTGTAGAACCAGTGGAAAATAATGGGATGATGAATTTTCATAGCTATTTCAAACTCCCCATCTGCTACCTTAAAATTAGGTGCGTGAAATTTAACGCTGTGCAGTTTACAGCTTTTCATGTTTTACAATAAGAATGTATAGAAAAAAGCTAAACATATCAGAATTTAGTCAAGGGCTTGAAAACATCCTGGTTCATGCCTGTCAGATTCAGCTGGAAAGTGCTATAGGCTTTTTATATAGAACTGGAAAGGATTACTCAAACTGCGGCTTTCATTTGAGGAAAGGTGATGGATACCTGGATATGGGGAAATTACCAACAGAACAATTTAGGCTATTTTGCACAGAGAGAATAATACTGTTCTCAAAAGGAGGTTTACTAAAATTTTTGACAACAGCCCAACTGCTAATATTCAGTTATTCAGTTCAGAGCTAAGTTTCTTGAAATTTCTTACTGTTTACCAGACAACTCTTTCTGATACTAAAATGGTAACTAAATTGAGGTTAGAGTTAATGAACGTGCCATGAAAAAAACCCTCTTCTCTTAGTTAATAGCACAAATTTAGATTATCCCAGAAACATAATTACAAAAGTGTGGAATAAGTTAGCTAAACTGTTTTAGCCACTTTATCTGGGACAGTAAAAATCATCCAGAAGTTTTGGCTATTAATTTTAACACAGAGCCTCTAAACATGTGATTGAAATGAACATGGCTCTCTTTGCATAACTAATCTCTTTCTGAACAAAAGCTAGCTTTGGAAAAATTTATCTCTATTTAATGAGAATAATCTCGCTACTCCTACCACCTTAACTTAGTATCTCCCTATTGCAAATCCCCCAAAACAGTAGGCACTATATGATTCAGAAAGAAAGCATACATCAATGTTTTCATTGATTAGGCTAAATGAACATAATTTTCATATTTGTAGTTGAATAGCAAGGGACTAACAGATATTCTTTGCTCAGCCTGGCTAAACTTTTAGAAATATACTAACTAATTTGAAACCCAGAAAGATGCTCAATGCACAGAACTGTGTGCCCAATGATGATGCTGATGATTTTGGAAACAGTTTTGCTGCAAAACAGACAGCTACCAAGAAACCAAATATTAAAAAGAAAAGCTATTCCTGAGACAACAGTAATATTGGTTTTTTAACTATGGAACAAGCCTTACCATAAGCAAAAGACATAAAAATTGGAGAGAGATACTGTTTTTAAAATTAAGGCATATTTACGGATTTCTTTTGCTATCTCAGATTTGTAAACTGTTTCAGAAAAAGGTTATCAATCATCACCCAATGTTTCCTACTAGAATGGCAGATAAAGCAAAGGTATGAATGACACTCAAAATGGAACAGAACCACAAGGAACAGGATTTATTACTGGAGACCAAAGAATTTTGTTCTATAATAGATATCTATGCTTAGTCAGTTGTATCATACAGTACTTCTATGATTTCTATTTCTTGCTGTTAACTATAAATGGTATATATGATAAGTAGATCAGATGTTGAGAGATACATTGTAAAAGACAAGACAGTTCATTTACTTAAATGAATCCCATCCAAGAATAAATCAAAAACCAGGCAAAATTTTGGAGTTTTAAGGCAAATTTCTGCTCACAATATGTATTATCTGACCATCTGTCTGAAACCCAGTTAGAATATGTAATCATTTTACACTTCAGAACTCTTGAAAACAGAAGGAAGAAAGGCAGGCAAATATAAAGGAAAGCATTCTAGTCCCATGACCAATGGAAACCAGCAAACAGAGAAGTGATGTTATTTGGTACATAACTAGTTTGAAATTTATCATTTTGGTGGACTCCTAGGCTGCATTTCAAGAAAGTAGTTAAAAGAAGTAGTAGTAACCACAGGACTATAATTTTCAGTTCTACTAGCAATATAAAAAATATTATAATTTTTAATTAATTGATTATTTTAAGCATTAGTAATAGCTTAGCATTGCCAGCAATTTGTGGAAGCTGATCCTGCCCCTCTACTCAGCCCTGGTGAGGCCTCACCTGGAGTGCTGTGTCCAGTTCTGGGCTCCCCAGAACAAGAGAGACATGGAGCTCCTGCAGTGGGTCCAGCAGAGGGCTGTAAAGATGATGAGGGGACTGGAGCATCTCCCTTATGAGAAAAGGCTGAGAGAACTGGGCAGTTCAGCTCCCAGAAGAGATGACTGAAATGGGACCTCATCATGTCTATCACTACTTGAAGGGAGGATGTCAAGAGGATGGGGCCAGGCTGTTCTCAGTGCTGCTGAGCAACAGGACAAGAGGCAGTGGACAGAAACTGGAATGCAGGAGGTTGAGGAAGAACTTCTTTACTGTGTGGGTGACTGAACACCAGAACAGGTTGCCCAGAGACGTTGTGGAGACTCCTTCTCCAGAGATATTCAAAAGCTGTCTGTACACATTCCTGAGTACTGTTGGTCTAGGGAACCCTACTTGAGCAAGAGTGGACTAGATGATCACCAGTGGCCTCATCCAACCTTAACCATCCTGTGTGATTCTGTGAACAAGAAAGGGTGTGAAAGAGACTGAAAGTGATTTTTCACAACTTGAAGAAAAGAGAAAGCCTTATAGAAACTTAGAACTTTATCAGTTCAATTGGACTGGATAATGAAAAGAAAGATGAAAGATGACTTTATTAGGATGTAAATGTATCTCATCAGGGGAAAATAAAATGCAATGAAGAATTAAGTCACCCAAGATAAACACAATAGCAACGAGTTGAAATTAAGGCCATAAAATACAAAATAAGCTACTTATCCATAAAAAATTAAAGTGTCTAGTTACTAGAACAAAACAAAACAAAAAATATTTACAAATGAGGACTAAATGTTTATTTTCTTCAATAGACTCCACTTCTTTAGTTTAAATTTGACTCATTTGGCTCAAAACTAGATTAAGCAGATAAAGCTTTATGGCCCTTGTTACATGTGAAATCTGAATCACTGATTGTAGCTGACCTTTGACAACTGTGATTCTGTGATTTTCAGATTCTAGAAAACACACATTTATTGTATGTGACACAGACAAATTTCAAGAAAGCATCATGTATTCTTGTCCTGTTTTCTATCCCAAAACAAACACTGTAAAATAAAGTTGATTTGATTCTGACAAATTGGGGTCAGAATATGGAGCTTGTAGATGTGTATGCAATGTCAGTAAAGCAGTTCTATATACAAGTCATCATTATAATAACCTATCATTTTATTACTGTATCAACCAAGTAAATGCCTTCGTTCTTCATAACCCAAAAGTCACCTATCCTGAGATTTTGAGTAGTTATCACTATCTTCTTGCCCCTCTAGTACCATCAGTATGTAATGGTCTCAAACCTAGCCCTGAAAAGTACTGCATGGCCTGCCACTGTGGGTGGCTAATACTTCATAATGTTACTGAAAGATCATTTAGTAAGCTGATGAATGTGATGGACAGCTACTTAATTGCAAAGGAGAAAGTTAATTCTCTAGTGAAGTGTCATTATTTAAGTAATGCTTGTCTGTTCAACAGGCATCTACTTAAAGGGCATGTTATTAAAGTTAAATTATAGCAAAGCTGTGAGACATCTCCATCTAAATAAGACAGGCAAGTCAAAATGAGTGATGAGATACTCATTTTACAAATTTTTAGTTAAGCCATTTATTATAATTACTATTGGCTGCTATATCTTTCATTGCTTGATTTGTCACTTCATGTATGGAGCCACCTGATTTGTATTTTTGTTGTTCTAAGTAAATAACTAATATAGAAATTTATTTTTTAAACAGTTATTTAGTTGAAGAAGCGCTATGAAAACAGGAAAACTATGAAACAACAGAAATTAGGATTTAATAGGAATTAAATTAACCTCACCTGTTAGATGAAAGTAGATATGTGAGAATACCTGTCTTAAATATTCAGTCTCTCATGGTTGCAACAGAAAAGCTTTAAAATAGAATAAAGTTGCTACCTTTGAGATAAAAAGAATATATAAGAAAAGATATTAAATCTCCTCTCTTGCTATTATTTAAATCTGACTTGGTTTTAGGGCAAGCTTTTGTTCTGGAGTAGAGAGAAGTCACATATTAATATAAATAATAGATCACAGTAATACCAATCTTTATAACAAAACTTGTATCAAAAAACCCTAATCCACCCAAACCCTTAAAAACATGGAGAATAAAAATTTAATGGAAAGTCAGTCACTCCAAAGCAATCATGTAGATTACAACATTTAATGCAGAATTCCTGTGTCTGTCTGCCAGCTGCCTTGAGGAAGCTAGATGTTCCTTTAAAAAACTATGGGATTCATCTAAGAGACTAACACTATGAGAATTAGTTTTTCACACTAATAGCCTTAAAATTTGTTTTATTACATAGGTCCCAGATATGCCAAACCCAGCAGGTTTTACTGCTTTCTTGCCTAGTATTAGCCAAAAGCAAATCCCGCTTCCTTCCAAGTGTGCTTGTTGCACACAAAACTGCAAACCAAGTGGGAACAGTCATAACAAGTGCTCACTGCAAAGCAGATAGTTTATAGGCTCTATAAGTCCTTCCTGCCTTGCCTCCATCAGATGTCAGGAAGTTCGTGGCAGCCTCTCAGAGCCAGCCCAGTAGTTCCCTCTCCCTTGCCCTCCCCTCCATTCTCCCCAACTCCTGCTACCAAAACCTTGCCATGCATACCCAATACACCAGACTAGATACGGGAGTGATTTTGATGCTGGTTTTGGTGCAAATACAAGCTATGAAAAACAAGAGGATAGTGTTCACTCCTGCTGTGTCTTAGGTAAGGAAGATTAGGGAGGCCCAGAGCTGAAGGCTGGTCCTTTAAAGAGATAACTGAACTGAACTGCTGATTTCTTTGTACTGAATGTGGATATTAATCTTATAGAATCAGACAGGTTGGAAAAGACCTCGAAGGTGGTCAAGTCCACCTGTTTACCAAAATAAAGCCATGAAAATCTTGTGGCTTGGTGAAGAAAACAAACAAAAAAAAACATCACTCCAAGTACAGTGACACAAGACTGCTAATTTAGATCCCATTCTTTGAATTAATCAAAGCCTCCCTTTTCACTCCCACTTGAGATTTTTAGGAACCAAAGGATAAAATCCCACTCTTATTTTGGTGGCAGTGGTGAGGACCTACCTTTGCAGCCCTCCAACTGCTGAGCAGGAAGCTGGGTCTGCAGATGAACACACATATCCAGGTTCTTCTTTCGAGGCATATGCTGTGTTTGCAACACCGAACAAGTGTAACAAACTTTGGATCATGTTTTCATGAAGACAGAATGGAACAAACTTTGGTTCAATGATTTAATAAATACAAAAAGAAGGAAGATAGAACATAACACCAAACCTCTTACATTTACTAATAAAAATCTGTATCTAATAAACTGAACAGGAAAAAACCTCAACTCTAAATTAACCTTAAAAAACAATCTTATCTACATCAATTCCAATTCACATCTAACTCATGCTATCCCCAGACACCCCTTATTTGGTCTTTTCTTCTTGGGGAGAGGCTCATCTTCCTTGCGTGGACAATGGCTTCTCCTATGTGTGTTCCTTTCCTTCTTTGTTTCAAACACCCTGGAAGTTAGGAAACAAAGCAGCATTTTGAATACCTTCATTTTTAATTCAATAAACACCATTAATCCAAGCTTCAAGATTTCTGTTTTTAAGAATTTCCATCTTTTTGGGATGTGACCTATTCTTAATTTGATAACCACCGAGAAACTGAGCTTTGTTATTTCAACTCTTTCAGATTTCTTTCTTTTCAGTACACCAAATTTTTAATCTGATTAACTCCATTAAACCAAGTTTTGGTGTTCCTACTTCTGTGAATGCTGTCCTGTTGGGACGGGTCTATTCTGAATGCTGAGATTTAAATAAGCTAATTGGGCTTAAAGTGGGTTGTAATGCTGAACAGAGCTTTGAGGGGTGATCCTCCAACTACCCTCAGCTTGCCCCATGGTGCCTTTGCAAAGTTGAGTCCATTTAGTTCAAAGCAGCAGGTTTTTAGCAGAAAGAAGAATAACTTTTGTACCATTGGCACACACCACACGGAAAGGGGCCTCCGGCTGGGCAGGAGGGCTGTGGCAGCTCACAGCACAGACACACAGTGCTGCGGAGCCTCCGCTGGCTTCTCTTCTTCACTTCCTCATTCTCCTTCTTGGGAGGGTCTTCCTTCCTCTTTGGTCTGTCCACAATCTGGAAATCAAAGAGCCTTTATAAATCTATCCTTCTTTTCAAAAACAGTATCCAGCAAAAAAATGTATTGGCCCAAGTAAACTCCTCCAAACACTACAAAGCTGAGAAAATGCCTGCATTTGGCTGTGAAGACAGAGAACAAACACAGTACTTGGAATAAAAAAACATCTCATTTCTACTTCCCAAAGTAGTAGGATAAATATTTAATTATCTCCTACATGTATCATTTATACTGCTGTATTTAATATCTATTTGTGTATTTTTTCCTCCACAAATGTCTAGAGAAATGGGTTGAAAATTCAGTCAAATTACTGAAGATACAGTTACACAGTTTCTACCACCCAAAATAATTTCCATCTCTGTGAACCAAATTCCTGTTTGCCGGCAAGAAAATTTTTACCAGAGCCTTGTCACCAGCAGCGCCTTTTATGGAGTGGGCTGGGATGCTATGAAAGATCCCTGAAAACCTGCAGCATCTAGTTCAATGCAATCAGGATTACTCATGTTAGGAAGTAGTGGGAAATTAAGGATATGATTGGAGTCAGTGAGGGTGCCAGCACTTCAGAACAAAGTCTGTAAGAAGTCAAAGCCTGTTTTGGTTATGGCACTGCTTTGCTGGGTCATAGTTATTCTACAGAATTCAGTATTTCAGAGCAGCAGTACAATAAAGCCCTGGACAGCACCTGCTGCATGTTTCCCAGTGCACAGGCCTCCCAGCATTTTTTCTCTCCTTTTCCCAGCCTCTTGACTCTCCCTGCATTTTTTATTTTTTCCCCACTCACCTGAGCAGGAGTGGTAATAATTTTATGTTCTTTTTTCCAGGAGTAGTAGTACTCCACACACTGTGCCACAGTCTTACTTTGAATCTGTTGTGAGACAAACAGAAGGAATCTGAAATGGCAATCCTGTTTGGTGCATTGGAGAAAAATTAGAGTATGGAATAGAATAGCCAATAAAAAAAAAATGGAGTAAAATGAATAGGGAGTGAAATTAAATAAATAGGGAGTAAAATAGGTATTCTGTGGTGCAGTAAAACATGTATTATGTGAGGTTGTAAAACATCTAAGGCACAGATCAACAACAGATCCTTCTAGCATAGGGGTTTTTCTCTCATTCTCTTTGGTTATCCCACCACAATGTGCTGGGGAAAGCATGGGCTCACATACAGGAGAGATCTGACAGAACATGAACCTTCCTTTTCCAAAACAACTCAGAAAAAAGTGCTGGAAGGGCAGAATCACACCTTTCACACAGGCAGCTAATGGAGCATTTCATTATTATTTTAATATTTCTGGTATTTGAGAAGAGAGATATTGAATTCTGGTATTTAGTATCAGAAATAATTCCATTGTATTTATGCAGTAGGGCAAATAATGTCCAATGGCTCTACCTCTTTCTGGATGAGATAAAAATTCTTCCCAGAGGTGTGAAAAGCCTTTTGAAATGATTTCTTCTCCTCTGGTGTCCATCTACTGGAGCCTGGCAATAAAGAGCAACAGGTAAATCGATCACTCTATGAATTTGAAATAGATCCCTCTGGTAAAACAGATCACTCGCAGCTGAAGAGAAACAGCATCATTCATTATTCACCTATGGACATCTCTCCTTCAGAAAGCAATGAAGACAAGAACAGGCATTCCCCAGGGAAAAAAGCACTGTAAACAATTAAAACTGTGGGGTAGATGCTAATGCTTTCTCTGCTCCTGAAGAACATGAGACCTTGTTCTCCTGTTACATTTTTAAAAATAAATACTTGACGTGGCAATTAAGCAGATGGCAGCATCTGTCAGTGAAGGAAAAAGCTGTACTTCAGTTACCTGCATAATGATAATCAGCCAAGGGATGCCCTTGGGGTGTCTGAGGCCCACCTGACAACAGCATCTTCAGAGCCTCCTGCAAGATTGAAGGGAAAAAGACTTCAGCTTCCCAACCATGAAGAACCAAAAAGGTAAATGGTTTCTTTCCACTCCTTTGCCACTTCAGTGCTTCAGTCCACTGGAGGAGGATTTCTCATATCAGTATGTATGTGTATGGCCAGACTTTGTGAACACAGATTTGGGCAGGGCTCTCCCCATGTGGGTGTGCCCTTCCAGCCTGCACAGTGGATGTTTTAGGTGAGGCACAGCGTGCGCAGAACTGGCCTCACCATTTAACTCCTGAGGTCCATTTGCCACGGCCGAGCGAGCTTGGACAGTGACAGTGAAGTCCTTGGGGCTGTCACAGCACCTGGTACTAACCGGGGCTGACACTGCTGAGCATCCGAGATCTGATGGGATGGGATGGCAGGGAGGCATTGAACTGCCAGGGGATAGTCCCTACTGAGACTCGAACTCAGGTCCTTGGGATTCAGAGTCCAGAGTGCTCTCCTTTACACTACGGGACTGCCTGTTTGTTCATATCAGTAAAACCTTGCAATTGTGCTTCTCAGTTCCTCATTTTGCTCCCCAACCCTTCGATTCCACTCCCCAGTATCATGATTTTGCTCACCAACCCAGTGATTTTTTTCATGTTGCATCCAGGATCACCTCAGCCTGCTGAGGCTTTTGGAAATGTTTCCTCAATCCATGCCAAAATGTCTTAGAGAACACAGATCCCCAGGAGTTTTAAAGGGAGCAAGCTGCAGAACTGTTCACCAGTGCGTTCAGGAGGGTTTTTTCCCCTGCTTGAGCCATTTTGGGCTCACCCCTGCTGCAGCAGGTGGACTGGCAGAGCCTCCTTGTGGAGACACAGCACATAGCAAGTGCTCCTTGTTAATCCCTTCGGGCTGCCCCAGTCCACAGTCCCCAGTCCTTATTAATTTCCTGTCCACTATTCATTCCACCCAAATATCTGCTTCTTACCGGAACACTGCCCTGCGCCTGGTGCAGGCAGTGAAGGGCAAGCTCCAGGTTAGCTGCTGCCCCAGGAATGCCACTGGAGCTAGCCATGTCAAGCAGATCTCTCACTACAAGCACAATAAAAACCCACAGAAAGTCAGATTTGGACAAAGAAAGGGGAAAAGTTGCATTACAAGGGAGAAGGAAAGCAGAAGAGCTGAAGACAGTCTGGAGAGCATGAAAAAGCACAGGAGAGAAAGGCTGAGATGTCACAAGGTAATGCTGTTTCTCCCTTCAAAGCAGCCTTGGGAATGATAAATAGGAGTAAATCTCCTCTCTTTCAGGCTTGCTGGCCAGTGACAAATGCCCTTGAGCAATTCTGAGAGCATGAAAGTTGTTCTTTTTTGATGGTCTACCAAAACTTTTTACCAAACAATGAGGGTTTTTAAACCCAAGTGTCTCAAGGGTGGAAGAAAAGCATGACAGATACCTCTGTCATGTGTTTCCATGTCAGAGTCACTGTCCTCCCAGGGCTTCCAGACCAGGGATGCAGGTTCTTCATCCTCATTTGCTGGTCTGGCCTGCAGCTCAGGGATCTCAGCCTGGAAGTCACTGCCAACATTGATGTGCCTAAAGGAATAAGGAAGTGGAGGTGGAAAATGCAAGTGGTGAAGAGACACTTCCTATGGACCCATATGCTTGGACCAATCCCGCCCTGACTTCAAACTGGCAGTTGCCTCCTCACAACTCCCAGATATGCTGTCTTTTAACCACTATGTCAGAACTCACGGCTTAACATGGACTCTTGCTTTCCTCTTCATTTTCCCTCTCCTATCTATCTGAAAGAGATCAAAACAATAGTCTGGGTAAAAATCATTCTGCTTACACTGCCTTGTAGACTTCCTTCTCATCCTTGTTGTTACAAACCACTATCTATTCTCTCTGAATTCCCCTCAGTTTGGTATAATTGGTGAGCTTTTCACTTGGAACTTCTGAGGAGAGACCTTGTAGCAGTCTGTATCTTCCTCACAAAGGGAATCGGAAGGGCAGGCACCTATCTCTTCTGTTCGGTGACCAGTGACAGGTCTGAAGGAATGGCACGAAGCTGAGTCAGATTGGATATCAGAAAAAGGTTCTTCACCAGAGGTGGTTGGGTATTGGAATAGGCTCCTGAGGGAAGTGGTCACAGCATCAAGCCTGACAGTGCTCAAGACACATTTGGACAATACTCTCAGGCACATGGTGTGATTTTCAGGGATGTCCTATGTAGGGCCAGGAGCTGGACTCTATGGTTCTTGTAGGTCACTTCCAACTTAGAAGATTCTGTGACTCTGTCCTTGAGAAGGACCATTCAGAATGGAATTTCATGGCTGCCTCTGACCATAGGGTAGAAGGAGCCCCACAGGGATTGGAAAACATAGACAAACTTATACAAATATCTATCTAGAAAAGATATTCAGTGTATGGAAAAAATAGAAGTCTATATACACACATTAAAATAGAATGTATCTATAATTTATGAACGTATATAAAAATAGAAGAATCTTTAAAACCGGAACATTTTTATAGATAAAAGACAGTATTGGAGGACTGTCACGTGAAAGGGAGGAGGGAGACAGAAATACAAAGATTTCTAGTCTTAACTGTATTAATTAAAAGTTATTAGCTGTAAACACTTCCAGACAATCAAATCCTTATGTCCCCAACACTGTCTGTCTTTTAACTGACAGCACACAGGTTGGAAGGGGTTCTGACCTCTGATATGAAGCCACACTTCAGCCAGGGAGAAATTACAGCTATAAGTGCCTCCAGGAAAATTAGAGCCTTATGAACCCAGCACTGCCTGCCAAACTAGGACAGAACACAGGCTGGAAGGTTTTCTAACCCCTGATATGAGGACCACATTTAATAGCTACAAAAGAACTTTTTCCACAACATCTCCCAAAATAAGATTTATTAATACAAATATGTGACAGTTATTGTGGGTTCTGCTTTGCCAGTGATAACGTTCAGCTGCAAGATTGTATTGAATTGATAATAAAAGACCCCAAAAGAAACCAGCACAAAACACATTCTACAGAGACAAACACACTAAACTCAAGTTACAATAC
>VWZD01000372.1:1079-55057 GCA_013396695.1 Sakesphorus luctuosus
GAATATTTTAGGAGGAAGTGTAAAAGCAAAATGCCACTCGGCATACCTTGGCCAAATGACAACAGAAAACGGTTGTGAGAACCTTGTATCTTATAAAGATTGCAAACTCCAATGGCAAGAAAAGGATTTAGGAAGAACCAAAATGGTATCAATAAATTTAATCAGGTGAAATTAAAAAATAAATTTGTAAAAAAGCTCAAAAACTAGACACCAGAAAAAAGTTCTTGGATTTAGTGCAGCTTCTACTTTATTTTATTTAGAAGAATTATTTTATTAATATGGACATCCAGAAAACAAAAATGTGTTAAAATTGTATTAATTTTGCTGTTTGGATTTTCCTAGTAAAACGTCCATTTCGGTTACTCTCCTGATTGCTGACTACAACTGAATTGCAGTATAATTGGGAGGTAAAGTGGTGCGCATTGCATTGTCTGGAACATTTTATAAAGAGCTAAATAAATCAACTCTCCATGTTTTAACACTCTGTGCAAGTATTAGCTAAAATCAATAGCTGGACAGATATATGAAGGACAAAAATAACAGAATGGATGAATAGAGCACTCAGCAACCAGAAATACAGGTGGAGAAAGGCTGCACTGGCTATAAGGGTAGTAAAGGAGAAACACTGTTTCCACTCTTTCACTGTAGTGGAGAGAATAGGTGAAGAAGCACAAAACACTCTTGTGAAAAGAGAATTTTAGTCCCATCTCAGAATTTGGAATTTCCAAAGAACAGCTCCCCCATATACTGGCATATACCATACGTTTTGGAAAAATGTGTGCTTTATTTGCTTTTTCCTTTCTGGAAAGGCATCGTATAAATGTAAGATTTAGTAAATGAAGAGCTGCTTTTTACTATTTTGGAAACTATCCTGGAAGTTTCTATACTGGAAATACACTTTGCTATCAAATCCTAACCTGACCCAAGAAAAGAAATTGGAAAAGAAATAATTTAAAAAATTAAGGATTTCTTTAAAATAAAATCTTAAGGGCACCCTATCCAGGGAAATTAAATTAAAAAATCAAGATTTTTGTAGATCTACGTGTTTCTGTACTGAGCTACAGAAGAAATTTATGAAGAGAAAGCAGGTGAATAAGGGTGACCAAAAAAATCCTAGCTCTCTGTAAGACAGAAGAAGAGATGGGATGAAATAAGACTATGTGTGGATGCAAATATGTAACATCCTGATGTCAAATAGGGCATTGTTGCCTATATTTTGCTGTCTGGTATGACATCCTTTACAAGACTCTGCTTAGGAGCACCTTTCACTGATGTCTGAGACATGCCCTAGATCTTGCCGGTATTATTATTTTGTTTGCTAGGAAACATTGCAAGCTGTTTTGAACTCTTCAATCTGCTTGTGTGTTTTGAACATCTCCCTCAATTCTCATTTCCTGGAGACTCTCATCCCCTCTGTTCTCCATACTAAGCAGCCCTGCAGTTATGTTGTTGTTTGTATATATTATTTTGGGGTCAATCAAAGTGAAATCATCTAATTTCTTATTTTTTGGCTTGCTAAACTAAATTTAATGTCATTTAAAACATAAAAAGTTTGTATACAAGGATCATACACAAACCCAAATCAAACCTGGGATATTGACAGAAATAATTTCTTCCCTGAATATGTGGTGATATTTATGCAGTTTGACATCATTGATGCATGTTAATTTAAATAAAATCAGTTTAGCTTTTCTTTTTTAGTGTGCTAACATGTCTAGTAACAAATCTCTCCTGGAAATATGGCATAGTCCAAGGTATAGTAATTTCCACATGTGAGAAAGGTTGCTACGTTGATAAAACCACACCATGACATTTAACCTTGCACAGAAGGTTACAATGACACTAGAAGATAGTGAAAAATGGCTGAGGAGCAGGATGATGACACTGTGGCATGGTATGATTTATTTTTTCCATAATATGCTTTTCAGCTCTTCCTCTCCTATTTCTCCTGAGACTAACACATTCACCTGAAATAGATTAGTTAAGATACAGTTTTACTTATGCAAAAAGAAAGGGCTAATTGTAGGGGCTGTATGACAAGTTTAAATATTATGAAGAATGTTTTAGATTGTTTAAACCTCAAATATGTTGTGAGAAACTTTTTTGAAGCAATGGAAGAAGCTACACAGGTACTTATAGCCACACATGTAATGAGAGTTGGAAGGAGATGTCTCTTCTGCAGCTGAGCACAACTGTTAGAGATGGAAGTTTTGTTTGTTCATTGGTGATAAGACCAATAAAACACAGCCACAGGCACTGCAGATTGCACATGCCTGACAATGGTCAGTTATAAAGTTGTGTCTGTGATTGCCCCAGAAAGCAATAGTTCTTTTCTGCCTCTTCTCTGTGGTAGGGTTTACACAGGAAACACATACATGGGGACACAGAATCTCCATAGCCTTCACAGTGGTTCAATCATGCAAAAATCCCCTTTCTCTATCTCCCTTTCCCTAGAGGTCATACATAGTACTCTTCTAGAAAGACCCAGAATATGTACAACGAACTACTCAGAGTATTCACTACTTATTGCTCTCTTCCAGATCTTTATGAAGACACAGCAACAGTAGCCTCTGGGTTTGATTGAACATATGCCACTTTTTAAATCAATAAAAACTGCTACTAGAGGCTGGATTTTCAGAAATCTAATACCTAACAGAGATATAAGGAAATGTAAGGGGAACTCCTTCATGCCTGAATAAATGTAAATCAAAGGCATAATGAAGTGTGTAAATATTCAACAAAAATGTGGCTACTAGTCTGCAGGCTAGTCTACCCAGTAGCCTGCAGTCATACAGAAAAATTTACTGCTATTTAAATTATAGGATCATTAAGTTTTGGTAAATCTTAATTTTTATAATAGACATCTATTCATAAGACAAGAGCAAATAAGGGTAATACACAGAGCAATGACATTGAAAATGCACAAGCTTATCAACAAATTTTAAACTATCAAAAGTTCAATGCATAACAACACCATAAATTTAACTTTGCTCTTACTAGCTTTCTGCCCCATGATATGAGGAGCATTAATACTTTTTCTTTCTTAAAAAAAAAAGTTTAATTATTCATATTGTTAAAAAAGTCACTGTAAAAGAGGAAAAACTTTAGTTCTTATAGCCTCAAATTATTATGACTGCAGAGAACAGAGGCTTTTATCAGGATTATGTCCTCAGACTGCTGCACAATAATGTAGATTTACTTCTTTATTGAAAAGGTTATAGCATAATAGGTAGATTTGCAGAGGCACAAATTGATTTCCCATTTTGTTTCTATATGTATTTGAAATGTTATTCCTGCAAAACACTCTTGTGATTATAGAAGTGTCAAAAGTGTAGTAGTTTGTATGGCACTGTAATGGAGAACACAGGGTATAGGTAAGGAAAGGCTGGGGAACTCTGGGTCCATAGGCACAAAGGCATGTGGAAGAATGCCACTTCAATTATCGCATCTTCATGGCAGACTTTGTCAGGAGTCATAGAATCATAGAATTGATTGGGTTGGAAAAGANATAGGACTTATACTTTAGTCCCTTCATCAGCCTTGTTGCTCTTCTCTGGACCTCGGTGCCTGACAGGGTTATGGAGCAGATCATCCTGAGTGCAATCATGCAGCACCTTCAGGATGGACAAGGGCTCAGACCCAGCCAGCATGGGTTTAGGATGAGCAGGTCCTGTCTGACCAACCTGATCTCCTTTTGCAATCAGGTGACCCACCTGGTGGATGAGGGTAGGGCTGTGGATGTGATCTGTCTAGACTTCAGCAAGGCCTTTGACATTGTCTCCCATAATATAGTGAAGGGATGATACCAAATATCAAGTAAGGACTGACAAGAGTCCAAATCATATCTTTAGCTTTTTTGTTAAAACTGCCCCTCCTTCTCCTGCCCCCCTTCCCTGCCCCCAATATCATCCTGAGATTAAGTGAAATAAACTGAGCATTCACACAATACCTCTGCAATAAAAATATGTTTCATAGCATTTCTGTATAACTTTGTAATAAAACACTAAGTGGGAGAGGAAAATTCATATACACTTGGAACGGCATCTGTAGTAATTTTATTACTTTATTATTTGTCAGTCACCTATGTTAAATACATAAAATTACAATCTTAAATCAAAGTTCTTTCTTTCACGCTACAAAATATAATTTCTATTATTCAGAGTTAAATCCTAGAAGGGTGATATTGCCATGGTGGTTGTTAATAATACAACAGCTTGAAGTATTTCTTCTGGGTATTTCACCATTACATAACTATTTGCACACTAAAAAAGGATTAAATTCTTGCAAAAACAAGCCAGCAAGCACATTTTTAGTATGTTCAGGAGATCTAAAGCTTTTAGCTTTCAGGAAAAACTTGAGTTATTTTGTGAATTTTCAAATTCTCTTGAGTTTTCAAGTGAAATTTGAAATACTGCATGAGGTATCTTTCCAATTATATATCTTAAGAAAATTGACCATCAAGGTTTTCTGTATCAAAGCTGCTAAAATATGACCTGTTTTGACCAAAGCATTCCAACATAATGTGGGGGGGGAAAAAAAAAGTGATATTTGTTAATATTTGAAAAGTAATTATTTTTTCACTTGATAGGAAGAGAAGAAAAACTAAGAAATAACTGTCAGTAAAGAAAATTTAGAAAACCATTTTAGGAGGAGATAGAATATTTTTGGTTGTTTTTTTTCATAATCAAATTATTTCAAGTTCCTTGCTATATTCAGAAAAAAACCCACCCCAAAACACTATATATACTGTTAACAAATCAGGTGAAGATATGCCTTTCAAATATACACTAAAGTTAAATGTTTCATACTCTAAAGGTACCGATCAAATAATTAAAATGAAAAACTATTATTTTGAATAGTGTATTTACCTCAAACACTCCCTCACTGCTGATATGTACCTGCATGGTCACCTTGATTCTTTCAATTCATCTTTCCACTCATAAAAGTAGAAAAATATCTGTTTCTTTTAAAGCACAATAAAGACTGAAATAAATGGTTAAAAAATATTTGTGGGTCCTAAAAGAACTGTAGGTAAAGGATGGTGTGTCAGTATGATTTAGTATTTAGTACCACCCCCAGCTGGGGTTTTTAATAACAGAGAAGGAAGATGCCTGATACTGCTGATGACCAAATTTCAGTAAGTGAAGTGTCATCTACATTTTTGTGATGGGTAGAGCATTTATAAGAGAAATACTGTGATTTACTTTCTTTTTCCTGCTGAGACAAAATGCAGTGACATACTCTAAAACAAACACAGAGCTGGGATTTCATGCAAAATATTTGCCAATCTTAGATGAAAGGTACTAAATAAATATTATGGCTGTTATTACTGTCTGTGGAGAGCAGCACTACAAGACCTTTTTGGAAGGCTGACTTCATGGAAAATCTTCATTTCCGTAAACAATATTATGCTAGAAATTGGTATAGCTTGTATAAGTTTATGGGACTATAAAATGTGATGGTTCCAATATTAAACTGCAGTGAAAAGTAATGTAAACAATATAAAAAGTATACAAGAAAAAAAATCAACCTATTAATGAACTCAAAAGTATTTGGGGAAGAAATCTATATTAAAGAATGAAGAGTCCAACAAGAGACTAAGCACCTTATAAATGTTGCTTTTAAATCTTTCTGAAGCTAGAAACAATTTGCAAATGTTTAATTGTGATGGATTTTCACTTAGTTTAAACTAACTGTTTGTGTGTCATAACTGCATTAAATATACACTCCAACAAGATAAGAGCTTTTAAGGGTGTATTGAAATTTTCAGGAAGGAGAATTAGCAGGTTACAGAGATGAACTAAGAAGAGAATTAGCAGGTGGTTGACCATGCATTTAGAGCCGCTTCCTCTTGTCAAACTTCATCCCACTCACCTGCCCTATTGCTTGCTGCTGCTCACAAAATGCCCTGGATTCCATGGTTTTCAGAAAACTAGGGATCAGGGCTGAAAATGAAAAAACTAAATAAGCTTTGAGGTTTATAGTATCTTTTCATTTTTAAAGCAGACACTCTGTAAGAGTTTAATAGATTGTTCCTACCACAGCATATTCTAGAGACATCTGTCCATTGTATCAGTCACTATCACTAGACCCTTTTCTTTACAGAACATGAATTCAAAAGAAAAATCTGTGCATCTAAAATTCAGTCTGTATCCCTTGTTTCCCTGCAATAATGAAAAAAAGGAAACTTTTTGATCAGCCAAAAGAACAGTTCATAATGCTTTACTCAATTTCCTATCACTAATATTTAATTTCCTCCTTGCACCACTGAAGTACACTATGGCCTTGTTTCCTTAAGCAAAAAGAAATACAGAATTAGAAACATTTGAAGTGATTTAGTCATGAACCACAAACAAATAGAAGAAATTCTTCTTCAAAGCAGTTTTCCTAAAACTCTTTTTCATTTTTGTTTGTACATTTCTAAAATAATTTTTTTTACTAAAACTATTTACTATTATAGGATGAGGTCTATTTTGTGCTGTAAATCAGCTGAAAAAGACAAAAACGCATCTTATTTTTAAGTGACAAAGTATCTGTCAAAGTAGACTCCCTTACTTACAAGTCCAAATGCAATGTAGCAGGCCTCCCCAAATGTTTCAAATTAGTTGACTAAAATAGTTATTGTAAGAATAAAGTTAATGATAATACTCAATTGTAAGAGTATAAGTATAAAACTTGTCAAATTGTTCTCTTTAATTCTTGACTGATCTAATGATGAAGTATTGAAAAAGCTGAGAAATTACCAGATCATGCAAGTAAGAAAACTTGAGTAGAACAGTGTGGCTGTCCCGATATATAAAATGGCTTTGCTGGTACCTGAACTTGCAAGTGAACTTGTTAACAATTTATTCATATGCTGAATAGCTATTAACCATTGCATCTACTGCAAATACAGATAAGTCTGTGCAATTTACCTGATCTTTACTGTAAACAAGATAGAAGAGCCAATAAAATACAGTTAGGTTTTTTATAGATAGTACTAAAATTCTTTGGACTAGAGTTTGCCATGAATTTTGGATTTAAAACCCAGTTTCATGACATTAATCATGTTTTAAATCATATGATTCTGAGATTAGCAACATTTAAGTATCCCTATTCCTAAATGTTGCATTCACACAAAAAAAGAAGGGAACCTTTTTTTACATATAAGTTATAATATATGATATTTATTAATATTGCCACTTTTAACTTTCAAGCCATAACTTCAACAAAATAAGTATAATGCTCATTGTCAAATATATTATTTTTAAATGCTTATTTATTTGAAGTACCATATTTTTATCTAGACTTGGTGACTAATTTTACATTGTTCCAAAGATTGATACAATCATTCTTGTAATTCAGACATTCTTTTAATACTGTTTTGATCTTGATATATATTAAGGAACAATAGTACTGGGGTATGAAAATGTCACATCCATCTTCAGGTGTTCATTAACAATTCAAAAGATGAATAAAGGTAGGACAATTAACAGGTAAAGTAGTAGACAAATTTAGATATTAAACATATTAAAATGTCCAGTGTGTTCAATTGCTATGATATGATGCATCATAAACAAGTAAACAAATTTAGACTTGCTTCAGAAATTATTTTTCCACTCACCCTATAATATTTAATATTGTAGTACATGTTGCGATAACTGGTAAAAAAACTAGAGAAGAGTGTGTTTACAAGTTTACAAGAGGTTAGGCTGGTGTTATTTGCTATTCTGAGCAGAACCTGAACACTTGCCAGTTGTCATGCATGCTTAATGGTAGGGTAGGGTAGAACAGCTCTGCAGCACTGACTCTTGTTTTTTGGGAGCTATTTTATTTATTTCTTCTACAAGAAGGAGAGAGGAAAAATAAAAAATGTCCTTTGGGATTCCCCTTGGTGCAGAATCAAGGTCTGTTGCAGAGATTGCAAACTTACTTTTAATCCATCTTTACAGAAGACCAGGGTGGAGGATAATAAACAAGGAATACTGAGAAGGGAAGGACTTTTTCACCAGACTTGCTCTATCTGAGCTTCTTTTGACCTGTCCACAATTTGATTTTACTTTGCTTAGTTGTAACAGCAATTTCTTTTTGACCAGGTATCAATTTTTAAATTTTTTTACCTTTGTTCAGATGTGTTTGTAATAGCCACAGTTTTATATAGATAGAAGTAACTAAAGATTGTTATAGGTAAAATGAGAAGTTTGCCACACAAAGTGGTGTAGTGTAGGGATGTATTGTGTTGGAAACCTTGAAAAGACTGAGGATATGGTGTGTTCTAATAAAGGCATTGGGTGAGAAGAGATGGACATAGGTTTGACACCGGAGATCACTGGACTCACTAGTCCTTGAAGAAAACAGAAGAACAGCAGAACCAAACAGATCTGGACATAACTGGTTCTGGAGATGAGAAAGAGAACAAACAAATAGTGTCTAATATACATAAAAGGCACCATATTTAGTAAAATTGATTGTAATCTGAAACTGTGGACCAGTGAAGAAAGAGTAATACATTTGCATGCTAGCAAATATATATAAATGACCCCAAGTTGAAAGAGAAAAAAAATGAGAGAATAAATAATTAGCAAGAACATCACATTCCTCCTGGCAAAGGTCTGCAGGTGCTGACTTGTCCTAAGACCACTTCACCAGCAACTCCAGCATGAAACCACTGACCTTGCTACCCAGGGGAGCAGTGGAAGGACGATACAAGGATAAGGGAAACTAAGTGTATGTGTTACAATTTCAATTGTATTATTGATACTATTGCAACCTTTCTATACATAAATAGTCTAACTGCATTATCATTCTAACTGCATTATCATTACTGTAATAATTAGATATAGACTAGTGATCATTCCTGAAGTATGCTGTTAAGATTTCAATTATGCTAACCATAAATTCTTGGGTTTATTTTTATATTTAAGATGGACTTTCCCTCCTCATAAACAGATTCTGAGTTTAACTAAGAGTCTGAAAACTCCAGCATACAGGAAAAATACAGAAATTTTGAAACACATGGGGAACACACAGTTCTTTAGATAGTGGGAATATTTCTCCAAAATGGCAACATGCAGGAAATATTATCAGAAGCATATTGTCCTACAGGTACACAGGGAATTGAGCTGTGAGGGAAGAGGGACTTTAGTCAGTGGATTACAATGAACCTGTGGTTACAGGGGCTATATCATCTGCTGTAAACAGCTAAGAGCAGACAACAATGTGCTATCTAAGCATGAACCCAACTAACCAAAACCTTTAGCATCTCCTACTCAGCAAAACACAAATTAGGAGAATAGCAACAATCAGTTAAGATTCTGCTTGGGGCTAGTGATACTGCATTGACTATTTGCAGACATCTCCTTTTGACAGTGAAGAAAGTATTAACAGGTTATATGTGTAATGCAAGGGATAATGAGTCAATGAGTCCTCATAGAGGTTTCCAAACAATTTTGGCTAAGCCAAGGAGACAAACTAGAACTGAAAATATGGACATTCTGACCAAACACTAATTTAGTTATTGAAATCTAAACAATCTTCAAATTATGTGTTATGAAGAGTCCTTGCTCAATAATCTACACCAAACCTAGACATTTTTAATTTGCTTGAAGATTATTCTTTCATTCAATGTTGGTTTTGTATAGTTTTGGCAATGCTGTAAAATGTGAGTTTGTTTGTATCATAATATTGTTTCCCAGAGTCTTTATATTTTCATCTGCTAATGAGACCAGGGTTAAGAAGGTTGATTCATTTCACCTGCAATTTATTTTTTGAAAAACTTTAATACTAGCCAAGAAAAAGAAACAACAATTTGATCTGCAAGCTATCTGAATGTAATAGAAAATATACAATATTTTTTTCTGTGTCTGATTAAAACAGATCCAGCATTGAACAGAAAACTGTGTTTAAGTTCTTACAAAGTAGCATTCACATAAGTATTGCTGCTGATTGGATTATGAAATGGTATTGAAAGTGTTGCTATATTACTGGAATGACATGAAAAATTAATAAATGATAACAGATTGTTACTAAGTCCAATATGTACCGATAGAAGTTTCTAAAATACTGTTATCTTTGTATTTTTTTCTTTTTGTTTTCTTTAGTAAACTTCTTTACAATATAAAAGCTGAGAAGCAATCCTTTTGTGGCACATGGATGCCCCACCATCTTTTGGTAAGCCTAAATGAGGAAAAGTGTATAATATTATAACAATTTTATGCATGAACTCCTTCTAAGTTAGCTTCAATTCCAGATATCATACTATTTATTAATTGCAATAATTTTATTAGATGCTGCCCAATATTTAGACATAAAGAATATTTTTTTCCATTGATAGTTTAGTTTATATAGCATCACTGCCTTGAGGTATTTTACAGAAATTACTCAACAATTTCTTATTTCTGATAAATGTAGGTAAATTCTTTTAGAACCATGACGTAGCATAATTAAACCATCTAAGGATTCAGAAAATGTTTCTTTAAATCTCAGTTCCTCAATTGTGTCACAAATGGTGCACACACCTTATTTTTAGAGAGTCCAATACAAATATTAAAATGTGAGAATATCCAATTAATTGATTCTGTCTTAATTAATACAGAGATAAGCTTTGGTAGTCTACTTTATTCACTGAAGAATTACTTAATAATCTTCCCCTCTACTATACTGAAGATGTACAGGCATCTAAGCACAACATACGCCATCCTTGGGCAATTTAAATTTCCGTTCCATAGTCAGTTTTGTCCCAAGAGTTTTCATGGTTATAAGCCTTTATCTCCAATGGAAATAATAACTTAGGGGATTGTAGACTGTTTCATCCACTATACCTTGAGATTCTAAGACCTTCAAAATGAATCCTCCACTGTTCATGATACATGTGTGCATTCATGCATAGTTGGAAATGAAGAAATATGTCTCATTTCAGACAGTACATCTTGCTGTATTTTGCATAATGATCATGAACATAGTACATCACATAAATGAAAGAAAATAGCTTTTAGTGCAGTGTTCTGTCACAGGAAAATAATAAATCAACAACCTATGAACTCTAGGTCCATTTGAAGCATATTTAGAGCACTCATTAACCTATAGAGGCCAGTTTGAATAGAAGCCATTTAATGAAGACACAGAGGGGATTTTTAATAATTTATTATGATGGAAGAAATGGAAACAAGCTAGAAATGGGAGAGATTGCCCAAATGATAATGAGATCCAAAAGTGGCAATACAATCATCTGAATCATGCAACAAAAGCACAGATACTAAATGGCTACTTTGGGGATGTAGTCCAACAGCAGCAATTAATGATTTCCTATGCTCAGGCAGGATCCACTTATTTTCATTTTCTGTTTGCTTTTTGACACTTTAGTTTCCTGGAAAGACTTCTCAGAAGACAGCATAGGATTGAAATGTGTCAATTCTATAGTAGAAACAGCTACTATAGACTAGGTGCAACTCATTATATTTAAATTGACTGAAATACCTGAAAGTTAAAGGTAATATGATTCTGTGTCTTCCTACTCCAGGGTTACACAAGAAGGTGCAGTGTTTCTCTTTAGTATATTTTAGTGTGTGAAAACATCAAGACATTGAATGAGTAGTGAAGGAACTCTTGTAAAGCGCCATTTGGTTTTCATTATCCTGTTACATTAAAATGCAGTTTAAAAGTCTTTGCAGACAACAGAACTCTTTCCACCACAGAGACTCCCCAGACCTCTATTCACATCCATGCAGAACAGAGTTAAATGTACTCTGATATTGCCTTACAGTCATGGAAGGTGGAGTGGCTAACTCAGACGAATGCTGCACTGAGTCAGGAGTGATGTGACCCTCTTTAACTGCCCCCAAGACACTAAAAGTAGTTTCATATTGGATAAGTAGCCACAAAGTTCACTGAAGAGACTGGATTCCTTTCAATTGTATCCACCACAATGTGTAGCCATGGCTTCATATGAAAAGAGGTTATTTCAAAGGCTAAATCTCTTCTGCCCCCATTCAAGTGCCCTTACCAGTAAGTGGCATTTCTCCCTATTCATGATAGTCTTAGTGAAGATGTAATTCTTTGCTTTGCTGCATAGTGATAAAACTTCTACAAAAATGCTTTTGAGTGTCTCTTATTTCTGCATCTGGAACACCCCATAGTAGCTTCTGTATCACAGTCCTCTGGAAGGTAAAGATTTGAAGTTTGTGTCCCATGTTCCCAGTGAGGCAAGTGAGTATGACTTGCCTTCTTCCTATGTGGTGTAATCACTTTGTGACAGGATGCCACCATGACCGGCTATATTTTGGAAGAGAATAAACTCTGCTCCATTTTTGAAAGCAAAGACAAAGATGCCTCACCTTCAGAGAGTCTTTAGATCAAGGACTGGAGTTACTTTTGATGGAGTTTTCAGTAAGGTCAGTGAAAGAAAGGATTTAAGACAGCTCTGCATTCATCCTTTTCTCATTACTACCTACCAGTTGAACACTACAGGCACTGATTTTACGTGATAATCAGCATACATTTTCCACTGTTACTCTCTATGCACATGTAAAAACCAGACACCCAGAGTGAGATCTCCAGTTCTTTTTTGAAGGATGGAACCTCATCTTGCAGCCTCACAGTACTCAGCTTTTACTAGCAGAAAAGTGAACTCACTAATAAAGTTTTAATGCATGCTGTTTTGTAGAGAATTATTAAACATGAGTAACAATGTAATTAACGTAACACATACAGTTACATTACAGTTTTCTAACTAGCTTTCATGAAGTTTTCGAGTTTGATTTTGGAGTAATAAAAATGCAAAAAAGATATTTATTGTATGTTATATTAATACCTTGTCTTGGATTCTAAAAGAAAAAAAGATCTATCTTTTGATAGAACAAACAAACAAACAAACAAAACCAAGGAATAATGGCATCCACTGCCTACAAGCCAAAAGACTTTTTCAGAGAACAGGAATGCTTGCTGCTGCTCAGCTGCCTTTTGGACACAGAATTATTTGGTATATTTCAAGTATCCATGTACAACCAGCAATGTTTATGCCTATTGTGGCCTCTGATCCTGAAAGATTCCTAAACATGGAACCAATTCCATACTGCTGTCATGTGGTGTGCCGTTTCCATAACCTGCACCAGTCCAGACCACAAGTTGCCTTACAGTGGTTGTGGTCTGTGACACCTCTGCCACTATTGCTCCATGTAGTCATTGTGAGCCAGCTCCAGATTGCCATGACTACCCACCAGCGAACAAGACAATCACTCTGCTACTATTGGTCTAGGTGGACATTACTGCAAAATCAGTTTAGTACAACATTGTCGACAATAGTGAGGATTCACTAAAAAAACCCTTTGATATTACACTACAAGCAGTTCAGAAAATCTACTTTTGTTTGTTTGTCCTGAGTACTCATGGAAAGTGACCTCTCCTCCTACGGTATTCAAACCTTTTCTGTTCTCTTAGGAAGACTAATATATGGTGTTATCAAAGGAAAGGCATCAGAATGACACCATGACCTTGGATTTAGTATGCTTACTTGGTAGAAGTCCTACATTCATGTGCCTAAACAAGCACTGGAATGCAGTAAAACAGAACTAAGTAAAATACAATTACTTTAAGTGAGAAATTGAAAGTATCCCAGGACATGTTAAATTTTCAGAGATTGGTACTTATTCTGGGATGTGAAAAATGCTATAAAAAATCATGTGAATATTTAGAACTTTTTCTAATTTTGTGATTTTTTTTTTCTAATTATGGTCTATTTAGTGGATGAACACAAATTTTTGAAGCTTTGTAAATCTAACTGTTTCATTTGTTGCCATTGTAAATTGTCCCAAAAGGTGTTTAGTTTCATGCCAGCAGCAGTGAGGGTTACATTTGATTCATACCAGTTTGGTTTTAGTTTTTTGATGAAACATGCCTAGCCATGACTCACTTTTGGAGCTACCAATCAATCAGACAGAGATGATGAGGTCCTGGGTTTAGAGTCTTTGTGCCATATTTAATTTCATTTGCATTTTTCTTAAGTGTTGAAATCACTGAAACTGACATATTCAAACATTATTTTTGCTAATTGATGGAATAAATGAACCAAAGACGCTAGAAAAGATCACTGATAACATTATAGTTCAGGTGTAAATTAAGTTTCTTGATAATATTCAGCATGAAAAAGTTTTAGTGCATTCAGCCATATTTATGTGAAACATCCAGCACTACAGAGACTCTGCAGGTCTGAGAAAATCCTCTGTCTCAGTGGCTGAATATTTATTAGAAAGTTGGTGATACCAATCTCAATCCTACCATCTCTTTAAATAGTTCAGTATTTTAAGCTGTAGCCAAAAATATTATGCATTGCCAATAAGCTTGACTATTGTCTTGAGTATTCAAATATAAAAGATTTAAAATAAGAGAATTTAAACATCCATTGAAATAGGTGCTTGAATAGCTATTAAGTGTTGCTAATCAATACAATTCATTTGGTTGTGCAAATATGTATGAAATGGTCTAGTTATCAGTGCAAAACATTTCTCATGGGAAAAAAACTGAGAAGTAGACATTTATCAAGTCACTCTGATTAAATCCTGGCTGTAGGAAATAGTGCCATATGAGCTGGAGTTTAGTCATTCAGACTGAGATGAAATCCATATTACAACTTTCCAAACAATCATCTGGATGATAATGCAAAGTATTGCCTGAAGGAAGAAGTAAAAGAACAGAAAAATGTGATGACATATGGTATTTCCATGGATATTCATGCTCTAATGAGAAGAATGGCACCTGAACTACTTTTTTTTTTATTATTAATACTGCACTATGAATTGATGTGACTCCACAATCACCACAAAAAAAAAAAAGGCGCATTAAAAAATGTAGGTCAGATGCTGCTAATTTTTGGAATTTCAGGCCTCTCTTTTGTGTAAAAATTCTTCATGTGTAAAAAAGTTATCCTATAGTAGAGGTTATTGCTGGCCTTTTTCTTGGCACATAACCAGGACCGGTCTGTAAATTTAAAATCACCTCATGTTGTTTTTTCTTTTTTTTTTCCTACAGAAAAATGAAACCATCTTCTAAGATGTTAGATGTTAAATAGATTACCTCTGCCTTTAAGTGCTAGAAGTGTCTAGATTCCTAGTTTTCACAGTATGATAAAATGTTTGAAGTGAAACCCCAAGGAAAATGTTGACTAGCTAATAAATTTCCCCTTCTTGAAAAATTCTGTGAATGTTCAAAGCCAGTGCAACCTTTCATTTTAGAAAACAACCACCTGTTGCTCTTTTGATATAAAAGATCAAAAGTAATTAGTGTGAATTTTAGAAAGGTTAGAAACCTATTAGAATATTCCTATTTTCTGTGTTCCTTTTGAGACTTCACCATCCTCTGTAAGTGACTGTAACTGGAAGTTACAGTAGTTTCTTCAGCACAGCATTTTTAGAGCTTGAACTGCTGACTTGATTCTACAACATGTTATTCGGGTGATATTGTCTTTCAGACTGACTTTTACATGTTTTCCTTGGAAAAGTTCCCACAACTATTTTCTTATTGAAAGCATCTGAAGATCATTATTAAATTCTCATCTTTTAATATCAAAGTGGTCTAATGGACTACAAGAGAAACCTTACAGATTACACTAGCATATTCTTTACATCAGTATTTGATCTTACACAGGCCCAAAGAGGGGTTCCTAACTGGAACGAGTGTAGAAAACATTGTTATATCTCAGCACCTTGTGACCGCTCATAACTTACACATGGTAATGTTTTAAGGAAGATTTCACTCAAGTCAACTCAGTAACACAAAGAGATGTTAGTAAGACAGTGAGTCTAAGACCCTTAAATTTTTAACTTTGACTTCACGCTTCTGATTCATTAAAAAATACCCTAACAAAAAATACTTGGGAAGTCAATAGGACTGTATTATGTTCTGCAATAAACTTTCCATTTATTGTTACATGAAGATGCCCATGTGACAAAAAGAAACATTTAATCAGAAAATATTTTTGACACATTTGTGTAAAGATAGTTAGATTTGTTTAATGATTGTCTTTAATCTGTCTGTAACCCTCATAATTGAGTATTGATAATCACTTTTGTAATGCTTCTGAGAAGTATCTTAAAAAAAGCAAGTATGTAATGACTATTCCTTTTTTTCCTCTTTCCTGTCAAGCAAGATGCTACTGGTGATACTACTGGTCACTAGCCCACAAAATAAAAAGCCAGCATACAGTTGAATAGAATACTCCCAGAGCATGAAGAAACACACTAAATTAGCTGTAGTCACATGTCTTCATTGCTTGTATTAAAACAGGTAGGTAAAGCTGAGGAGAGGGAAATGGGAAAACACCAAATCTCTCAATATTGAATGATTCAAAAGTCTTTGTGGTGATGCCTATGCCCTGAGAACACAGACACTTTGGAAACAGATTAATGGAGAAAGATATACAGGTTACCTTTCTTAGAAGCTTCTAAGGTGCAAACCATGAAGGTCTGACCTCGTGACCAGGAACGTTACAACTTTTATACAAGATATTAACATCCAGTCATCATTCTCATTTCCCTTGTTGGCCCACCCATAGGGGCCTTCAGAACTGCCCCCTTCCAGGGGCTCTTAGGCTTTCTTCTTATGTTTTGTCTTCTGTTATCTGCGGGTGGCTTCTCACAAACACCATGGCCTTGGCAAAGCCTAAGAAAGCACCCAATCTTGTGGGAAAGACATTTAATAATTGCATTTAGGATTTGAGCAGCCTAGAGCAACTTATGTGATTTTTAAATCTACAAAATCACATTAAATCCTTAGGCATCAGTGGAGGGATCCAATTTCTTCAGCTGGTACAGGAAGAAATACATATTGGGGGTAAGGTTGGAATCAGTTCAATGCAAGTATCTTCTATTAAAGTACAAAGGACTGTTAAAGTTACTTTGCAGAAGTGGTCTCAGTAATAAATTGTTCTAGTAAAATTATATTTTAGACTGTTACAATACTTTTGGACATCCAAAGTATCTTGATTTTTTTAGTCAAAACCCAAAATATCTTCAGTCATACTTAAACCCAATTGTTCTATTAAAAAGAATTTGTAAAAAACACTAAATTATCAGAACTGAAACACTTTAAGCAATACCACCTATGTTTTGGGAGAACAGAAGAAAAAAATACACTTGTTTTTATAAAGATGCCATTACTTTAGACAGCTTTTTCTTTTAGCTAATGTCCTATCAGTAACTATATTTTTTTCCTTTATGTGTTAATTTTGTATAAGCAGCAAAGAGATTCATTACTCTTTACACACAAGTGTATTCTAATCCACTGAGCACTTTCATATGTAGATAAAAATATGACCTGGGACAAAAAATATTTGGAAACCTCATTCTAAAGAAGAAAATACTTCAGAAATTACAAGTGGGTACGTTTTTGTTTATTTCAGGTGCTGTTTTTTTATCTTGAATATTATGCAAAAGGTCCTTATGTTTTGAAGGCCCTTAGTTGAAATGTACTAAAAAATCAACTTTCATATGGCACTGACCTTAATGAATAAACTAAGAACTATTTCTACTAAGTGTGTTTAATAAAAACCAAAGGTTTAGTGAAAAGAATGACAGTGAGAAGGCTTGCTGATTTTAATAGTAGGATTGTCAGTATTGGAAAGAAATATACAGTTTCCGATATAGTGTTTTATTTTTTTTTTCAAATGTTTTAATGATTCCTTTTGGTTTGTATCTGTGTATTCATATCCATAATAATGAGTTGCCATAGATGGAAATAGGAAGTGCTATTATCTTCCAAATGTTCTGAGAAATGTACAATGCTGAACATGATGCCCACTGACCATCCAGGGATTATTAATTGTATTACATGGTAGTCAAGATATACAAGAGCTCTGAAGGAGAGATACCTGTGGAAATTACACTGGAAGCTATCACAGACAAGAGGCAGCTGAACTGATATCTTCTATAGAGCAAGATTTCTTCTAACTTGCCTTCAAACTGCCAAACTTTGATACAAACTAGTTTAAGATAATTTGCCAGCTGGCAAAGAATTAATAATGTTTAACATGCTCTAATACACTGACTTTGCAGAAGAATAAATTTGAAGCAAAATTTTGCTGTGCATTGAAAAGAAATGGCAACTGATATGATCAAATAAGATGGGACAGAACACCCGAGATGCAAGTAAATTCCAGATCAGTTTTACAATCATAAAATCACAAGGCAAACCTGGGAGATTCTGGATTTTTTTACAGTATTTTGGGTTGTTAAGTAGATATTTTGGTAACCATACTCTCTTCACAGACAGTCCTTTTACATCCCATTTGCCGTCATAGATGACATGAAGAACAAATCTTCTTACAGTCTGTAGTCTCATAAATTGCCCTGTAATCTCTCTTTGGTAGGATTTATGTAATTAATCTTGCTCATAATGATAGCTATAATTAGCAGATAAATAAATTGAACATGACTATTTCTTTTGATAAAAGATTAGAACACAGACAATTTCAAGCACCAGAAAAATCTATCCTGTTTGTGTCTGTATACCTCTCTCTTCACACCTGAGCTCCACCCAGGGTCTTTTTTTTGCAGAGCTTTTGACAATAAAACTGAGTGCTGTAAAAAGGGGCTTGGCCTTCCACGAGAGGGGGCAATGACACAGCAACAAATTCTGCTGTTTAACTGGACCAAGAAAGTTTTCTTAATTATTTCATATCCTTTTCTTCTGAAATACGGAAATGAAATTTTTGACTTTTTGCTTTATGTCCTTTTTCTTGTTAGAAATTGATTCAATCAGATGTAGCAATAGCTTTCATAGTTTATAAAACTTTAATTGCTTCAGAATTTCTTTTAATCCTAGGAAAATAAGTTTATTTTCAGAAATTCTTCAGAACTTGTACTGCTGAAACTAATTCTTCAATGTTCCTAAACCACAAAGTGCAATTGCAGTCTTATATTTTAAAGTATAACTATCCCCCACATTCAGTAATTGAGATAGCTTCCATTCTGTTTTATTCAAGAAATCTACTTTGGACTATAGGTGTTTGCAGAACACCTCTGTATATCTAAAGAGGAAAATGAAGGTTAAGTTAGTTATTCAAAAATACATCATAAAAATTAACTAACCAATACAAGTCTCTAAATTTTTGACTACAGTAGAATAAATGCAGCAATATCATGTTTGTTTCAAAGGTGGCCAACAGAGCCCACAAGAATCTAAATGGTCATACATTTATTTTTATTCTGCAAAATTCTTGATTTACTTTTATCCGTCTGACTTAAACTTGGCACTCAGGAAATTAGATAAAGAGAAAAAAATATATTGCTATCATGCAATGATATAATTCATCTTTTACATACATATATATCTAAACTACTAAGAAAATTGTTAATAACAGCACCCAATTTTTTAAAGAAGTATTACATTAAAAGTAGTTTCCAGCACAAATCAATTACTGTGACTAGCACTGTCAGTCAAGTTATTCCAGGCTTGTTGCTCAGACATTCAGTTTTACTTACTAATTTTATATCTATAGTAAATTCAGGTATGACTCCACATCCTCTATATACCAAACCCTAGTCTAGATCACTCTCCCCATTTTTTATTCAGAATATTTCTGCAGATTCTTTATTTCTCATATTGTTGAGCATATAAATTTTATTGATGAAAACTGTATCTGAATTTTTCACAATACTATATGAGACAGTAAAACAACTTATAATGTGCAACAACATTTCTAAATTCTAGTAATAATTTCATTAAAAAATAAACCAAAAAAAAAAGATTCCACTCGCAGAGAACAATACAGGAATGTTTAAAAGCAGGAGAGTACGTACTGAACAGATCATAGCCAAATTACATTAAATCCAAAGTGCAGTATTACTTGAACTCAAATATGTAAAAGCTGGAATAAAGAAAGCTATTCCAGTTCTCAGTCCAGAATTACCCACATGTTTGATCATGTACTGTTTTTTGTTGTTTTAATTCATATGGTGGATCCTCTGAAAGCAATGGCAAAATTTAAGCTGAATTCAAAAGGAGATAGTATTGAAATCCTGAATAATAATTAGCCTGAGGAAAACCTTACAGGGAAAGGTTTTCTAGTCTACATATTAGTAGAAGAGAATGGAGAGGAATTGGGCCTCTGAATCTCAGGATTCTTAGAAACAGCCTTCTGTTTTTCATTATAAGTTCAGGTATGAGACAAACTTCAGGCTGAGATCTGTGAAATCAGTTTCACATAATGTTCCTAAGGCATAGAGAAAAATCTGGTCAAAATATTGTGGGATTCTTTAGTTTTATCAAAGTATATAAGAAAGAAATGGCATATGATTTTCCAGTTTTTCTACGATCCTTTTTATTTAAGACTAGTCAGCTCCTTAACGTGGCAACTCCTATAATGTTTTGGGGCACTAAATGAACCAGGGATGAGAATCTTCCAGTTCACAATCCAATAAAGAACCAAAGCTAGGAATAAGTTTTTATGATTGACAGCAATAAACAATCCAAAATTAAGAGAGACTTTGGATTGAAAGTGGCAATTTTCTCTACCCTACAGAGGCTTTAAAAATGCCCCAAATAGATTCAAAGATCATTCAATGACATTTTACAATGAAACATGCAGAGCATTTGTATGATTATTTTGACCTCACACAACTATTATTTTCCCAAATGTGAATTGGAGCATCCAGTTATGGTTCTAATTTTCCTCACTTTGTTAGTGGGTGGGAAGTGGTATAAACATACAGAGAGAGACAAAGACAGACAGATAAAGAGAGAGAGAATGAAATAAAGACAGAGACATGGGAACCAAAAAAGACATTTTTATTTATACCATACCAAGCTATTTTGATTCCCATTGCTTTCATCACAGTTGGGATTAAAATTAATAAAGGTGATGGAAATCTTTGTCAAGTCCTAAAATATATCCTTCTTAACTTCACTGTATCATCTCTAATGCAGGCATTGTGATTTGGGCTGTCTATTACCATACACTTAAATTTTGCAATCTGTTCTCACAAATCAATTTCACAGAGTTTGAGAATATGGGCAAGGTTGTATTTGTGCTATAAAGATGTTTCAGAGGGGAAAAGAATGAAAACAGTATTGTAGCTGCAAACAAATCAATCGGACTGAATTAAAACTAAACTCGTGATGTAAAAGATGAATGTAGAGACAGAAACGGGGACAGAGATTACCATGGGGTCTAGACACATACAGTGATTAATCATCACATATATCTGGAAAAGAAAAGCACAAGAAGAAACAGTTTATTCTTCTTGGTCTAGACAGTTCAGGAAGAAAAAAGTTATAGTATATTCTCTATGGGTGAAGGAAAAGATAAAATGGATATTAACTGTCCTCCAATTGCACCAAACTGAAAATCTGTCTTTCAGCTTTATTTTTATTTGAAAACAATACCATAACTCATTTTTAAATTCAGAACATAACTATATCCATTTCTTTTTCAAGTATTCATTTCAATTTTAAAATAATATTAAATAATTATAATGAGTTTAATTTAGAAAAATAACAATTTAATTCAGAAAATTTGAATACAAGAAAGCAATGCTATACAGGGCACTTTTTTGTATTTTTTTTCTTTTCCATGGATTTTGCAATTACAATCTAAAACTTATTCAGATGTAAGTATCACTGAATGCAGTTCTAATTACTGGGAACAAGACTGTTTTTGGCTATGCAGGATAAGATAAAAGAAAAACAATCTATTTAGATTTTTTTTTTCCACATGCACAGAATACTGAGGCAGCACTATAGTGCTCAAAAATGAGCTGATGAATTTTCCAGCTTTAGAGACAAATTTTGCCTTCATATAGAGGCTGATAAAACAAATGTGTTCATCGTGCCTCATGATAAATAGAACCTATTAGTATGAAAAAAATAGTTCTGCAGAAATAGCTGTGAGGGTTAGGTCATAGAAGCCTCTGCATGTCAGCTAGGGACAATACAACATATTTGTTTAGGATTACTTGTTAGTTACTAGGTTAACAGAGGGAGGGTGTTGGGGAAGTTTTTACCAATTATTTTATTTCCCTTTAAATTTGGATGCTGTATAAACTCCTAAAATACTCATTTTACTCTGGTTTTGCCACAACAGGTAGAAACAGAGGCCTCACTTCTTTCTGGTGCATGGTTAATCAAACTTTCTGTACTGTGCACAGTATGTGCCAACAGCATAAAGTTTTTGCAGTCTATCCCTACTGCACTTCTGTATCAGTGTCAAATATTTGCTCCTGAAACAGGCTTTTCCCAGTTAGGTGGTTTCTGGAAGTGGACATCACCTTCAGGACTTGCATCTGAGCTGACTGCTTAGGAAAACTGCCTTTCGGTCTGCTTTTTAACCTCAGAAAACTAAAGGAGCCATCAATATTTTGCTGTATTTCCAGAGAGAGGGGAGTAAAGCAGTATACGCGTGGAAGTATGTTGGAGTTCGTCTCATATTTGTAGCTATCCAGGAGAGGTCTTCAGTGTTTTCCTTAGCTGAGTTCAGGACAGGATATTTGTAGGGGCTGATACAGGGTTGTTGATATTTTTTTCTTATGAAAGCATAATAAGATTTTGTGATTATTTACATAATTTTTTTTCACTTTCTCCCACCCTGCTCATGTAGTTTATATTCTGTTAAAGGAAAACATGATTTAGGAGTAATTTTAAAATGTCTCTAGAAATGACACAGTAATTAGAAAAAAGAAAAAGCAGTGTAAGCCAGGTAGAAAAAATAGGATGGAAGAATGAAATACCTCTGAGGACAGTTTTGTTGTACAACATTTCACCTTAAATAAATGTATGGGTCTGCTTCTGAAAATATATTACATATGTCAAAGGAACAGTAATTAAACTGCTCCCTCTAAGCCTTTTTGATAGGCCATTTTCAGAATGAATGGTTAAGGCTGAAAAAGGGCACTTGGCATTTAAGAACCCTACCTTTAGGATATTATTCTCCTCACTTTCTTATGCTCACATAATTTTACTTTTTTCCTCCCATCTTAGAGCAATGCTTATATCCACTATTTTTGTTAGAGAACACCTGTAAAATATGAATTAAGTATCCTGTAAATGCAATAGGTATTGTCATTAAAAGATCAGTTAGTCACATGGTGAAAATGGCAAATTTTGAATTTTGTCATTACTTAATGGAAACTGACAGAAGCCACAGTCATTTATACTAGATCACTCTAAATAATTATTACCTGCTTCAACTGGTGCCATGGTGAGTAAATAATCATTAAAAAAAAAAAAAAGACAGTGTCTGACCAAGATCCATAATACATTTCTTCAAATGAGATAAATAAAATGACATCTGATGGAGTGAAGCTCTAACTCACTGTTAGGGAAAATGGTACGTTCTAGAAACTTTTTCCAAAAACTGATGCAACATCATTAACGTTAAAAGAATTATTTTGACCAATATTACTGTTTTGCATGACCTGTATCTGAGACCAAGATTCCTACATTATAGTAATGATTACACTCATAATAACATATTTGTATGAAGACAAAAATTGAATAAACGTAAAGAATTTTTATTTCCCTTAATGCAGAAATTTCAAGAAAATAAATTGTAACACAGTGAAATACATAAAATTCTGTGATAACTCTAGGAATTATTCAAGAGCTAACAATCCAAGTGACATAAAAGTCTTTACTTTCTATTTTCTGCTACAGCATGTATTTTACATGAATTCAAACAATTGCCTTCTTATTGAAACAATAATACACCTTTATGCCATCACTTTTCTGATTTGTGTATATTATATGGCAGTTCATTTCCCTGGATCATAAATGTGTACTTCCAGACTGCCAAAATGGATGCTTATGTATCATATATTTACTGCATTAAGATATTTTTTTTATTTTTTTTTTCTCTACCAGTTTTCAGAATCTGTGTTGGGAGATTAGAGAGATGCAAGAATTATTTCTGTTATGAGGGTGAAAAGAAATCTCTATTAATCTCTGATTTTAACATAAGATTCTCAGGATAACTTTTATTTTGTGTGGTAGCAATAGGTATTATATTTTCTATATTTTAACTGTGAAAGTAACAGAATGCCAGCACTCCTGCACAGAGTCTGTCTTAGAAACTTCTGAGTTTCTTTTGGTTTTCTTTTGCTTTTGGATTATTTTTCTCAAAAACTCTGCGAAGTTTAGAAAATAGAAACTATAAAGGCTGTCCAGATGCAGTCCTTAAGGATACACCATAATAGAAATTAAAGCCATCTTTATTTTTCAGTCAGAAAAACAAAGGATATCTGAAGAAAACACAGAATGTAATGACTTGGCAATTACAGGCCTGATAGGAAAAAAACAAACAAACAAACAAAAAACCCCCCCAAACCCCAAAACAGCAACAGAATGAAATGACTTGTAAAAGAGAACATTTACTGGAACTCAAAGAAAGACAATGGAATTAAAATACCAGAAATGCTAATAATCCATGTTTTGTTTTGGTTTTTTTATCCCCTCTTCTGTAAGGATGCAAATGTTCTTCCAGTTGAAATCAAACAATACAGAGTTCTGATTTCCCTTTTGACAAACTGATTCACACTGATAATGTTTTAAGTGCAATAAATGGAATTTATGAGAATTTTTTTGTTAATCACAAAAAATGTGGTTATAAAGGGAAAAATATAACAATTCTTAAGAAATAAATTATTTTGGTCATGAAAAGGAAGATTTTTACAAATGCAAATGTGCACCATATGTAAATTATCTAGTTATATGTGTCTATTGTTATCTCTTGATATGAGTTAATTATTAGGTTTCTTTCACTTCTTACTATGTAAAATAATAGCAGCTTCTTATAATAAATGGATAAAAAATTAAAAATATGCATTTGTCAATTTAAAGCTCTTTGTCTATGCTTAAGTATCTTTCTCTTAAGGTGTTCACTTGCAGTCTAGTTAAATATGCTTAAGGCAAATGCTTTAATCTTCCATTCAAATTAAAAGTAACATGCAATTTGATGTCTTAGTGAAATGGTGACAGACATACCTCTTTATTGAGTGTTTGCTGAGAGTTTCCATCTTTGTAAGACCAAAAATAGACATGGCTTTAAAAGCCAATGTTTATTGCCAGACTTTGATAGGGAGAGAGAAAACTGAGCTAAAATGCAGGCATCTACTGAAATCAAAATATCCTCAATGATATTCCCATGTGAGCTGGCAGACACAATTATCTGTGGAGTATTGTTAGCCATGAAGCTTGTTTTGCATTATATTAAGAAATTAAGAATGCACAGGTTATTGACCATCATTTTGGTGAAGGAAAAGGAAGCAAGTTCTGAATATGATCATATTAAACTTGCAACTTCATAGCCACAGAATTAATCTTACATTGTGTGGTCTGGGCTCAGACACATTTTTCACTGCTCTAGAGATTTTTCAGAAAAGATCTGGTTTGCATCATCCCTCCTTAGTACTGCCATCCGCTGGAATGTGAATATGATCAATTTATATAAAAACTATTTGAGCAATAATTATCTTTTCTTCATTTTCAAAGGAAATACAGTACATAGCATGTCATACCTTCTAAAGTTATGAAAATTTTGCTTCAGTTAAAAGTAGGAACTAAATATTGATAAAATTTATTAATTTGTTAGTAAATATTGCTAGTGAATAGACAATTACATAATTACCTAACTGAAAATGATATTCAAGTTTTCAATAACTTTAGTGAAGCCCGAATATTTAGATGTACATCTTTTTCTTCTAAATGATACTAATGTCAGCCTTGATTAAATGGAAATCTGCTGAATTCTGTTACAAAACCTACCTGAAATCAAGTTGATCTACATATCTTTGTGAAAAAGTGAAGGCTCAAAGGGGTGACTTCTACAGATTCTTTTTTAGTTTCTATAAAACTACAGCAGAAAACAGTATTAAATTTTTCTTTGATGTATGTTTGCAGCCTAGCTTAAAAAAAGATCACTGTGTCTTCTGTCCAACAGCTAGTTTTTAAATGTAAATATCATGTCAATTTTGTTAATATTTTAAAAATATTTACGTATCTTAAAACATTTCTGATAATAATGACAGGCAATAAAAGATATTTAGTCTTCCAGAATTGTGTGAGTCTTTTTTACTTCTATTTCCTTTTCTTTAACACAGTGGAAAAAGAGGATTAGCTCATATAAATCTTTGGACCATGCAATCCTAATAATACCTTTGTTAGCATTCCTGGTATAAGGTAGAGCTAATTTTCTTCATGGTAGCTGGTATGGGGTTATGTTTTGTATTTGTGCTGAAAACAATGTTTATAACAGAGATGTTCTGTTACCAATGAGGAGCACTTGCACAGCGTCAAGCTCTTTTCTGTTTCTTGAACTGCCCTGCAGTGAGGGGACTGGGGTGGAGCGTGAGCTATTGTGAGGGGACACAGCAGGGACAGCTGTCCCCCACTGACTGTAGGGATAGTCCATACCATATGACATCATGATCAGTATATGAAGTGGGGGGGAAGAAGAAGGAGGCAGGGGGACAATTGGAGTGATGATATCTGCCAAAGTCACCATTACCCATGATGGAGCCTGGTTTTCCTGGGAATGGCTCAACATCTGCCTGCCCATAGAAGTGGTGAATGAATTCCCTGTTTTGCTTTGCTTTCATGAATGGCTTTTGCTTTACCTATGGAGCTGCCTTTTTTTTCAGCCTGTGAATTTTCTCTCCTTTACCCTTCTAGTTCTCTCTCTGAGCCCACTGGTGAGGGAGTGAACAAATGGCTAAATGGTGCTTAGTTGCTTTCAGGGTGTAAACCGTAACACCTTGTTATAACAATCTCAGAAATAAATACATAAGAAACTCAGAGAGAAGAAAGAGTCTCAATGAGACGCAACAAAGGAAGTGAGAGATACCTTCCATCTTCTTTAGGACCACAGCAGGATACAAATTCCATCAAATAAACACACAAGAAAACAAACAAACAAACAAACAAACCCAACAGAAATCAAGTATTAGAAAATGTCCTGGATGGAAAAATAGTGTTGATAATATATTTGTCTTTTTCACTTTTTTGGCTGATGAACTCTAGGTTTCTGTAGACATGTGTAAGCATGGACATATACAAAAAAGGGTAAGCAATTACTGTACAGCAAGTCTCAAATGCCTGTCTCATCTGCAAGTCTTGTAAGGAAGTAGTTTTGCTAGTCAATATTTAGTGCTTCTTGAAACTATAGCACAAGATTGTGATTCTGGTAAAATGTTTTTAGTAAGCTTCACTACTGAGCAAACAAATCAGTATGGATGGAAATGTTCTCAAATGTATTTGCTGCGTAAATACACTTTTTAACCTGCTTCTTTACCTCATAGCTTTTATACTGTTGAATTACACTATCACAAATCTTTCCCGTAGTCCACCTTACCAGGTAGAACTCCTTTACCTGGAGTCATCTACCACTGACTAAATGACAGAGCACCTAATAAATGAGACAGAACTATTTTTCCCTTCCCAAGGTAAAGAGATTGATGAGCACACTGAGCAGAGCTTGCTACCATCAAGAGAGATGCATAAAAATATGAATCATTGAGAAGATTTACTCTCTTGATCTATGCTTGTGATTAATTCTTATTAGTGTTAAGCAAAAGCAAGTTAAACTGTCTGCTCTTGTAAGTCTAATTATATATGTGGTGGGCAAAACATTATCGTTTGCCTTGGCATGCCACATACTCTGAACCACTGGTAGTCACGATGCCTTAAGGGCAATTTAGCAGTTGGGATCTAGAGTGGGTGGTCATTTTATTAATTGTGTTAGATCCTCAATTTAAAGTGACAGGGCATATCTCATGATTAAAGCAATAGTTTTCCCATCAAAATCAATGGGGATTTCATGAATATACCCTCACATAATGCTTCAAAATTCTGCCTTTAGCTTTCCAAAGCAGGAATGGGTATGTTTATTCAAATAATGTTAATTAATAACAAGTCAGATTACTAACTTACAATAAAATCAGTGCTAAGACTTTTGACTTTGAAGAATTGGTTGAAAGTATTTGAGACCCAGAATATTAAAGACAAAGAGTAGAGTAATGTGAGTCAGAAAGAGATGATAGTGGAACAGTAAATAATGAAGAGATTGCAGCTAGATAGAAAATATAAAGAACATTTAAAAGACTAATAAATGACAAAGCCAGTTCAATGCAGATAAATGTAGAACAGTGGTGACTTTGATGAGTCTTTATAACACAACTGTGCATGCATTATAAAATAGGAAGAACAGAAAGCATTCAAGAGTCAAAAGAAAACTGTCATTGATGTAGAAAAAGAAAGCTTGCAGACAAGTCTTAACATATGGATGAATGATGACTTTGAGAGAGTCTTTATGACAAAAGTCTGTTTTCCATAAAGTAGAAGTATGAAAGAGTAGAAGCTAAAAAAAAGTAAGAGGGGGGGAAGATAAATTCTACATCGAGTATAAAGTATGAAAGAACCACAGCAATGTTTTGTAGAGGTGAAAAAATTATGTAGATGAATTGTTCTTACTACATTTCTAACACTGATCTAGCTGGGACCATTACACAATAGTACTTACAGGAAGGATTGCCTTCTGTGTGGCCACTGTGCAGTGACTGAAGACCACGAAGATCATTGAACCCAATCTCAGTTGTTTGTTTTACAAAATTGTTTCTATTCAAGTTCATACTTTCAAACATTTTTCCTCATAGTTATGATAGACAAAAATATTGGAAATGAAAACTGGAAATTTAACATCATTGCATGACACTGAGGCAAACATGTCTTTCTCTTACTGCAGTCTAATTCTATTTAAGAGTCAAGAAAATCACCTTACCAAACTTGTGTCAAGCAGACTGCACTATAGTTCCATTTTGGCAGCTTGAAAAATATTTGTGAACAGTCTGCTTAGTTTGTGACTTCTGCTATTTCATAGAAATTAAGTCAAATATGAAAAATTATTGTTTTTAAAGGATTATTCTGGGGCATGTGCAGGGGTACATTTCAGAGCTTTGAGTTGGTCTAAGCCACATGATTTTTTTAAAGTTAATGAGAAAGTCACAGCTAGAATGGCATGTGATAATCTGAAAATTTGCCCCTTACTGCCACTTAAGATTTTCCATGTCATATGTTATGGTAATAAATGGTTCTCAGCATGAGGTTGATTTAAAGGGGTACGGCTGCATGAAGCAAAGAGCTTGTCTGTTCTTCATGATCTCTGAATAATGTTATTAGCATATGCAGGATCATCTCTGAACATAAGCAGCCTTTGTGTCCAGAGAGCCTGGAATTACGTCAGTATGAGTGAACTTAAATGTGCTTTCATAATTTGCCATCTGAAGTTATGTCCCTGAAAAGGAATGGAACAAATATATGGTCTTTTTTCTGCATTATTGTTGACTACCCTTAATGTGGCTCTGCTGTAATAAGTTTCAAGGCCTATGCTTTTCAGATTATTATAAAAATTCCTCAGTGTTGAAAACATCTAAGGAGTATATCAAACTGAATAGAACAGCAGCTTGTAGACTCTAGTTAGAAAGTTTTGTTGTATATGATTGTAAATGATGCATATTATTAGTTTTGAACAGTTATTTTCAACACTAATAGTTATAATCTAAGTAGGGAGGAGCCAGGATTCAGCCATGTATAGGGAAAAACGGTGCAGCTGAGAAGGTTCTGGATTTTACTACCTACTTCAAAATGTGTAAGAAAACCCAAAGTCACCATTCTCCAAAATAATATTGCTATTCATGGGTTAGTTTTCTTATTCTGCCAAATTAGTTGTAAATAGGTAAAAGAACAGGTAAATTAATGAAGGAATAGTTCAAACAATTCTTTCTTGTGCCACCTAGGACGTATCTAACAACTTTATGCACATGCAGAGGGAGTAATTGAATTGAGAGAAATTCTGGGTTTGGAACTAGATAGACCTATTCCAAATTTAGCTGCAGGGATTTTCAAACCATTATTCTAGAAAATCTGATTAGTGATACTCCATATAAGAAGCAATATCCACCACTCTCGTTCTGTGAGGTCTTTTTATCTTACTGTAGTCATGTTATTACAATTGAAATATGTAAATAGTACAAGACCTGATTGTGAGGAATGTTCTCAGCATCCTATTTAAAATTTCAGTTTGAACAGCAGAGATTTGTTTTCCTGAAATCTACAGCTGCCTAAATCTGAAGCTGGTGCTGGCCCAAAATTTACTGGTGGACTCTAATTTTGGTTTTGACATTAAAATTGGGCTTGCACCAACTGGTGACGCACTGGAATATGTTGTCCAGGGAGGTGGTAGAGTCATCATCCCTCGAGGTTTAAGAGGTGACTAGATCTAGTGCTGAGTGACAGTTTTGGGGATTAGGGATTCCAGCTGTAGTGCTGCATTGATGGTTTATCCAGATGATCTTAATGCTCTATTCCAACCTTGAATTTTCTATGATTCTATAATTTGGTGGTGTTTCAATTCAACTTTTCATTCAGAACTTCAAAATATTCTTAAAAAAAACCCCAACATTATGGCAAATGAAGAAGTAGGTAAAGAAGTTTTAACCTAAGTATATAAATTTACTACTGCAATAAAAGCCATTTAGAAATCATAGCCAGTTATGTATTATCTAACTATATGCACCAGAAATTTGCTACGAACTGCTAAGATTATTAATATTCACTTTTAAGAAAAAATACTAAGCCTAAAATGCTAAAACACAGAGGAACTAAACTATTAGTAGAATTTTCATTTTTCTATCTAATAGAATTCTGCACCCCATAAAAAGAAAAAGAAATAAAAATAAATAAAAAATATTCTGGGGGGAGCTTTTGTTAACAAATTAATGTTGTCACACCTGTAACTTACTCATCTGAGTTCCCTTCCAGAACCTTCCCCTCTTTACATATATGCTACAACTTTGAAAATGTATAAAAAGTCAAATATGTTGCACTTTTATCTCACTCAGATTCAGAGACTGTCGATATTCATCCTGAATAATATAGACCAGTGAAGTATTCTGGCCTTGGTAGCTTCATTATTTTCATAGTTTCATCTAGTTATTGTAGTACCCTTGAATGAACAGTGAGAAAACTGTCAGCTAAATTCTTGTAAACCCATTAAAATACCACAATCCTGCAATATAGTCCTCTACGTTCAATCTGCCTCACCAGAGATCTCAACAAAAGATACGGGTTTTTTATTAGATCTGTTATTCTATTTTAGTTTGTTAAGTGTGACCATATTACTCAAAGCACTCCAAAAGCAGTAAGTCAGACATGTGATCCTGTCTCTGCAGGTAACTCATAGTGGGTCACACACCAGGTCACAGGTTATAATGACGTCGGTCTGTTCCACATCATGAATAGTATGGGCTTTACCTTAGGTTTCCTTTCATGTTGTAGTTCACCTAAAGCAAACAGAAAAGTACTTTTAGGATCTACATATGATTTCAGTGACTGCACAAGGTGTAACTTTCTTACTTCAGAAGGAAAATAATTTGTTTTTATTAGAAAATGCTATCATTAAAAAGTAGGATGTAGTTACAAATCCAGACAGGCATTTATGAATACACACACCAGTTTTGGTATGGAAGCTATCTTGCCATGCTAGCCCAGGTCTGTTCTTGGATTAGTAAGTGCACTCATGGGAATGTATAAATTATACTGAAAATTATCTGCCCTCACTTTTATCTAAAATTTTAGCCATCGGGAAACACCTTCATACTGAAGATGAGCTAGAAGGCTGGAGATGTGCACCATAATTCTTTATAGGGTTTACTAGCCTAGAATCTACTTGTTTCTGTGACCTCCAGTTTGCATGGAAAATAAGTAAATTGAGCTTTCATCTCATGACACAAATTAAGTCAACACATTTATAATTAATCAAATTAATTGTTTTCACAAATACTTACCTAAAGAAATGCATTTTAGTAAATAAATTAATTTGTCTAAAATCGTCTCAGAATTGACTGTTGTTAAGTGTTGTGATGCCAAAGAGGTTTCTGAGTTTTTGATTTTTCACATTTTGTAGATTTTAGAAACACTGTAGATTGTAGTGGGTTAATATTTAGCAGCTTATGGTATAAGGTCCTTCTATCTCTACCCCTGCTCCAGAACAGGCTGCTAAAATCTGCCAATTATTTAGTCTCATTTTCAAGGTACCAGATTAGAAGCTATCAGAGAGAACATAAACACAGAGCAGAGTGACCCGGGGCCCTGGAGAGTGTCCAAAAGACCTTTATGTGCTGAAGAAGAGGAGGAAGAGGAAGACGGAGGGTCCTGGCGACCCCAGACCCAATTCAACAGGGGGTGGGAACTGGGAGGCGACGGAGGTGGAACTGGACATGCGGACTGTAGTGATTGGATAGATTATATTATAAAAGCTATAGAAATCAAAGCTTGCGGGAGCACACGGTGATGTATTCCTGGATGAGCGGGGTTGCTCATTAAAGTAACTACCCCTTATCTTATCTCCTACAAAACTTGGCTCGGAGTCTTTCTTACAGACTTACGGCAACATTGTATGGGTTCCAAAGAAATCTAGAAAAGTTTTGAATATTTCACCAGGCCCAGCTGAAGTTGTTACAATATACATTCAGTTCTGATGAAATATCATATGTCAGTGTAGCTGAATATGACAGCAATTTGGCAGGGCCTCATTTACCCTTCTCCTGAAGTTTATTGTGCTCAGGTAGACCTTTAAGAAGCTGTAGACTTGACAATCTGCTTTATAAATCACTTATTTACTTCAGACCAACACTAATAACTATGATTTACCATATACATTCTAGACAATGAAAAATTAATAAGATTTTTCAGTAATAGATTTTAGTGAGTTTTCTTGAATACTAAATTAGAATGTCAAATTGCAGGAGATTAAAAATTTCCAAAAAGTGTTGCTTAAAGGATAAATTCAATCTAGTTGAGACTGAAGATAATAATCCAAAGTGCTTTATTAAAATATATATATATATAAATAATGAATGGAGTATTGCTGTCTATCAAATTCACTGCACCACTTCAAGAATACTGTCCTCCTGTGTATCTCAGAACCTTATGGAGACATAATTGCCACCCCGATGATGAATTTTTCTCTCACTTTCTTTTTTTTTCTTTTATCTATTTTTTCAACTAAAGACTTCTATTCTAAAGATTAATGCATAAATACATTAATTCTGAAACACAAATTCATTATAATGAACATTCCTGCTCTTGAATTCATACTGCTAATAACCTAAGCCACAAACCTCAGATTTTTGTTCTTCCAATCTTCAAGCTTTTTTGTTTGAAACTGTTTGATCTTGGTTGTGTTATTGCATATAGAAGTGTGTTATATACAGTAGTATGTAATAACCAATGTAGTAAGAGACAAGATGAAATACTGACAAGAAGGTTCAAGTCACTTATTTATTTGTTTTTCTGTCATCCATTTGTTTGGCTTGAGACAAACAGATTAAAGTTTACTTTAAAACATCAGTTTATTTCAGGATGTAAATCAAATTGCTTTTATTGTTCCCATTTTCATATTGACTTCAACTCAATGCAAACATGTTAAAAGCCATAGTGTAGTTCCCTGTGAAAAAACTGAATAATTCCATGGTCAATTTTTTTCCTCTGCTGGGCTCTTTTGTATCCTTTATTTAACATGAAAAACTGAGGAAAACCTGAATGAATGTTTTCTTTCTATGTTAGTTTTACTGTCTCCTGTCTTCTCATCTGTGAAATCACCAGCAAACAGATTTTAAGCTAATTTTCCTTAATATATTGAACAACCTCTCCTACTCTGCAAAGTCCATGAAGTTCCCTTTTTTTCAGTTGCAAGTCCTATGTCCTCTTGCATTTTCACTCACTCCCTGTTTTATTGGATTGAGAAAAGACTTATGCCAAACTACTTTGTGGTGAAATGTGATTATCACAAGAATATTCCCTTTGGTTTTCAGGGCTTTAGTGGATATGGGACAGCTACTATCACAACTTTAATAAACTTGTCTTTGAAACTATTGAGTTATGTCGTGTGAACATTCCCTTGGGTCTTCAGAGTTTTAGTAGAAATAGAAGAGATACTATCACATCTTTAATAAGCCTGCATTTGAAACTACTGAATTATCTCCTTTTCCAGTATGTAATGGTGCTTATATGTGGAAATAAATGTCTAGGTTGATGGGTTATCCTGAAGAATGGATTTAATGCATAAACTAGTCAGCATGTACTCCCTTGGGTTTAATGTCTGATAGTTTTTCTGGCTCTGTGTTTGCTAGACCAATTTGTGTTCACTTGCTTTACTTGAAGAACTGGTGATAGTATTACACAAAGACAATTTTTAGTTTTCACACTTTGCTGGATCTGATTTAGATTTGATTTATGCTCAATAAAATTTATTGAGGCAGAGAATTTCTGTCCTTATATTTTAGCAATTCCACTGTTTCTTGTATTCAGACTAATTCATAATTCTTTTCAATTCAGTAAAATTTCCCTGCTACCCAAATATCACTGTAATTTTATTTTTCAACCATTTGTCTTTGCTCACAAGATTTCTGTTCTAAACTTACATGAATGGAGAAAAAGTGTTTGTTTTTTTTTTTTCTTGGCTATTGTATTATCTTTTAATTTGATATGGTAAACATATCCAACCACTCTCCTTCATTACCAGGAGCCATATTCCCAAGTCATATGTTAAAGGCAAGTTCATTTAATTTTCATATTGTATTTTTATGCTCAACACTGTATTTTTATATGTCATGATACACTAATTTTTTACTTACATACTTCATTTCAAATCAACTGATCTTATACCTTACTGTTTTATTGCATTATCAGAATCTCTGGGAAGATTTTTGTTTAGTAAAAGTTATCAGAGTTTGAATATATTAAGAACTATCAAGTCAAAGATATATTTGATCAACATAAATTTAGCTACTCAATAACCATTTTACTCTCCTCTCAGACTGTTTGCTACTATAATATTATTTTATTTTCATAACACTTGTAGCTGTTCAACATTTATATAAATGCACCCTTCTTGGCTCTCTCTCAGCCTGCATAGCTTTCCAGACTTCTCCCTCATACTGTGTAATCACCATAGTGCCAAAGATTGATAAGGATTACTGTATTTTTGAAAATGAAAATTGTTCAATTTGGTGTACTTTTTTATTTTCCAAGGTAGAAACTGCATTCATGACTAACGGATTTGGAAATGACATTTGAAAGAGTAAATTAATAAGGTAGGAATGCATACTTAACATGCACTGGTGATTAATAAAAAATAAGGAAAAATAGTAGTGTTCTAAGTAGAATTAGCTCATGTGAGTTTTACACAAAGTGCTATCAATAACAGGAGATCATTATTCTGAGACCAGTACCTAGTTCTGTAGAGATGGANCAAAACAAAACCCAAAAACAGCCCTACAGTTTCAACATTTATCTTTTCAAGCTGAGTATTAATGCAATTCCAAAGAACTTAAAAACTAAAAATAGTATGAAAAAACAGTAGTACTCCAGGCTCCAAGAAGTCTGTGAACGCTGTCAATACAAACGTATATAAACACTTCCTGCACATTTTTCATGGTACATACTCTGTCATTTATAAATCAGAGAACATTGTAGATATAGCTGATTCAGTTTCTACTCTCTATGGAAGTTCCTGATCTGCATTCCCAATCACAACAAAATTCAAAAGACATGCCTACTCACATCATTAGAGGTCAATTTATACCATAGTCAAAGGTTTGAGTGCTAGTTATAACAATGCTTCAATTGAAATTACTAGATAGCCTATTTATAACAGTGGGACCAAGTAGCAGTACATGCAGTATCAGTATGGCTGTTCAGGCTTCAGCGAGAAGAAGTATCCTCACTATTTCCATAATTTCACAGATGACTTTGGAACAGTGTGCAAACTAGCCAGTTCAGCTATTTCTAAATTAATTACAGCCACACATGGAGTAAATGAATATGAATCAGTACTATACAGACAGTTAGAGAAGTGTCCTGTGTGGTATTTTGAAAGTATAATTAACAGATGTATATAGTTAGAGAGAATTATAAAACTTTTACTGTAGTCTTCGAAATGATTGATAGCCCTAGAGAAAAGTCAATACGCAAAAAATCTAGAAAGAAGTGAATAGGAGAAAAGGCTTTGATTCTTTATTCCAGAGCAGATGGGTAGGAAAGATGATAAGGAAATGAATATGAAAGAAAGGACAAAAAAATCCATAAAACAAAAGTGAGCAAAAGTTGATCAAAGGCGATGAAGACAGCACAAATAGGACTTGAAGAAATCTTCAGCATCCTGGAAAATTAAAAAGTCCCAGTCAGCACAGTTATCATGTTTACTTTGTTGGAGAGACACTGAGGAAACCAGGTCAGGGAAGGTTTCAGGCTGCCTCAGAAGCCTATGGAACTCAAACAGACGTTTCCTTTGTTCTGCATTTTGGACATGGATCTAACAATAATGCTTAAGAACCACTTTCATCTAAAATTTGGATCAACATAAATTGCAGAGAGGAGTGTGCATCCTCTCTTCCCATTGATGTCCAGTTGTCCCTGCCCCTCCCCAAGACTCTTTTATGTCTTTTATGAATTTTCTGTGGTAGCGCTGACAGATTACTTTTGAACATGTTCAACATGCCATTTACTTTGAGATCTACAGACAAGTGCGAGAGGGAAGCAAGACTACTGACTCTTTTGGAAGTCAATATTTGTTTATACTGCCCTAAAACAACTGTCAAACTATGGGGAATTCTCATATTGAATTATTGGTTTGAATTTACTATAAAAAGTATCATTTTTAAATTATGATCAAATAAATTAAAAGTTCTAACATGCATACATAGCAGTTGTTAGAATAATATAATTAGAGAAAAATTAAGGTATTTGTACAAGCAACAAAAAAAGAGACATTTCTATTTCCAGCACCATCTTCAGCTGAAAAGTAGTGCATCCACAAAGAAAAATAGAACTTCCAGTTAACCTTCAAGCTTGTAGTCCTAGACAAAATCCATCTCATTAATTCAATCCAAATGTCAGTAGAAGAATAGTTTTCATACTTAATCCTGTACACATATAGTTGTGGGGTGATGAGCTGATAGGGCCTGATGGGTTGAGGGAGATGCCTCAGGCCCCTCTGGAGGGGTGCTCCCCACAGAAGCAAACTGATAAGATTAACAAAGGATGGAGTGTCAAGACATAGCACAGCCTTCTTTTGTGATATCTTCAAGGGCTCACCTTACCTCAGGGCATCTGCATCACCCCCCAGTAGATTGACTATTAGTCACACAAACACCTGGAGAAGAAAAAAATATATAAAGGAAGTGCAGTTTAACTGCAAGAGGGGGAGAACAACTTTCCACCTCTGGGAGGGCAACCTGAGATCTACCCTGTCTCCCCCATTCCATCAATATTGCAGGGGTAAGCAACGGAATTCTTGCTTTATTTTTCTTATACCTTATTAGTTGTAATTTGCTATAGTTCACTGGGTGTATGAGGGTTAATGGGAAGTGGCTATATTTTTCCTGTTGCTGTTCCTGTTCCTGTTTCTTTTGGGTTATTGAGTGTGTTTACTGGTGGTGTGGAACTGTTGTGTTTCTCTTTAGTAATATTCTGTTAGTTAAGTTTGCTATGGGAGTGGCATACTGCTGGGGTAGCCCTTAAAATGTGTGTTGTGCCAATGTCTTTGGGGGGGTATTTTGTACAATCCTGCAGCTAAATGTTATCACTGACTAAGTAACCCTGTATAGTTATTGCCACACATTTGTATTAATAAATGTTATTTTGGGAGCTATCGTGAGAAAGGTTCTTTTCTCTTGTTGCTATTAAGTGTGGTTGTCATAGGGGAGCCGATTACTCCAAGGACACTTNTGTGCCAATGTCTTTGGGGGGGCATTTTGTACAATCCTGCAGCTAAATGTTATCACTGACTAAGTAACCCTGTATAGTTATTGCCACACATTTGTATTAATAAATGTTATTTTGGGAGCTATCGTGAGAAAGGTTCTTTTCTCTTGTTGCTATTAAGTGTGGTTGTCATAGGGGAGCCGATTACTCCAAGGACACTTATTGCTATAATTTCTCCCTGGCTGAAGTGTGGCTTCATATCAGAGGTCAGAACCCCTTCCAACCTGTGTGCTGTCAGTTAAAAGACAGACAGTGTTGGGGTACATAAGGATTTGATTGTCTGGAAGTGCTTACAGCTAATAACTTTTAATTAATACAGTTAAGGCTAGAAATCTTTGTATTTCTGTCTCCCTCCTCCCTTTCACGTGACAATATTAAAAAAAAAATGTTGTACTTAGACTCTTAGGATGACAGAGAGAAAATGCAACATCTAGGAGGAAAAAAGATGACATGCAATTGGAGCAGTTTTCTCAGCTACATCCATGCCCATTAAGGAACTGCATAGCAGTCTGTAAATCCCTAGCTCTAACAACACAGTTACCCAGATGGTTTAATTACATTTAAGGCTCCAAAAATTCCAAGACAAAATTTTTGCAGAGCCTTTAAGTTCTTTAATATCTTGAGTACATGTAAAGAGAAAAAGCCACAGACTTTAAAGAGAAAATAGCATTTTGGCAAAAAGATTTTACAGGAGTAACAAACAACCAAGGAGAGGATTCCACAGAAGTACCCAGCACATGACAACCACAACTTAAGTAAAATATTACCTATTCATTTTAGGTTGCACACAAGAGATTAAAAAAAGAGTAAAGAAAGAGATTAAGAGAAGAAAGAAGGAATAAAGAAAGAGGCTAGAATAAAAAACTTGTATGGCTACCAATGGAGGTCACACAATAGTAGGTCCCTGGAGAGAAGGCAGGACAAGACGGAGGCCCTATGTGCCTTTATTTATGTGTTCTGACCACTGTGGTCATCCTACCAGGGAGGACATTCAGCTCACTGACCACTCAATGCCCTCCAGGCAAGACAGAGAGGGGGTGCAGCCAGTCAGAGGCTCCAGGGGGTGTGATGTGGGTGGGCTACTGCTGTTGCTACATGGCTCCTGTGCACTCAGCCATGTGCGTTCTGGACCACTATGTTTTTGTCTCCCTTATGAGGACCACACTTAAGCCAAGGAAAACTTATTAGCAATAAGCACCTCCAGACAATCAGATCCTTATGGTTCCCAACACTACCTACCAAACAGGAATAGCACACAGGTTGGAAGGGTTTCTGACCTCTGATATGAGACTACATTTAAGCCAAGGAGGAACTTACAGCTTTATAAGCATCTCCAGAAAATTAGAGCTTTACGTTTCCCAACACTGCCTATGGACTATGGACAGCACATAGGTTGGAAGGGTTTCTAACCTCTGCTATGAGACCACACTTAATAGCAAGAAAAGAACTTTCCCCACAATGGCTCCCGAAATAACATTTATTAATACCAGTATGTGACAGTTATTGTGGGGTTTGTGCTGCCGGTGATAACTTTTAGCTGCAAGATTGTATTTAATTGATAATAAAAGACCCCAAAAGAAAACACATTTTACAGAGACAAGCACACCAAACTCAAGTTTCAATATAGCAGTGTATCCCATTCTCATGACAGACAGAAACTAGCAACAAAAAACTACTAACTAGAAACACAGCCACCTAAAACACTTATCTAGACCCCTTTTCAATAACATAGGACAATAAAATAGCTTGCACACCACTCTCTCTGTAACACAAAGGAAAAGGAAAGAACTGAGCTACTTCTCATCAACACACATGTTGAAAAAGAAACTGCACACTGAAAGTAGCAAAGTGTAAAGCAAGTTACTCTTATTAGAATTAAAGTAGCAAAACACAGTAAAGAAGGTGCTTATAGAGTAAGAATCAAAGTAGCTGTAAGTATAAGATGTAAGATAGAATGTATAAAGGAATAAGCTTTGTAAGAAAGTAAAGTATAAGATATAAAGTATAGAGTATAGAGAGCACATGGTTTCCTCCCCCCTACATTGTTCCAAGAAGTGGGAGGAGGCAGGACAAGCTGCTAGCAGTTACCCCAGCAGAGACGATGGCATTTCTCCCCAGTTTTAGTTTAAACTCCACTTCTTTTTATACCTTTTTTTTTCTTCAGGTGGTTTCATGTGACTAAAGTCAATGCTGAGGGGTTGATACAGATGCCTGAGGGGATGGCTTCTTGAGTAGTCATAGAAGATATCGAAAAGGAGGGCTGTGTCATTTTTTTACAACACTCCATCCTTTGTTAGTCTTATCAGTTTGAAAGCTCTTGGTCTTCTGCTGGGAGCATCCCTCCAGGGGGGCTGAGGCATTTCCCTCAACTCATCAAGCTTAATCAGGCCATCACTTCACAGGTATGAATCCAGTTCCTGACATAGACTACTTGCTTCTTGCCACATTCAGTGTTCACCCCTTTCCCTGACAGGGGTCACACCATTCTTTTTCCACCACCTTTCTCTGTCCTTCTCTGGACTCACTGCTGTGCTCATGTACCTCCTCCCACTTACACCCTGTCCCCCCAGCACACATCTTCCCCTAAGACCAAAGAAGACTCTGTCTGCCTACCTGCTTCTGGCCAATAAAGAAACAAAGCAAGAAAATTTGCAGACAGGATGAATAGTTAGGGTAGGGTTACTTTGATTGTTCCAGAGAGCTGAGTCCATCCCAGGCATTTGAATTACTAGAGTCTTGTGGCCAGTGTAAGAGCAGTAAGGAAATGGCTGGTAGTGTCACAATACTTGTTATGGTTCTGACTGCATGGAAAGAAAAACCAAAACAACCTATTATTGAAACAGACTCTTGAAAGCAATCTACACTTCATGCAACTAGCAAACAAAGCAGAATGTGTTTTCCAAAGCAATTTTCATTTTAGGGAGACTTTTGAAACAGTTAATGAGCAAAAAACCAAACAGCATAGCTAAATGTTACTCCAGGAGAACAAGAAATAAACAAAATTCAGCCTTATCATATGTATTTTGGGTTAAAATGATAAATAAGAGAGAAAATTGCAGGGGATTTTTCTGTTCTGTTATTAAGCTAATACTTTTAATTGCAATTCTATAGAACTTGTTTCTTTTCTGTTTTATTAATTGTCTGACAAAGGAAACTTGCTACCACAAAGCAACATACAAGAACCTACATTATTAGTGACTTTTTAAAATAATGCTTGGGAATATATCACTGGCTTCATATAAAATGTAACTGATGTAGAGAGACCTTTTCCTGTGTTTTCCTTAAAGTTTTAGACTCTGTCTTAATGTATTTATTACTTAATGATTGGCATAAAGGCACTTATTTGCACAGCTGGGGTAATGCCTGTTCACAGGGAACCAGAGTGATATATTCTGCAATTGCAACTAATCTATTTTGTCTAAGTGTTTGTTCTCAGAGGCCAATGTCTGTCTGGAAAGTTCTTGTGTGTTAGAATGAACGTTATTTCTTTCAGTGGTTTCTATTTATCACTGTGTTGTGAGACACTACTGGCAATTTAGAAAAGAATAATGCCCTCCAGGTTAGAGACCAACAGCAGGAGCTGCGCCCATAAAGACAAATGTACTAAAGATTTATCTGTTTACCTATGTAATTTTTCCCTCTTTAAGATATCAAGGGATTTTTGTGCATCATTTGCTACTGATTTGTAAGAGGTTGTTGTCTAAAGTAAAGAAACATAGCACCTTAGCCTTTTCTTACCAAAAATTCTTCATCTTTCAGACAGTTTGAAGAGAACAGAAATTATTTTATAGTGAAATATATCTGCAGAGTTCTTAATGAACCTACTAAAACATATAATTACTTTAGTGATCCTGAGTACATTAATGGTTTGATTATCAGTAGAATTGGGGAGGCAAGAAAAGGGAAGCAGCTGTCGTGTTTCCAGGAGCTATTCCCAAGTTCTAAAGATAGGCTGTGCATTTAAAACTTCCACTTACAGAAGGTAATGATAAAATTCTAAGAATTAGTGCTGTGTTGAATTAATAAGTTAATTATAGACTCAGTTTTGCTTTTGTATACTGAGCTGGCGTATGGAATCCTCATTAAATCTAATGACAGGTTGTTTTCAGCATATTTGCTAATAAAACCCACAATGATTAATGATTTTAAGAAACATTGAAATGCATTTTTAAATTTAAAAACATCAGCAATTGTAGATTTTAATTTGTGGGCACTGGCAGAAATTTTGCATGTAAAGAAACTGTTAAAAACTTACCTAAGGTAGAATATTTTACGTCAGTAATTTCATATGGAGAGACTTCTACATGTGGGAGGCAGTATATTTACAAGCTAAAAGCAAATAGATGCTACCAGAATAATTAAAGGTATCATAGATATCTGCTTAACTGCTGGCTTGGGTATTTTTTATGGGAGACATTTTTCTGGGTGATGATTCTCAGCCTCAGATTATGATATATGGCAAAAGTGCCTGGTCGGTGCCATACGAGATATTGCTGGTAAGCAAAATGAAATACTTATGAAGTAAACCTGAACACTTGACTTCTAGATCAGTCCTGAAGCAGCACGTTAAGGCCTTTCTGAAAGAGACCTGGATTATTTAAAAGTTCATAGAATGACAGAATATGCCAAGTTGGAAGGGACCCGCAAGGATCATCGAGTCCAACTCCTGGCCCTGCACAGGACCCTCCCCAAGAGTCACATCATGTGCCTGGGAGTATTGTCCAAATGCTTCTTAAACTTTGTCAGGCTTGGTGCTGTGACCTCTTCCTTGGGCAGCCTGTTCCAGTGCCCAGCCACCCTCAGTTGAGAAGCTCTTTCTAATATCCAACCTACATGTTCCCTGACAGAACTTTCCTCAGTCCTATCACTGATCACCACAGAGAAGAGATCAGTGACTGGCCCTCCTCTTCCCCTCATGAGGAAGTCGCAGACTGTGATGACTTCTCCCCTCAGTCTCCTCTTCCCCAGTCTGAATAGACCAAGTGCCCTCAGCCGCTCCTTATACAGCTTCCCCCAATGGCCCTTCACCTTCTCCATTGCCCTCCTTTAGACAGTCTCTAACAGCTGTATATCTTTCTTATATTGTGGTACTCAAAACTGCACATTCAAGGTGAGGCCACGCCACTTTAGAGCAGAGCAGGACAATCCACTCCTTCGACCACCTAGCAATGCTTTGCTTGATGCCCTCAGGACAAGGTTGGCCCTCCTGGCTGCAAAGGCCCATATTCAACTTGCCAAGATTCCCAGGTCCCTTTCCATGGCACTGCTTTCCAGCATCTCATTCCCCAGTCTGCACGAACATCTGGGGTTGACCCATTCCAGGTGCTGAATCCAGCACTTCCCCTTGTTGAACTTCCTTTGGCTGGTAATTGCTCAGCCCTCTGATTTGTCAAAGTCTCTCTCCAGGGCTTCACTGGATTCCCAAGACCACTCAAAAATTGAGAGAGGTTTTACAATGACATCAGCTGGCTATTTCAGGATTCTGGGATTAATCCCATCAGGTCCCGTAGATTTGTAAGGATCCAGCTGGAGCAGCAGGCCTCACAGAATTTCAGTGTCAACTGGGAGTTGATCATTCTCACAGTCATGGTCCTCCAGTTGAGAGCTCTGAGACTCCCTTGGTCCATCATCCATGTTGAAGACAGAGTGAAAGAAAGCGTTAAACACCTCTACCTTGTCTCTGTCCCTGATTGTGAGGTGACCATCCTCATCCTGTAATGGGCTGATGTTATTTCTATACTGTCTATTGCCATTAATGTATTTGAAAAAGTCTTCTTATTGTTCCCCACATTTCTGGCCAGCTTTAACTCCACTTAAGCTTTGGCCACGCAAATTTTCTCCCTACAGCAGGAAGTAGCACCTGTGTATTCTTCCCATGTCACCTCCAGTGGGCATACACCTTCCTTTTTTGCCTTATTTCCAAGACAAGATTCCTGTTCAGACAGGCTGGCCTTCTGCCTGGCTCATCAGTGTTTCTCTAGTGACTGAGTAAAGAATATGGGTCTGTCCCTCTTTCTAAAAGTCTTCTTCTAGAAAGAGGTTCACCCAGTTTCTCATATCCAAAATATTCTTGCTAAAGAAAAAAAAAAAAGAAAAAAAAAAGAAAAAGTCTTTGAAGTAATGTTTGGAAGAGTGAAATGAATATGCTAGCTAACACAGGATGGAGTAAATGGAGAACTTTGTCAGAACATACCTAACATCAAGGTGAATGTGAAACAGCCAACTTACATCAATTGCAGAAATCTTACTTGTTTTCAGGTCTTGCACAGCAACCAAATTTAGACGGCTTCTAAAATGAGTCTGCAAATTAATTTCATGGATTGTCTCTCTGCATAAGTGAGAGGGAAATGAGAGCTTATGCCTTCAACAGCTAGGTTTTTCTTTCTCTTGCACCTTTTGCATCTATGCAATCTGATGAAAATTAGCATAGTTATGCATCTGTTAATTAGTTCTGAATTTGGTCCTCAACTCATGTAACTATGATGGTCAGTGGTTGCTTGATTATTTGACCCTAGTAGCTGATATTAGAAGTATTTTTTCTGATTCACAATCAAAGACCTGAACCCAATCAAATCTTCTAAACTCTCTGTGAATAACTGTATTGAGCATCAAATAACAAATGCTTTATGAAAATTAATGTTCTTTTTCATCATGTTCCCTAGTGTAGAGCACTTAATATTTTTTACAGTGCAATAACTTAATTGATTTTATATCGCTGAATTTTTTTGAATGATTTATGTTTAATTTCTTACTGTCCAATTAACAGAATAATAAATTGTAGTTCATCAGGGATACTACGTCTTGAGCAGTTATCTCTTCTGAAGGTGAAAGTCAGTCTTCATCAAGCCATCACTTTAAACTAATTCAATCTTCAGCATTTGACATCCCAGTTGTAAGCCTCCAAATTCCCTTTACAATTTTTTGTTTTAGTCCAAGTGGTCCAAATACTCTATCAATCTTTATTTCAATTATAACATTTAAGAAAGTTAAAATACAATAGATGGCAGAGGTAGGCACATCTATTGATGAAATTAAAAACTATATCAAATCAATATTAATTTGGATTTTGAAAGTAAAATGAGGAAAACATAATGTGATACAAAGGGGACACTTTGCATGTTATGGCTTCCCCAAAGGCTTCCTACCACTACTAAAAAAAACCCCCAAAACAGTGTGATGATAATGAAGCAGGAGGCTAAACTGGTACTACAGTGACCCACAGGAGCTATAAGAGAAAAGGGGAAGATATTTTATTTTGAATTAAAAGAATTTCATGTGAGTTTTGGATATAAGATTTTAGACACTGTCTTCAGAATTCTGTTGGTCTTCATACTGAAATTACATTCCAAATTTGAATATTTGGGGGAAATAAGAGAAGGATATTCACACTGTCTTCCAGGGAAGTGAATTGAAACTGCAATTAAGGGAAAAATCTGGAAAATAAGAATATTTCAGACAAGGGAGAGAAAATAATTAAATGAAGAGTAATAGAAAGACAATGGAGAGGCCTTGGGAACTTTTCTGTGACAGTGTAATGCAACTATCGTTTGCTTTAAATAATAAATAGTTCCACAAACAATGGAACTAATAGAGTTGTGTTTCCAAATGATTTGTTTCATCAAATGGCTTTTTAAATGAAGTAAACTAAGCCTGCAGCATGTTTCCTGTCCTTATTAAACACTAGAGAACTCATATGAGAAGGAAAAAAGAGAAGGAAAATGAAAGTTAGATGCTGTCTAATAAAGTTCAAACTTTGATTGAAGCTTTTTCAAGAATTAAAACATTTATAACCTCTCTTTCCTATCTACACTCTTCCACACAAGAAATGTGTGTATTCAGTAATAGTGCAGTTCATAGTCAGGTCTTTCCCTCAGTGTAGGTATCACTGTACCCTCTTTCTTGCCCCTAGCTAACAATTTTCACAGAGCTTGTAAGAATGTAACATCTGAAAACTTTATCTTCTGTCAGATTTGATAGAAATGGGCTAGCCAGTTCAAAAGTGATGGAGGAGCAGGAACAGCCATGATTTCACAACAGCACTGGCTCATGAACATCCTGACTAGCGTGAACTTTTTATTTAGGAAAGAAGGGGAGAATAAAATAAACAGAAATCACTCTTTGGAAAAGTTTCACTGGTTTGTTCATTTTTTTTCCTTTGATTTTTTTTTGTTGTTATGAAGACTGAAAGAAAAAACTTAGTTTTGTATTGCTTAGTCCTGGTTCATAAAGCTTCCTTCTGGTGTGCTGGGCACAGAGCTTTATTTTGAATCTTTTTAGAAAAGTATTAAGTTGCATCCCTGGCCAGCCAGTTGTCTGGTTCAGGTTGTTCTTCCATTCTTTCCTACTGGGCTGCATTTCTATGAGTGAAAATAATTCCTGTACTGAACCCATCATGTATCAAGGCATTACTTTTGACAAAAACTTCTGCACATCTCAGTGGTCAGAATTTTCTGAGTGCATCTTGTGTATAGTATACTGGCTAGAAATGTTGCTCCTTGGGGGAGAGGGAGTTTCCTATTTTTAAGAAGTAGCTCTCATCACATAATATACCCCAAGAAGAAAATAAAACACAATGTTTGAGATCAGTTCGATTTATTCAAAAGATAGCAGATGCAGAGGTGCTTGGCAATGAAAAGAGTTTTCCTTAGAAGAGTTATGTGCTCTCAGGCAGTGAACAAAGGTAGATGTAAGTTCTTCAGCTTAAGTGGGTGCAGGAGGACAGGGCACCACTGCAGCATTCTGCCAGCCAGATGATGACTGTGGAAGTGACCCCAAGAAATCTGACTCCCCAAAAAAGGAAATGGATGTGCACAAGGTCTCTAAGGGTATTTCAGTCATCATGGGCATAGATATGTTTCTTCTTGACCTTGACCCATAACTTCATTCTCTTTCCATTTGCAAACACCTACTCCCTTGCTTTCCTTGAGAAACCATTTTCTATTCTGCCCTACCACTCCCTCTCTTTCCTCTCTGGAACAGGAGATTCTCCTTCTGTTGCCATAACAACAGACAGCACCTTGGCCCTGGCTGGGCACTCTTGCCCTTCTTCTTAAAAATTCAACCTCATGTAAAAGCACTTGTGTCTCATTATCTCTGAGGAATCTCTTCCTTTCTGACTTTAATAGGAGAAAGACTGACTCTGCTCTGCGTGTGGCCACTGTCCTCTCTTAAACCGTCAGCAACCACTGTTTTCACACCTCAAAGAAACACAGATTTGATGTTTAATTATCCCCTACTGAGCTTCCTATGCAATGTACTCAGAAGGGCATGCCACTTTGCAAGTTTCACTGTGCAAATACGTTTATCTTTGCTATCCTGGTGCTCTTCTGTGCAATCACAGTGCTGGAGCTGCACCACCTGGGCCAGAAGGGGATTGATAGAGAAACATAGCTTTGCCTGGACAGAAGGATAAGAAAATGTGGAAAGCTGTGCCACAAAGTTATTATATCAGATAGCAGGAACAAAAACCTCCTCACATCTCAACTAATCCATGAGATTAAAAGAGAGTAGTTTGATGATGCTTTTCTGGCCAACGATAGTGAACAAATGATATAATTCTGCGGAACATCTATACTGTCTCACTTTCAGTCTTGTTTTATGGGGAATAAATTTCTCAGCTGAACACCAACATAGACAAAAGTCTATAGACCTGTATAAGAGTGCTTAATTTTAGTTTATTCTAATCATGTATACTAATGCAAATGTGATTCTGGCACATATGATTTAGATGTTAATGGGACTTTTTGCGCAATTACTTTTTCTGAAACCAAATCATGCCAAAATGCACATGGGGAAAATTATTCTTGAATTCACCCATTCTGTCCTCTTACAGTGTACCTGGCATTGTTCTGAGAGACAAATTTCTGGAAGCACTAAGAATTTTGGAAACTTCCAAGCCTTGGAGCACTTAGCACAGCATAGTGAGTATGAGCTAGCTGGAACAGCAGGCAGATAACATCAGTATTCACAGAACCCTCTTTTCCTCACAGTTTTTAGAAACTCTCTGATGTGCCAAGGCCCAGATATTACTGGCATGGAGTTAAGTTCTTTACAGTATCTATCATCTGCCCCAGATATAGCATCTCTAGACCACAGAGAGATGAGGATAGAAAAGCAGCAGTGGAAAAGTTATTCCTTTTGGCTGGAAATTCATGCCAATTTTAAATTTACACTGTTAGCCCCATGAATCTTTGGGAAAGACTTTCACATGACTCAGCATCTTCTGCTAGACCTACATCTTGGAGAAAACTTCATCTGATGAGCAGCTGCATGGATGTCAGCCCTGCTACAGCTCTCAGTTTTGTGAGACTGTGCTCCAAAAGGTGTAAGAGATGTATTCTATGCTTTCTTTACAAACTCATTAAAATTGAATGTCACAGAAGCACATCTCATCAGAACTGGTTTTGTACTGGTGGGCTCCACCTTCATGTTGTACTTTTCAGATGAAGAAAACCATATCTATAATGATGGTTGTTGGGTGATGGGAGGTGACACAGAAACAATATTGTATAAAGTAGCAACTTTTCACCCCACTACAGTGCCATGTTAATCATGAATCCCAATGAATTATTCAAGAACCGGTGGCCGTAGGAGTCTGGTACAAAAAGACGACGTGGTGATGTAGCTCAGAATGTGTGTCTAGGAACTGAGAAATGGAAGTATGAATTTCTTGTTACCCAAACTTTAAATAAGGGTTGGATTCCCAAGGCAGACATTCAGATCATCTATTCAAACAAAAATCATATGAGGGAAGTAGGCATGCATGAGAGATGTTGATATCTAACTGACATAAAAAAAATACGCAGACAATTATAATCCTATATTCTCCTGGTGGAATACCCAGTTTATTTTCAGGGATTATAGGGACTTTGAAGACAGAAGAAAATAGTTTGTTGAAGAGCCCTTTATGCCACTAAATAGAAACAACTTTCTTTTTCATTTGTGTCCATCCTTTCTGCTGAGCATTTCACATTCATAGCCCTCTTACTCATCTAGCAAATTCCAGCTTTTGTAAAATTAGAAATATTAATTTACAAAGCTCTGGAATCAACTAAATTGATGGAATAGCATCAGATAGTGATAGAAAAAGGTAAAAATCTCAGTGATATCACAGATTAATAGAGGATATGTTATGAAATCTTTAGAGGGTTTAGCTTGGAAACCTCAGAGTGACTTCTGTGCTACTCAAGGTTATATTAAAAAGAAAGAACCCTCAGTCAAAACACTTCTGACCCCCGAAATGGATCTGACTGTCCTGCTTCATTCAGCATCAAGTCCTAAAAAACAGTTAACATGAACTTCTGTTGCTGATAATTATGTTTAACAGGGCTTCCTTCAGGGCTTCTCTAAATCTATCATGTCTGGTTCTCACTGAATCACCGATGACTACTACTACTATCTCAAGGTCTCCAACCTCAGTTTTAGCGATTGTTGCACATATTTTACTTCACATCAGGAAAGGGAAAGTTGATTTGATATTTCAGTACATTAATAAGGGAGAACTGGTAGCAAGGGGCAGAAAAGAAGACACAAAAGCTTAGTCTCAGAAAACAGACTCAGGTAAAATATAAATAAAACTGGATATTGATTGAATCCACAAACAAAAATCTGGGAAGAAATTGCATGGGTTGAACCAAAGCACTTTTTTGTCCTCCCCGCTAAAGCTAATAATAATAAAACCAGCAATAGTAATAGTAATGTTTCCAGTGCAAAAGGTCTTCCAAACTGCCATATTTTATGTTTATGATAAATAAAAAATTCCATTTAAAGAAAGGAGCTTTTGAAGCAGATTATAACAGCTTTCATTAAATGGCAAAATAAAATTTTCTCACATCTTTTCATTTAAAAATGAACTGTGGTGATTTGTTAATCACTTGTCCCCAACACTGAAAAAGGAAATTTAAAAACCTACACTTGGTCAAAATTATATAAAATGCATTGTTCTAATAGTAAGGGCAGCAAGAAAGGAAAAGCAGGGAAAAGGGTTATAAACAGCTCCAGCCTGCTTTAGTAGTCTGTGTTTGATTTGAATTTTCAGTCATGGGTGACATAAATATTCCACTTGCTGTTAATATATACCGTGTCTCATGCCACACTCATCAACAGTTCACTGAACTGACTGGCCTCCAACATACCTGTCAGCCATCACAATTAACTACAGTCACTGTCACAAACAATTTAGTAGATACACATCTGTGCTCAGTCAGTCATTTCCAGCAGTGATGTGTGTATGTTTCATTTGATGAAACCAGCTCAATAACAGGGTTCTTGAAAAAGTGTTAAATACAGTGACCTGAACCAAATACAACAACGTTTAATCTGTTTATGAGTGCATTGAATTTACAAGCCTTCTGCTCTCTTACAGGCTTCAGAGATACACTGCAGTACTACCATGCAGTTCCCTTTCATTACAAGCTGTCCCTTGTCTAGGAAAGAAAAAAAAAAAAAGCAAAAAACCAAACCAAACCAACTATAAAGAATTACCTAGAATGCAGTAAAATAAATAATAGATCTGCGAATTATTACCATTGGCATGTTAGACTGTTAGACTTTACACATGGTTGCATGGCGAGAATGCTGAAATATACACATCTGCAAACACTAGACTGTATAGATTGTTGCTGTATTTGTTGTTTGTGCTGAGCTTAAGACTTTCAGAGCTTGATTCTAGCAGGAATTAATACTTTAAATAAAGTGTGTTGACCCATAAATTTGAATTAATCAATATGCCAAATAACTAGAAATCTATGTTCATTCAGTAGTTGGCATAAAATAGATTCTAAACTACTGCCAATATACCAATACCTGATTTAGGAAAGATTTTTATTTCTCAAAAAAAGAAGGGCCTTGAAATCTTATATGATGTATTAGTAGATCAAGATTTTAAGGTCACACAGATTTTAAGAGCACAGAGGGAAATATGTCAGACCTGGAAAATGTATACATGTGTTTAAAAAGTATTTCCTTAAAGTACCCCTAAAGAATTGTTCCTACCATAGACAATTCACTCAGAGGCTGTTCTTTTGTTTTATAAGCATGCTTGACATTTCAATGCCTTTTTTATGTTATGCTGTCATATATAGCTGTGCAAAAATTGCCAAATGAAAATGTCAGTATTTCATAATTCATTTATCCAAGTAAAAGCAATTACACAAGTCACAGGACAATGAGCAGTTAGAGTCTATAAATGCCTGCCTGAAATGAAAAGCACAGTGTGATACTGAAAGAGATTACATTTACTCTTACTGAAATGTTCAAAACAGTTTTTTATAGGACAGAAACAATTGTCATCAGATTCTCTAGTTGTAGTGGTCAGTAAATCAAACACACTTGATCAGCCTGTTTTGGGGCCAGACATTACTTACCTTACTTTAAATCACATCTAGTAAAATTTGATGTTTTCTTTTATCTTCAAATATTTACTCTCCACAGTTCAAATATGAAGGATAGTGGCTTAGCCACTTCCTCTGCCAGTTCCCACAGGACTCATGGATGCATCTCATCAGGTCCCAGGGACTTGTGATCTTCTCCTACTATGTGTGTTTTTTTATTCTCCCAGTGCCTCCCTTTGCCCTGTGCAGTTTGAGTGGTTTGGTTGGAGCACTAGTCAGTGAAGATTGAGTTTAAAAAGTCACTGAGTACCTCATTCTTCTCTGTGCTCCAGGTAACCAGGGCTCCCATTTCCTTCCAAGGAGTGCATACCAAACTAGTTCCCTAGCTTTCCTTTTATCGCTGACATATCTACAGCAGCTCTGTTTTTGCCCTTGACATCCCTGGCCAGATTTAATTCTATCAGGACTCTAGCTTTCCTAACTTGATCTCTGTCTGTTTAGACAATTTTGATGTATTCCTCCAAGCTGCCTGTCCTTTTTTCCAGCCTCTGTTTGAGTTTGTGCAGGTTTTCCTTGTTCAGAAAATTGAGACATCAACAGATTTAGTAAAGACGTTGTCAGCAAGTATGTAAGGAAATGAGATTAGTGTAGTTATTCTTCTCCTGCTGAGTACTTCTTCTTGGTTCAGACTAACCAGTGAAACAGAGACTCGGCTTCCTGAGCCTGAAGTCACTGAATCTGCCCAGAACAAGCATATGTATAACTAATGGTGCCACCCTGGGGCTACAGAAGTTAAGGAACAGTGATTTCTCTGTCTTGTGTAACAGATGGGTGGATTTTGGTCTCCCAGTGAGCAAGGGCTGTGTGTATGTTGAGAAGATGAGTAGGTATGGGGTATCGGTACACACAGGTGCTTCTCTTCCACAGAGCCTGAGCGCTCATCTGCTGTAGTCTGCCTCTAATAAGGTGTACAGTTTTGCTGCCTCTGCCTGAACAGACAGAAAACATGTTTCCTCCCACTGCAAAAGTGGACTTAAAGTTAACAGGTGGAAAGTTCTAATAAAAATATATATTGGTTTATGGATCTTCCCTCTTAAAGCATGCAACCAGATAATAAAATTTCACTATGTGAAATAAATGATTGCTCATATTATTCAAATAGTATAGTCCAAAAATAGCAATCCCTGTTAACTAGATAACATTTGATAGAAACACCTTAAATTCTTTATGGGAATTTTCCAACAGAAAAAAGGTTATAACTCTTATCTGTTTGTCAACATTAGATACTGCATCAATTTTTTTTACGAAAAACAATAGTAGGAAAAAAGTATTAAAAAAAAATTAAATCATGGGAATACAAGCCCTTTCATGTACCATACTTGCTACCCATGGAGAAACAAATATAATTAATAGTATAACACCTTTTACTCATTTGTGTTTTTTTTTTTTTTTAATCTAGGGAGATTGTCCAAATAGTAAATTATGATTAGGTGGAACTACCAAGTACCTCATGAATTGTTAAAAAATCCTTGGCCATCCACTAAATTGTTTATAACCTGATCTCAAGTCACAGCCTTAAAATTTATAAATTTATTTGTCAGTCCTCTGTGCTATGTATGTAGAGAATTTTACTGGGCAGTGCTACTGAGAGAGAATTTAATACAAAACAGTGTGCACTTTCACCAAGTGTAGAACAGTACAAGATTTTCTGAACTCTAGCTAGTAAATGCTGAGAGGATAGTTGCACATCTCAACCCTTTCTTCTGCTGCATTTTCCTTCCCCCTCTCCCCCGCCCCTATTTATCACCTTAATTTGCTTTAGTTCTCTCTGAACGTGATTCAAAAAAATACAGTTCCATCAAAATGGGATATTTGGTACTAAAGATTTACTTGCTGTTAATGATCTTATTTAAAAGATGGTGCTTATGTTGGCACTATGTCGATGAAGCAGGAGTCGCCGTGGTGATTTGATTTTTAAATCTTCAAAAACTCAGTATTGGATAGAAGCCTATGGAAAACGTAAGATTTTCAGTTCCTCTTTTTCTTTTCTAAATTAAGTATATTTAATTCTTTAGGAGTATCTTAAAGAAATTCAGATCAACTTAAAAGCACAGAGCTTTGCATTTTTTCCTATTTAAATTAAAACTATTACTTCAAAATTAGAACTGGTGAAGTGAAGAGAGTAAAGTTACAGTTAAATTTTCTTAATTGATCACATTTAGTACAAACTGAGATATATAAAATGCAAATGCCATCATAGATCAGGCTAAAGTTCTATGATCTGGCATTCTATCTACCGTATTTATTTCTACTTCATGCCTGAATAGAATGTATATTGTTTTCATTCTTTCAGATTACTTCATTCTCTCAATGCAAATTCATATTTTCCATTGGAAGAAAAAAAATACAGCAGTGTTACTGAGACATTTTCATTGTAAAATGGCACTAGTTTGAAAGACCCAACATAAACCAAGGACAGAATCAAAAAAAAAAACAAAACAAACAAACCAACAACATATTAGTTGCCATCCAGATGTACATAACTCCTGAGGCATCCATAACCACTAAGCCTGAGTTGCAAGCTATTGAATATCACAAAGGAATTCTGCTGGTCACAACTTGCCTGCCAATAGTAAAGAGCTATCACATTTAATACATGAGAAGTATATTTTTGTTTTAGTTTATTGTACCAATAATTTAAGTTCAAAGAAGTTTGATAAAATGAGAGACATAAAATTGCCCCATCTGTTCCACAAAGGACAGGGAATATTCTGTTGATTTTACAGCATAAATACAGCCTATGAGAATGAGTATGGTGTCACTATTATTGAGGCTATATAATGGACAGGGCATTTCTTGGAATGACAAACT
>VWZD01000373.1:0-26087 GCA_013396695.1 Sakesphorus luctuosus
CAGGGAGACCCTCTGCTGGCAGGGCAGGGTGGGCTGGCAGGGTGAGCTGTTTGCCCTGTGCAGATAGCGGGCGTTGATGCCTCCCTGTGCAGGCAGCAAATGCATTGGCTGAGCTTGAGGGCGGTTCTCCTGCCACAGTTGTTTTCTGTCCTGGACTTTGTTGGATCTGGAGCCTCCTAATTGCCTTGTCTGTAATCAAAACACAGCTTGTGTAACGGGGCCAGGAGGGTTTGCTCCTGGCGGGTTTGTTGGTAAAAGGATCAGGTTGATTCATGACAAATCAGTCCCAAATCCACGTGGGAACCTCAGTCCCTGGGCAGCACCTGGTGCTCATCCTGTGGGTCAGAATTTATCCTTCACGAGCTGCGTTCCTCTCATCACACCCAACCACCACCCTGTGAACACCCACTTCAGCTCATCCAGGATGCTGCTCTTTGGGACTTGATGGTCCCTGGGGGTCCCTTCCAGCTCAGAATATTTTGTGGTTCTGCTGTGATTCTGTTTAAACCCACCCAGTGGCAGAGAATCCCAGAATTACAGAATGGATTGGGTTGGAAAAGACCTCCGAGATCAGCAAGTCCAACCCTTGGTCCAACTCCAGTCCCTTTACCAGATCAGAGGAACAGCAAAACTTACTCTGAATGGTCTTTTTTCCCCTCTTTCTGGGACAATCCACTGTTTTGTAAGCAAAGACCTAACACAAATGTTTTAAATCCTAATTAAGACAAACTGTTTACTGACTGACCAGCTTAATGCTTAATTGACTTGCCTGTTAAATATGGATCTCCTGGTTACCTGTGTTGGCTCAGGACTTTGTTTACACTCTCAGTGTGTTTTGTTTCCACCTGGAGCACAGGGAAGTGGTGGAACATGGGAGCGATCCCAGAGGTGGAAATTCCTTTGCGCTGACTCTGCTGCCTCCTGTCCCCCCAGCTGGGCCTCAGCAGCACCAAGAAATGTCTGTCTGAATCCTTAATCAGAAAGCTTTGGAAAATGCATTGTTTCCTCAGTCTTGGGAGCCACGTTAGCAGCGAGTTAAATATTTATTCACCCCTGGAACGACAGGTTTGAACGTCTTGTGCCAGCTCCGTGCAGGGCAGGGTCGTGTCAGGCTGTTGGGTGGCTTTGGGACAGGGGCTCTAAAGGGGCTTTGGGACAGGGGCTCCAAGCCCCAGTTGTCACAGATGTGCTGCCAAGGAGTGGATGGGCTGTGCAGCTTTGCTCTGGGGCTGAAAGCCTTGTTCCTACAGCAGCTTTTGTGGTTTGGTGTGGTGGCTTCTGCTCCTTCCCTGGAGTAGCTGCTCCCTCGTCTCTCCCAGGGATTTCTGAAGTTCCCATTTGACTTTCTATGAAGAAATAAAGTTCATTTTCCCCGTGCTGAGGGCAGGGCACTGCCTTGCCCCAAATTTTCCCTGGGGCTGGGGGTGTGGGGGCCACGTCTGAGCCTCCTCACGTTGTACAGGGTCGTGCCACAGCTGCAAAAAAGTACCTTCTTAAAATCACAGAATATCCTGAGTGGGAAGGGACCCCCAAGGACCATCCAGTCCCATCCTGGCCCTGCACAGACACCCCAACAATCCAAACACTCCTGGAGACGGCACTGTGGGGTGGGCAGAGAGACAGAGGTCACTGCACTGCCCTGCAGGGGGTGACAGGAAGGGGACACACACAGGCAAGTCTCCATCCTGGTGGCAATCAAGCATTCCCATGGACCCCCAAGGGCCCTCAGCAGGAACACTGGAGCACACAGGCCCTTCAAGGCTGGGCTTCATGATCCTGGAGGTCTTTCCCAGCTTTAATGAGTCTTACACACAGCCACAGGTGCTGGATAGGAGAGAACACACTTGGCACCATCTTCCCAGGCAGGGAATCCCACACCCTTCCAGTGGTTTAGGAATTCCTTCTTACCAAAGTACAGCAGCAAAAGAAAGTTCCATGGATGTGGGACTATCCCAGCCCCCAGGCAGAAGACTATTTACAGAATCTCAGAATGTGCTGAGCTGGAAGGGACCCACAAGGATCATCCATCCAACCCTCAGCCCTGCACAGCACAATCCCAGGAGTCCCATCCTGTGCCCCAGAGGATCATCCAAACCCTCCTGGAGCTCTGGCAGCCTTGGGGCCATGCCCACTGCCCTGGGGAGCCTGGTCAGTGCCCACCACCCTCTGGGGGAAGAGCCTTTCCCTGAGATCCATCCCAACCCCCTGGAGCTCTGGCAGCCCTGGGGCTGTGCCCACTGCTCTGGGGAGCCCATCTTTTTGCAAAGAGGCAAATCTCTGTGGGTCAGTGACCATTATTGGAGTCTGCAGACCTTGATGGTGGAAGAGAAATGAGGTGCACTTGGTGAGCACAAACCTTGTCAGTGAAAGCACAACATGGCAGCAAAAAACCCAAACCAAACCCCTATTTCTGACCCATCCAAGTCACAAAACCTGTAATATTAGTGACAAAAAGCCCTAGTGAAGATACTCTGAGAGGTTTTACACGACTTCAGATGCTCCTCAACATGCAGAGTTTGATGATGTCACACCGACATCTGTTCAGGATCTTGGCTAATGAGGATTTGCACCAAATAGTGATTGACAATTTCTGGTCTTGAATACTTAATGGAAAAAAGGCTGTTGCCTTGGGTGCTTTGCTTTCTTCGAGCTGTCTTTGAGGCATCAAAAGCTCGTGGAACAGGAAAGAGAGAAACGTTAAGAGCAGTTTAAAAATAGTTCAATTGTACCTTGTAAGAACCTTCAGAGCAGAGACTTGAAGCAGTTTCTGCCCTGTGAAAATGTGCAGCTGAGTTCAATATGTGTAAATAAGCCCAGGGCTTTGAAGATTAGTTTCCATAACAAATTAAATAAAGTCCTGTGTGGCAGAATGTTAAGTAGGTGCCGTGTGTCACCGGGTGGGAGCTGCATTTTCCCACTTCCCTGTGTGCTCCACTGGCTCCTTGGCAAACAAGGGCTGCCTTCTGAATAGTTTAAACTTTGTAGTTCTTAAACATGGAAGAGACCCAGGAAAGTGCCCCTGTGCAGGAACACTGACCTGTGCTGCCAATACTCACCCTCCAGCTCCCACAGCCCATTCCTGCCCCATCTCCTGGTTTCCTTCCCTGCTGGATGCTGTGCCCACTCCAGGGGGTACCAGCCAGGGAAGGAGGCCTGGCAGGACATCTCTGTGTCAGGGAGGGTATGGGAGAAACAGCCCAGGCTTCTCCCCACTCATAAACCTTAGTTTAGGCTGGAATTAGTATGTTTGGTAGTGTTTTGGACAAAATTCTGGAATTTTCTACTGCTAATATTTCTAATAAGCTGCAGCCATGCCATCTCTTGCTGGACTGTGCCCATCTCTGGCCTGGTGAGGAGTGTAGAACCATTTAAAACACCCATGTATAACCATTAAAAAAACATTTAAAACAAGCGTCTCAGTTTGTATTTAGTCCAATACAAGGTGTCAGCTCCAAGTTGCTGCTTTTGGCTGTTGCATTTCAGGCAGTTACTGTCTGTGACAGGTTCACAAAATAAGACTTGTTGCTAGAAAAGGGCAAAAAGTTGGTCAGCATGAAAGGGAATGAGTTTGAAACCCACTCTGGTGTTTAGTGGATGAACTGTGAGGGATGCACAGAGAAAATATAAGTGAGTGACATGGAAGCAGTGAGAAATTTGAGATTAATTTGCCCTTGTCATAGAATTCCAACTTCATCCATTTCATATTCCCCCCCAAGGATTTATCAGCCTGGAACAAACCAGTGGTTGCTCATCTTTATACTCATGTACTGCTGCTCATTCCAAGAATGGCATTAACAGCTTTAACACACTTAATTCTGCAATCCCTTAACGTGGGGCAGGGGGGATTGTCTTGCTAAGCACAGTTGGGGGTTGGATCATCCAAACACGGGCAGCACATGGAGGGGATCCCACATGGAGGGGGTCCCACATGGAGGGGGTCTCACATAGAGGGGATCCCCATATAGAGGGGATCCCACATATTGGGGATCCCACATGGAAAGGGTCCAATGTGCTGGGCATCCCACACACTGTTCCTTTAGCTGAATAAAACTCCCCCCTGTTCCACCACTGCTCTGCTCACGTGTGTGAACCAGAAATTCAAGAGAACATTCCACCCCTGAGCGCTGGCCTGGCTGGGACCTCCCCAGATAAAGCCCCTCCTGCTTTGCCATTGAGGCTTGGACACAAAGCTTGGGGAATTCTGAGGCACGTGGTGTCCATTCAGGGTTTATCTCTGTCTCCCTTCACCGAGGGTGGGACATCAGGAGCTGTTCAGATGCACCCTCTGGTTGGGTGAGAACAAGGTGGTGTCTTGATCTGGGTCTTGGCAATTCACAGCTGTCCTTCCTGCCATGGAGTTCTGGGGCATATTCTGGATTCATCAGTTGGATTTAATTGGTTCAGCCTTGTTTGAACCTCTGAGTGTGGAGGTGCTGAGCGGCAGGACTGACATTCCCTCCAGAGTTTCCCTGGGCTTGCTCAGCTGCTCCTCACCATGTTCCTCATGTGTTGGCTCTGGTTCCTAATTCAAAACCCAAACCTCTCATTAAAGGTATTTTGGGGCACTAAGTAATGGGTAATTAAAAAGCAAACCATAAAAACCTCAAGCAATAACACTCACGGATGCTCTTCTTTGTGGAGTTGTTGAGAGAGTCACCAAAGAGCTCCTGTTGGTCCAGGTCAGCAGGATTGCCCTGGGGAGACTCTGACAGGGTGATGGGCAGATGGGAAGCAAATCCTGATAGAGGTGAAGGGTTGTACAAAAGGATTGTTGGACATGTGCTGTTCCCAGCATTACTAGGGGAAACTTAAACTAAGAAACCAGAATTTTCTGTGTGTCCCAGACTGGGAAACTCTTGCTGCGGAGTCTGATCACTCCTGAGCTGTGGAACTAATGCTGGACTCACCAAAGCTCTCCTGGAGTGTCACAGTACTGAACTGAGGGAAAAGGAAACTCGGTTTTCTTTCTTTGAAGATGAACATTAGCTAAATTGATTAAAACTTGGTTGTAATAATGCCAGGGCCATGGGTTCAATCCCCTATGTGGGCCATTGACTTAAGAGTTGGACTCGATGGTCCTTGTGGGTCCCTTCCAACTCAGAATAGTCTGATTCTGTGAGCTGTGAGGATGAACAATAGCACTCTTCAAAATCATTATTAATTGGTGGAATTTTCACTGCAGAGGCTGATGAGGCACCTGCGCTTCGTGGTGGCCTCTTTGAGAAGAAAGTCACCAAGGCAAGCAGGACCAGGGGGCACAGCCCATGGGCTTTCAGGCTCACTGTGATAGTTTGACCCAGGTTTTTTCCTGGTAACCAGATGTAACTAGGGAGGGGCTTGTCTCCCAGGTATTCCTCACCCATTCTTTCCCCTCCCACGGGATAAGAGACAGGAGATAGGAAGTTTAGCACTCCTTGGTTTCTGGTGAGGGTGGAGTGCAGAGGGCTCTTGGCTGCTCTCAGTCCCTTATCAGAGCCACACAAAAGATCTGGGAAAAGACATGAGTGAGACCCCCATGTGAGAGGAAGGGGCTTCCTTCTAGGAGTGGCCAGTGAGATTGTGTTGTACTGGTTTACTCGGTGGGTGGGTGGGGGTGTTTCTTTGTACCCATTGCTTTTTGTTTGGCCTCTTTGTCACCCCTGTTTTCCCCTTCCCTTTTTCCCTCCCCTTTCCCTTTTTCCCTATTGTGGGTGCAAATTGTATACTTATAATTGTAGACATTTAGAGAATATATATATACACACATATATATATACATACACATATATATACACGTCTGTCTGTCTGTCTGTCTATCTGTCTATCTACCTATCTGTCTATCCATCTATCTTTCTATCTGTCTGTTGTCGGTCTGTCTTATCTATCTCTCTATCTCTCTATCTTTCTGTTGTCTGTCTATCTTTCTGTTGTCTGTCTATCTATCTATCTATCTATCTATCTATCTATCCATCTTTCTATCTGTCTTTCTGTTGTCTGTCTGTCTGTCTATCTATCTCTCTATCTCTCTATCTATCTATCTGTCTATCCATCCATCCTTGGCTCAGTTCCTTTCAAGTTTTTTTTTCCTTTCCCCTTTCCTTTCCCCTGCTTTGAGGAGCAGGGGGAGGAGGGGGGGTGGCTCATGCTGGGACGAAACCAAGACACTGGCCCACCCCTGTGCTGTGCCGTGGCACTCACCCCTCTGTTCTCCTCTCTCCCCAGTGTGCCCGGCTGCCTGCAAGTCTCAGGGCTGCACCTCAGACGGGCAGTGCTGCCACAGCGAGTGCCTGGGGGACTGCACGGCGCCCAATGACCCCACCAAGTGCGTGGCCTGCCGCAACTTCTACCTGGAGGGGGAGGGCAGGTGTGTGGATTCGTGCCCCGCCGGGCACTACCGCTTTGAGGGCTGGCGCTGCGTCACCTTCGGCTTCTGCCAGGAGCTGCACAACAAGTGCCGCAGCGCGCGCGAGTCCGGCTGCCACGTCATCCACGGCGGGGAGTGCGTGCACGAGTGCCCCTCGGGCTACATCATGAACTCCAGCAAGTAAGTGGGGGTTGTAGGGGTAAGGGGGGAGTTGTGGCAGTGTCATGGGTTGAGCTGGCAAAACTCCGACTGCCCAACACAGAGTCAAAGCCTCCCTCCCTCCCTCCCTCCCTCTGGCTGAGAAAAAGGGAGAAAGGGAAAAAAACCCTAGAAACTCAAACCCAGTTTATGCTTAAACTAACTATATATATTTATACAGAAAAGAGAAAATTAAAAGCAAACTACAATATAACACACACTTACACAAGTTAGAAATAACAAGAAATAACTTCCCACTCCCCAGTGAACACAAATCCCATCATTCTAACTACAAATCACTCCAGAGAACTCAATTCCCCAGAGACAGACCCAAGCAGAGAGAAAGACTAAAATCAAACATTTTACTTCCCTAAGATAACATGGTGGGAAGGGGTGCTGGGCCTGGGCCTCCCATCGCTCCTGGGACAGCACAATGTGTCCTCCTGGGAGCACAGCTTGGAGGAACTGCCCAAGCCACTCCCACACCAGCTTCTATATTCGAAATGATGTTGGAATATGGTATGGAATAACATTGGCCAGTAGTGTCAGCTGTCAGCTGGCCCAGCCCAGCTCAAGTCAGCTTCTCTCAGGCAACCAACAGTAAGACAAGAGGGCACAGGCTTAAGCTCTTCCAGGGGGGTTTGGGTTGCATATCAGGAAGAAGTTCTTTACAGAGAGAGTGCTCAGGCATTGGAATGGCCTGCCCAGAGAGGGGGTGGATTCTCTGACCCTGGAGGTTTTTAAGGTGTGACTGGCCGTGGCACTGAGTGCCATGATCTGGTGATCACAGTGGGGTTGGATCAAGGGTTGGACTTGATGATCTCAGAGGTCTCTTCCAACCCAACTGATTCCATGATTCTATGATAGTCTCAGCCCTACTCTGAAATCTAAAGCCTAATTTAGGCCTACACCAGCTAAACCCATAACAGGCAGTCAGAAGAGTTTCAGGCACAGGAGGCTGGAACTGAAGGCTGAGAACTTACAGAGCTTTATTTTTAGTTACAGCTTCACCTTTTATCTCCTCTTGTATCCAACATGTCATCACACTGTTGGTTAGTTCATTCACTAAGAATACATGGAAATAATTCTACTGGCCACAAGGTATCCCACACTCTACAGGTGGCTCTTCCTTAAGGGTGCACTCCAAACTGCTTTCCTTCAAGGACACACTCTGAACTGCTCCGTAACAATCTCCCCATCAATTACCTCACACATCAGGGGATCCACAAACATACTGTAACCCCCACAAACTAAGAGCTAAGAGCTTAGAACTAAGTGCTTTACTTTGAGTTACAGCTTCACCTTTTATCTACTCTTGTACACAGTGTGTCATCACACTGTTGGTTAGTCAGGTCACCAGGCATACATGGAAATACTCTACTGACCACAAGGTATGCCACATTCTGCAGGTGGCTCCCTCCTCCTTAAGGGTGCACTCCAAACTGCTTTTCTCTCAAAGACACACTCTGAACTCCCCAGGATCAATTCCCTCATCCATTACCTCAGACATCAGAGGATCCACAAACACACTGCCACCCCCACAGGTGGTGTGTGCAGGTGGAGAGCCCTCTGAATTCAGAAACAGTCAAATCCAATGGAATAGAACAAAATCCTTCCTTTTGTTTATTCAGTGCTGGGAACATGGGGGAAAACTCCACCAAAGACATGTTCAGTGAGACTTCTGTATTTCCAGGTTTACAAGTGAAAACAGAGGTTTGAGGAGAACCTGCTGGTCTCCTACTCCTACTCCTTGTGATTGTCTCAGCAAGGATATCAAATTTATTTCCTGCCAATACTGCTCTGAGAGACACAGAACTCTGACTTCACACTAAACAGTGTTTCAGGCCACAAACTAGAACACAAAAGCAGAAGAGTCAGTTAAGAAATAATCAAATCCAATAGAACAGAACAAAATCCTTCCTTTTATTTATTCAGCGCTGGGAACATGGGGGATGATTCCATCAAAGACATCTTCCATCAGAATTGTGTGTTTCCAGGATTATATACTTAGTTACAACTGAAAACCCACCCCAAAGTCAATCAGGATATTTTGGGTGACTCTTAACAGCTCTAATGGGCTGCTCTTACCTCTGCAGCTCTGTATTTCTTTTTAACTAACCAGTGTTACAGCTTCAGGCCTCTAATCTAGATAAGTTTTCTGATTTACTTCTTACTGCTCAGCCTCTAATCTAAACAGGGTTTTGGTTTATTTTTTAAAGTTCCTCTTACAGCTACAGGGTTAAATTCCTCTTTGTCTAAAGCTCTGCATGGTTAAGAGAACTGACTGACAAAGGTAAAAGCTAAAATCAAAAATTAATATAAAATACAAAGTTAGTACAGGTCTGATTAAAACATAGTAAAGACCATATGTTTTTATGGAGAAGGGATAAAATCAATTTTCTTGAGGGGTCCCTGTACCAGCACACTGGGGGTTTGGGCTGTGCTTTGCTCTCACTTGGACACAGGGTTTGTGTTCTGTGGCAGCACCGGGAAAGTGACAAGCACCTGGTCTACTTTAATACGATTTACAAACTAATACCTTGCTAATTCAAGCCATTAAAAGCAGACAGCTCTACCTGCCATGTGCTGGTAGTTTATTCTTCCCTTTGGAAAAAAGGGGAGAGGGAGATGGAGAGCGAGGACAAGGAAGAAGAGCATCCTCAGGATGGAAGGGTCTCTCTGTAGTGGAATGAGAGGAGGGAAATGGGCAGCAGAGAGGCTTTAGCAGCCCTTCTCTCCCCTCTGGAGCAGCCTCAGGCTGGAAAGCTGAGCTGGAAAGCACAACAGGGAGAGGTTGTGGCTAATGAGAAGAGCGCAGCGTCCTTTGAGTGGATCATTCTCAGAATGTCCCTCATCCCTGTAATTACTTTTACTGAGCAGGTTCAAGCTGTGCCAGACAGAAATGCACAGTGTAACAAACAAGTGTGGCATGAATCAAAGCAGGGAACAGCCACTCTGTCTATTCCCAGGGTTTTTCGACAAAGGAATTAAATAATTTATGTTGCTGAGCTGTTTATCACTGAAAACTTAGTTGTTTGTCCCATAATACCATTATAGATTGTGATGAGTCAGATTTCCTATGAATATTGGTAGCTTTGTGCTTGCCTCTATTTGCTCCTGCCCTAATAATTTCAGGGAATTCACTGTAACAGGACTTTTTATGCCATTTCCTGTTGTGCTTTTCAAGAGTGAACAAGCAGCCCCCAAAGTAGCTGTGCTGGTTGTGTAACAGCACCATGGCCTCTCCTGTGCTGTTCCAGGCTGCTGCCAGTGGGACTCACAGCTCTGTTCCCTGCTTTTCCTGGAGTATTTCTTCCTCTGAACTAGCTGGGAACACATTTTTGTGGTGGTGTGACCAGGGCAAGCAATCAGCTCTCAGTATTTCCCCAGAGCACAAAGCCCATACTTGCCTTTTTTAAAGCAACTTTATGTGCAGTCCTTAATTAGAGGATTCCCAGATGAAGGTTTGGTTAAGGATCTTTGGGATCTTTGGGGTGAAGGCTGAGTGTGTTGGTCTTGAACCCTTGGTATGCAGAGCACTGAGCAGCATTGTGGTGAAGTGGCTCTTCAGAATAATCAAAATCACGTTGTTCTGGTTTCTGTTACGTAGGAAGAGTTGGAGTGACTCGTGTCTGAAGTGTGGAAATGACAATTTAAAGAGTTATTTTCAAGGCCAGATTGGGGAGGGCTTGGAGCAACCTCATAGAAGGTGTCCCTGCCTGTGGCAGGGGCTGGAATGAGATGGGTTTTTAGATTCCTGAAGGGAAGTTCTGGCCAGGTGGGGGTTGGTCTCTTCTCCCAGGCACTCAGCAATAGGACAAGGGGGCACGGGGGGCTCAAGCTCTGCCAGGGGAAATTGAAGTTGGAGAGCAGAAAAAACTTCTTCACAGAGAGAGTGCTCAGGGATTGGAATGGGCTGCCCAGAGAGGGGGTGGATTCCCCATCCCTGGAGGTTTTTCAGCTGAGCTTGGCCGTGGCACTGAGTGCCATGATCTGGTAAAGGGACTGGAGTTGGCCCAAGGGTTGGACTTGATGATCTCAGAGGTCTCTTCCAACCCAATCCATTCTATGATTCTGTGATCCCTCCCAACCCAACCCATTCCATGATCCTGTGACTCTCTTTGGAGTTCCTAACGTGCTGCTCTCTGCAAGTGAATCCCGTGGCACGTTGTCAGGACATCCCTGCTTTTGGAATTGCTGGGGATGATGCCCCAGGTGCCATTCCATGTCAAGCATCAGCCCTGCATCCCAAGCCTCTATTTTGCAGCCTGCACTGCACCCCCTGTGCAGGGCCCTGCCCCAAGGTGTGTGACTTTGGCAAGGAAAAGACCATCGACTCGGTGACATCGGCGCAGGAGCTCCGGGGCTGCACCGTTGTCAATGGCAGCCTGGTGATCAACATCCGTGGGGGAAGTAAGTGCTCCAGAGGGAGGAGTGGGCAGGGGGTGGGACACCAGCCTGGGCTGGGGCTTTCCTGGGGACCAGGGACAGGGAACAGCCTGGAGCTGTGCCAGGGGGGTTGGGATGGATCTCAGGGAAAGGCTCTTCCCCCAGAGGGTGGTGGGCACTGACCAGGCTCCCCAGGGCAGTGGGCATGGCCCCAAGGCTGCCAGAGCTCCAGGAGGGTTTGGATGATCCTCTCCGGGACAGGATGTGACTCCTGGAGATGGTCCTGTGCAGGGCTAGGGGTCGGATTGATGGTCCTTGTGGGTCCCTTCCAGCTCAGCTGATTCTGTGATTCTCTTTTGCTTTTCTGCCCTGAGTCTTAGAGGGATTCAGAGAAATAACCACAAAGCAAAGGCTCTTGAGGTGTTTTTTAGGGGTTTTATGTTAATTGAATTTTGTTATGTCTCATGAATTAACATAACCCAGTTTTGTTTCATATGTGTGGGCTCTGATATCAGTGTTCTCTGAGTGGTATCACAGAACTAATCCCAGTGTTTTCCTCTCCACAGATAACATAGCAGCTGAGCTGGAAGCAAACCTTGGCTTGATAGAAGAAATCTCAGGTTACCTCAAAATTCGCCGCTCCTATGCCTTGGTTTCTCTTTCTTTTTTCCGGAAGCTCCACCTGATTAGAGGAGAAACACTCGAAGCTGGGTGAGTTCTCTCAAAAGATCCTGTCTTTGAATGCTTTGAAGTGCAAGGTGTCAGTGCTATCAGATTGATTTGTACTGGGAAACAATTCCTAAGTTATTTTTAAACATTCCTCAGCTTGCAGTTACTTTTCTTTGGCTCTGGGTTAGTGCATGAGATAAAAAGAGCTCTCAGTGGATCCCCTCCCAACCTATGTTTTCATTCTTCTGCTTTCAGCAATTACTCATTTTATGCCTTGGACAACCAGAATCTTCGCCAGCTCTGGGACTGGAGCAAGCACAACCTCACCATTGCACGGGGCAAACTCTTCTTCCACTACAATCCCAAACTGTGCTTGGCAGAAATCCACAAGATGGAAGAGATCTCTGGGACTAAGGGGCGCCAGGAGAGGAACGACATAGCCCTAAAGACCAACGGGGATCAGGCCTCATGTAAGAGTCTCCCAGGGCAGCACTTCCATCCTCATCCTCCTCCTTCCCTCAGCCTGGCCCATGATGTTTTTCCAGGGATTGTCCTTGTCTTTTGGGGAATGTGCTGGTTTAAAGGTAAACTGGTGGGAGAAATGACCCTGACTCAAGGGAGATTACAAGTCAGAGTTACAATTTACTAAGAAGATTGCAATGAATACAGTGATACAGAGGAAAATTGCTTTTAACCCACAAACCCCAGATGTATAACCAGCACCCTGAGGCACAAACAGAATGGTGTTTGTTTGCCCCTCTGCTGAGCACCACGTGGTTCCCCTGAGTGCAAAGTAAAAGGAAAGGAAAAACCAGTTGTTGAGGCTGATGTCACAGTGTGGTTTGAGAGTGGTGGTCTCCTCCTGTCGAGGTTCTGCTCCTCCTCTGGATCCCACCAAGTGGTACCCAAAGTCCCCAAACCCCAAGATTACACATTCTCAGGTTCAGGTGGGAATGCCCAGTTACCTCCTCCAGGGCAGAGAATTTCACAATGGGTGATTTACTCTGTGAGTCATGGGATATTTCTGAAATCTTTGGTGGTCTAGGTCCTTACAGCTGCCTATTGTGCCAGTCCTTGATGGCCCATTGGCNGCAATGAATACAGTGATACAGAGGAAAATTGCTTTTAACCCACAAACCCCAGATGTATAACCAGCACCCTGAGGCACAAACAGAATGGTGTTTGTTTGCCCCTCTGCTGAGCACCACGTGGTTCCCCTGAGTGCAAAGTAAAAGGAAAGGAAAAACCAGTTGTTGAGGCTGATGTCACAGTGTGGTTTGAGAGTGGTGGTCTCCTCCTGTCGAGGTTCTGCTCCTCCTCTGGATCCCACCAAGTGGTACCCAAAGTCCCCAAACCCCAAGATTACACATTCTCAGGTTCAGGTGGGAATGCCCAGTTACCTCCTCCAGGGCAGAGAATTTCACAATGGGTGATTTACTCTGTGAGTCATGGGATATTTCTGAAATCTTTGGTGGTCTAGGTCCTTACAGCTGCCTATTGTGCCAGTCCTTGATGGCCCATTGGCACAGATGACCCCTCAGGTGGGTGTGAAGGTGCTGATACCTCCCCAGAGGGGAGTTACCACAGATTGGTGTGAAAACAAGGACACCCTTCCCTGTGTCCCAGGGTTCTCTGACACCCAACTTGCAGCCTGAGGGGTCAGGTGTGCCCTGGGCAGCTGCTGCAAATGGTCCATTGGTAACAGTCCATCAGAAATGACATACAGGATGTAGAATACACAGTTTTGGCCACACCCACACAGTGATAAACTGGTCCCAGCCACTCTAACTAGGACAGTGAAGCACCAGACTTGCCACTTGCTTGTGCTGAGACTGAAGTCCATACCATGAGTTCTCTCTCGGCACTTCCCAGCTTTGCTCCCCAAAGTTTGCTCTCTGTGGGCTCAGCTCAGAGGTTTTGGGAGCTGAGTGTGTTCTTAGAATCACAGAATCATAGAATGGATTGGGTTGAAGAAGACCTCCGAGATCATCAAGTCCAACCCTTGGGCCAACTCCAGTCCCTTTATCAGATCATGGCACTCAGTGCCACGGCCAAGCTCACTTTAAAAACCTCCAGGGATGGGGAATCCACCCCCTCTCTGGGCAGCCCATTCCAATGCCTGATTACTCTCTCTGGAAAGAATTTTTTTCTGCTCTCCAAGTTAAATTTCCCCTGGCAGAGCTTGAGCCCATGTCCCCTTGTCCTATTGCTGAGTGCCTGGGAGAAGAGACCAACCCTCTTGTTGAGGAGTTGAGCACAACATCACCTCAGTCCAGGCTGGGACTTGGTGCCCAGTGCCTGATTAACATCCTAATCTCCTTTCCCCATGTCATGAGGCGACAGTGCCCACATGGAATAACCACGGGAGGAACGGCATTTCCACCCATCCGTGGGGCCACGTGAGGGGATTGCCATGGCAACAGTCAGGGACATTTTCCCAACAGTTCTTGCTGTGCTTCTTAAAGGTTTCTAAGCCAATGGCTTTCTCCAGGAACAGTGATCAGCATTGCCTGTGTCAGTGTGGTTAAGGAGCAAACAACACAGGGTTAGAATCATAGAATAGAGTCAGCTGGGTTGGAAAAGACCTCTGAGGTCACCAAATCCAACCTTTATGCTCTCACTGAAATTGTGCTCCTGCACATGTAGTTTTGAAGACACTGTGGCAGCAATGCTGCCTTAAGTGCAGTCCTTTTGCACCCCCAGGCCTGCTCTTTGTTCCATTTCTGTGCCACACAATCCCCTTTCCATGTTTGTGGCAGTCAAACACTTCCAGGGCTGTGTGGTGAACCAGATTGTGGAAGCAACCCAGGGTAGAGAATACCCAGCTTTGTTCTCAGCTTGGGGGTATCTCTGCTCTAATTCCCTGCTCAGTCCCACAGGGTTTAAGTGCACACAAGAACAGGAGCACACACAGGTTGACATGAGGTGCTTAAGGAGGTGCTGCCACCAAAAAGCCCAGCATTCATTAAACTGTGATTTCAGCTCCTTGTTCCCACCCTGCAGTGCAGCTTGGATCACCCTGTGCCTGCACTGTCCCTCTGCTATTGGGGACAGCACTCCTAAAGCTCCCTTTCAACCCAAACCATTCCATGGTTCTGTCATCCCCCAGTCCTGCCCTTGTTGATTGAGGCAGCTGTTTGTGAAGAGACTGAAAAAGTCAAGCTCTTTCAGTTGACCAGTTTGCCAGTCTGGTTTTCCACATATCAGCACATGCAGCCATGTCAGCACGTGGGAGAAGGGAGTGCAGTGGCTGTGACCTAAAACTGGCAGTGCCAGTGAAAAGCACACAGAGCCATATCCTGGGGGGCACCACAGCTCCAGCCTGGGCAAAGGGGAGGAGCACAAGGAGTGAGCTGTCTGTAAATTCATCTTCTCCCATGACACACTGAAAAGCTCTTCCCCCATTGGGGATGGACCTGAGTTTGGAGTTCAGACCCAGCTCTACCCTGTGGCAGCTCCTGGGCTGGTGTTTGGTTTGAAGGCAGCTGGAGGAAACAGTTGTGTTTCTCTTTGCCAGCTTTGCCCCTCCTGTGCTGAGCTGGTGCCTGTGCCACCCCCACCTCAAACCACAGCTTGCCAGGGTGTTTGGCTTTTTGTTTGCTTTTACATTTCAGGTTTAGTTTTCACACTGGCAGCATCCTGTTTACTGAAAAAAATAGAAAAAAAGAAAGCCCTTATTTGTTCTGGATGTGGTGCCAGTGAAATGAATGTTCTCCCTCCCTTTGCAGCTACTGCAGGAATAGCAAATCCAGTCAGAGCCACAGCCTGTCCTTCTCAGGCTCTGGGACAAACCTCCTGCAAACACCCTCCTGTTTGCTGTCCTTCCCTGCTGTTTGCAGAGGGACCAAACTGCTCCTGGGCAGGGCAGGGCATTCATGTGCTTCATGTTTGTGGCCTCATGCCTTCTGTGCAAACCCTCTTGCTGGGCTCAGCTCTGTAGATCATCAGCAATTGCACAGTATCTTGCCTTTAGATTTCCCACTTTTTAGAATTGAGTTCAGCTCTTCTACAGAGTAATTTTCATAAAATCATAGACAAAACTGGAGCTGGCAGGAGCCTTAGGAAGGTCTCTCTCCCAACCCCTGACTTAGGGGAGGAATAGCACTGAAGTGAGATGAGGTTTTGTGAAGCAGCTCTTCTCAGTGCCAACATTCTCATGTTTGTCTTACACTTCTCAGATCATTAAAAGCAGAAACCCTTGTTTTTTAGCATGAATTAATTTATTGTCACTTCTCGTTTGTCTCAGGTGAAAATGAATTGCTGAAATTTTCTTACATCAGGACTTCCCATGACAAGATCCTGCTGAAGTGGGAGCCTTATTGGCCTCCTGATTTCCGAGACCTCCTGGGCTTTATGTTGTTCTACAAGGAAGCGTAAGTGACCCCCCAGGCAGCAGAGCCCAGTGCCAGGCAGCAGTTGGCACTGAGGAGTGGTCCTAAACCTGCTGTTCAATCTCTGCTTGTGTGGCTCCTGCACTTCAGTTTCCAAGGATGCCCTTCCATCGAAGTGTTCTTGGGGATCCCTGAGTTGTGCATAGCCCAAATTCCTCATTTAAGAACAATCCAGCTCTTCCAGACATACATACTCTGACCATGAAGTGTATCATCTCCCTCTAATCCTCTAGTCATCTCCCCACCATCTCTATGGGATAGGTTTTTCTTCCCTTTGAGGTGGGAAGGATTCTTGTATAATCAAGATAAGGGAGCTGATTTTCCTAAAGCTGAAAATCCTGAGTGTGGATTTAGTTGTTGGGATCAGGTGTGGCACAGGGCCTGCTCTGTCAGGAGAGCAGGATTCCTCCCTTTGGGAACAGATGCAATGAGACAATTACCCCTCCTCCAAAGAGCAAAGAATGGTGACCTTCAGTGAGGTCCTTGCAACTGTAGTTCTTAAAAGCTTGAGTAAATTCTGTTAATTTGAGCCTTTTCCTTCCCAAGTCCATACCAGAACGTGACGGAGTTCGATGGCCAGGACGCCTGTGGCTCCAACAGCTGGACAGTGGTGGATGTTGACCCACCCCCACGGTCCAACGAGCCCAAAGCCCAGGCCCAGCCAGGCTGGCTCCTGAGGGGCCTGAAGCCCTGGACACAGTATGCTGTGTTTGTGAAGACCCTGGTCACCTTCTCGGATGAGCGCCGCACCTACGGAGCCAAGAGCGAGATCATCTACATCCAGACCAACGCCACGGGTCAGTGCCGGCTCCAGCAGGGCCCTGCAGGGGGGAGAGGGACCTGCACAGGGAGAGGGGCAGGCACTGAGCTCTGCTTTGTGGGGACCAGGGACAGGACCCAGGGAATGGCTGGAGCTGTGCCAGGGGGTTGGGATGGATCTCAGGGAAAGGGTCTTCCCCCAGAGGGTGGTGGGCACTGACCAGGCTCCCCAGGGCAGTGGGCACGGCCCCAAGGCTGCCAGAGCTCCAGGAGGGTTGGGATGATTCTCTGGGGCACAGGATGGGACTCTTGGGATGGTCCTGTGCAGGACTGAGGGTTGGATGGATGATCCTTGTGGGTCCCTTCCAGCTCAGCACATTCTGAGATTCTGTAAATAGTCTTCTGCCTGGGGGCTGGGATAGTCCCACATCCATGGAACTTTCTTTTGCTGCTGTACTTTGGTAAGAAGGAATTCCTAAACCACTGGAAGGGTGTGGGATTCCCTGCCTGGGAAGATGGTGCCAAGTGTGTTCTCTCCTATCCAGCACCTGTGGCTGTGTGTAAGACTCATTAAAGCTGGGAAAGACCTCCAGGATCATGAAGCCCAGCCTTGAAGGGCCTGTGTGCTCCAGTGTTCCTGCTGAGGGCCCTTGGGGGTCCATGGGAATGCTTGATTGCCACCAGGATGGAGACTTGCCTGTGTGTGTCCCCTTCCTGTCACCCTCTGCAGGGCAGTGCAGTGACCTCTGTCTCTCTGCCCACCCCACAGTGCCGTCGGTCCCGTTGGATCCCATCTCAGTTTCTAACTCATCATCCCAAATCATCCTGAAGTGGAAACCGCCCTCGGAGCCCAACGGGAACATCACACACTACCTGGTGTACTGGCAGCAGCAGGCAGAGGACAGTGAGCTTTATGAACTTGATTACTGTTTGAAAGGTGAGTGGCTGCCTCTCTCTCTGGGCCTTTCCTTCAGTCTCTCTCAGAATTCCCTGGAGTTTTTGCCTTGGAGATGCTCTGGGGGCCCAATTCTGCTGTTTTCAAGAATGTTGTTCAAGAAACAGGCTGAGATGCAGCTGAGTCCTCCCCCTGTTCATTATACATTAGGTGCTTCTGCCAAGGTATGTGCAAAAGTCTCCAAAAACATTGTTTACAAAGTAACTTGACATTTTTCCTTTGTGAAAAATTTTTCCTTTCTCCCTCCTGCCCTTGTTCTTTTTAAACTGAATTATAAGTTTAACAACAGCTATGGACATGGTCAAGTCAGAAATCTCAGAGCTTCTGGAGCTCAGGGCCAAGTCAATTTTTGAAGGCATCCTGTGCCTGTTTTGGGATTCCCTGAGAACAGTTTCACTGAGGACTCCCAAAATGTCACCTGCTGGCCTGTGTTACCTGAACTGGGATGGACTGGGACAGAACTCTGTTCAGCTGCAGCAGCATCTGAGCTTCATTTCAAGCAGTTTTGAATCAGAGGCCTGTCAGAAAAGAGGGAACTGCTCAGCTCTAGATGTGGGGATGTGCCATGACTCCTGTGCACACAAGTTTGGGATCTCTGTAGGTCAAACATCTGCCAAGTCAAGCATGAGTGACACTCAAACTGCTTTGTCCACAGGGTTAAAACTTCCCTCAAGGACGTGGTCTCCTCCTTTTGAATCTGAAGACCCTCAGAAGTACAACCAGAGTGAAAATGAGGATGTCAGTGGAGAATGTTGTTCCTGTCCTAAGACAGACTCCCAGATCCAGAAGGAGCTGGAGGAGTCTGCCTTCCGCAAGACGTTCGAGAACTATCTCCACAACGAGGTGTTTGTGCCCAGGTATGAGCAGCAGGCAGTGCCCAGGTGGTCATGTAATGGTTTATTAAACAAAAGTATTGGGATGGGTTTCATAGAATCACAGTATCATAGAATGGATTGGGTTGGAAAAGACCTCCGAGATCATCAAGTCCAACCCTTGGGCCAACTCCAGTCCCTTTACCAGATCATGGCACTCAGTGCCACGGCCAAGCTCAGGTTAAAAACCTCCAGGGATGGGAAATCCACCCCCTCTCTGGGCAGCCCATTCCAATGCCTGATTACTCTTTCTGTAAATTTTTTTTCTGTTGCCACCTATGGGCTTCCCTAAGCCTGTCCAGTCCAGCTGGATGTGGGTGTTGGAATGGTGAGAGCTGAGCACCTGCACTGGTGGTTGTGCACATTGGGAATATCCTGCCTGAGTTTCCTGTCTCTGAGTCCTCCTAAGCCTGAGAACAAGTTGAGAATCCTTACACAGCTGGATGCCTGCAGCTCATTTGAACTCAGATGATGCCAAAAATAGCAATTTTTTTTTTCTGTCTAAAAATCTTGTGGCCAAGTTTTTCACTGGGGTGAAAAGAAAGGAAAAGGGCAGTTCAGGAGGCCACAGCCATCCTTCAGTGTGGTATTTGTGGTCATCTTGCACTTAGTGTGGGAAATACCTCCAATACCATGAGGAATGTGAGTGCTGTGGGTGGTGAATGTCCTGTTTGGAGTGGCACACACAGGGTCACATTAAGTGGTGTTGAATGTCTTCACACTTCATATGCAGCCCCAGGAGGAAGTACTGGGAAGCAGGTTAGAACTTGTGATGATTTACCCTCTTCCCTGTCACACATTTTGGGCTCTACATTTATTCTCAGCTTGCTGCCCTGGGCTAACAAACCTTGATTTGCAGCTCCCTGGCCAAAGCTGTGTCACTGCATGGAACATTTGCCTTTTGGGATGCACTGGATGCATTCCTGGGGTGTTCCTGCCCTGGGTCCTTGGGCAGAGTCTCTCCTTTTGCCACACCCTGGCTCTTGGTGCCCATCAGGACAAGTTGTCCTGTGCCAAAGGATGCCAGGACACCACATATTCCAAGGCATAGGAGAGCCCAAGCCATGTGCAGGCAGACAATTCTGGCAGTCTGATTTCCTTTTTTATTTCCTTTTTCTCACAATTTTATTATGCAGCCAGCCCAGGATGCTTCTCAGGCCAGTTTCTGGGGTGGTATGTATTTTAGGAAGAAGCCAATCACCAGGATGTGCCACCTTGTCAGGCTGCTGAGGAGCAAATCTCCACATCCCTGGGCTTGGCCAATCCTTTAAAACAAGCTCTTTGGCTGTTCCAAGTCCATGGTAAAGAAGCCTCCCTGCTGCCACGTGTCCTGCTTGTCTCCCATGGCAGGTCCAGGCTGTCTGCACATAAATCAGAATTATTTTTCCTGGGAATGCTGTGCCATCACCTGCTCACAAAGCCTTGCAGTGAGCAAGGAGTGTGTTTTACTTAAGGTGCTTTTTTGTGGCTCCTGAGAGTTCACTGACCTCTCTGGAGGTGCTGTGTGGCCTCTCCTGGAGAGAAGGAACCTGAGGAATCTCAGGGCTGAGGCCAGCAGGGAATATGAGATGGCAGGAGGCAGAGCAGTTTCTCCCTGCTGTCTTGTCTTCTTGTTTTCCATGTGCCATTTCTCTGCTCTGCTCCTGTTCCCAGCCACCTGATCCCTGTGCAAGACCCAGCCTGCTCTGCTCTGCTCTGCCTCAGGCCAGGGCTGATCTCAGCCCTCTGGAAATCACAGAGGTTGTTTCTTCCCCCTGATTGCCTTCTCCAGGATGCTCTCACAGCTCTTGTGGGTCAGTGCTCTGGCACTGACAAGGCACACCAGAAGTTTTGGGGTGTTTCTGGCTGTTCCCACCTGCTCAGGCAGAGCTGTCCTTAGAGGTGTCCCCTCACAGCTGCTCTATGGCCTCCCTTCAGAGCTGAGCTAAGTGGCCATCAGGAGCTGGTGCTTTGTTTCTTCTTTCCTGTTTTATTTGCTCTTATTTTGGGAGAGTTTTGCCCAGGCTGGGTGGTTGCACACTGGGACAGGCTGCCTGGGGGGATGTAGAGAGTCTCCATGTCTGGAGCTGTTCCTGAGCAACCTGCTCTGAGGTGCCTTCAGCCTCCCCTGCTCTGGGATTCTGTGGGAAGCATGGAAGGATTTCAAGAGTAAGAGAAGTCCTGAGGGGCAGAGGGGGTGTAAGTGGCTGCTGTTCAGGATGTCATTCCATGTATTCTCTCCTGTCTCTCCTCTGCCACACACCCTCATGCCATTCCCAGTATTTCTGGGTTACAGAGTGAGCAAGATCTGGGGAATTATTCATATTAAAAGTAATTTTTCCCCCTTGGGTTTTCCAATTCAATTAATTGTACACACAAATATGAAATGCCTTTGCCAGCACAGAGGGAAGCCAGGCCAGGTGTCCCAGGGTAGTTTCAGGAAAAGCCAGGCTTAAGGCAGTTTTAGAATCCTCCCGCATGTGATGCATGTTGAGTTGTCACTTCAGCCCCTGTGAGCCCCACACTGGTGGGCTGTGACAGCAGCAGGAACCTGGATCTGAGGATTTCACAGGGAACTCTTTGGAGCTGCTGAAATAGCCCTGATGCAGATTGCACTGGATAACTCTGAGAAGAATCAGAGCTTTGAAAATACACAGAATTAGGCCAAAAAATTGCTACAAATCCAGGACATTAAATAGGGTGAGATTGGGGTTTTACACCTTCCTAAGTTTTTCTTGCTTTCTGTGTCCTGAGTAGGAAGGAATTCTTGCATTTCACTCTGCATTTCATCAGTGGTCAAATTACTGTTTTACTTGTGAAAAACAAAATCCCCTTGACCAGGAGGATCAGCTGAATCCACACTTGGTAAACAGAGGGTGGAGCTTTGCCTTTGTGCAAACAGGGCTCTGGTTGACAGAAGGAATCCTTCCCAAGGAGGGAGGTGACATGACCCAGAGCCCTGAACTCTGCCCATCCTCAGGGGACACTGCCCACAACAATGCACAGGCTGAGGGCACAGCAGCTCCTAAAGGAGTTAATTAGTAATTAAGAAAGAGAGAACTAAAAGCTGGAATGTGCTTGCTGGACCTGCCATTTGGCATCCAAAAATGCTTCCCTGGGAGGGTGGGCAGGCCCTGGCACAGGTTTCCCAGAGCAGCTGTGGCTGCCCCAGCCCTGGAAGTGTCCAAGGCCAGGTTGGACAGGGCTTGGAGTAACCTGGGCTGGTGGGAGGTGTCCCTGCCCATGGCAGGGGGTGGAATAAGATGAGGTGTCCCTGCTCAGGGCAGGAATTGGCTGATCATTGCCTGGTTGGTAGTCAGAGGGTGACAGTGGAAAGTTCAGTTCAGCAGCTTCAACAGCTTGTTACATTTTTAGAGACTGGAGATGCCTCGAGTGTGGGTTCAGTTCAGGTCACTCTTTGTACCCTTTAATAGCTGCACACACATAAAAAGATCATCACCCCCTTAAAATACGTGGTCTGGATTTCAAGTGGCATTAATTCCTTTTGTGTAACTGAATACAGTTACTGATTCACCACGTGTTGGTTCCTGACCTGGAATTCCCCACGGCAAATGTGTGGCAGGGCATGAAGGGTAAGAAGGAGCAGTTTTGGTTTGGTACTGAGTCCTTCTCTTTTATTTTTTTTTATTGCCAAGAAAGTGAAATTTGTGAGTGGCTCTTAATTCTGTTGAGTTTGTCCTTTTTTTTTTACTGATAAAACCTGACACTAAAGCTGGCTGGTAGCACTCACCTGCAGACAGGAGAGGTGACAGTGATGCAGGTCTTAAAACTGCAAAAAATTGTTTTTCAGACTGAAGTGCAGTAATTTGAGGAGCAGCATTGGGTTAACAAAACCACACAGCTAATGTGTAATCAGAATCACGAGTTTTAAATGCATCTGTTGAAAAGCACTTTATAGATTTGGTCTCTTAGGAGAAGCTTAAAATGATTTGAGTGGCAAATACATTGCAGTGAGCTGTGAAAGTGGCCTTGTGCTTTATAAATGCAGGTTAGTGACACTTGGGGTAGGAGGCACATTTAAGGTCATCAGAGCCAGGGCTGTGGTGTGACCTTGTTTGACATGTGGGAGCTGAACTGCAAAGCATTGCAACCCTGCCCAAGGCATCCTGGTAGAGTCAGATCCAGCTGAGACACCCAGAAGAGCTTGAATTCTCAAGCAAATGCTCAAGGCTTGGATTGATTTATTTTTATTTTACTTGCCTGTAAGAAGTTGTGCAGGGAGAGAGTCTCATGGATACAGAATTTTAAAAAGTCAGGTTGTTTGGTAAAAAACCCCAGAATCCTGAATTTCTTTGTTGCACTGCAAATACAAGGCTTGAATTTGAGTTTTCAGTGGCACTCTGAGCTCTGCCACTTGAACTCTTCCTTTTCAGATGGGTGTGTTGGCACTAAATGTGACAGATAATGTGGTGACCTGTGTTGTTTAACACTGAATGTCACAGGTAACGTGGTGATCTGTTGTGATAGTTTTGATCCAGGGCCCCTTAGTAACCAGTTCTAACTAGGGAAGTGGCCATTACGTGGGTATTCCACACGTGTTTTCCATGTAACAAGGGAAGATAACTAAGAGAGAGATCGAAGCTGTGGCTTCTTCTTCTTCAAGGCTTGGGAGCAGAGGGAATCCAGGTGTCAGTCTGTTATTGGAGCCATGCAGAGAGAGTAAAAGGGCTAGTTTTCTCTTGAGAGTTGTTGTTGAGATTGTATTTTTGCCAGTTTCTTTCCTTTTTAGAGTTTTTGATTGTATTTGTCTGGTTTATTTTTGTTTTGTCCCTCCTTTATTCCTGTTCCCCCTTCCCTCTTCCCTTTTTCCCCCGGGGGCCCCTGATGGTGTATACAAATTGTACATGTAGTTGTAAATGTTAGAAAATACATATATGTTCTGATTTGATTCAGTTTCGAGTTCTCAGTTTCTTTTCAGTCTTTTTTCCTTTGCTGGGAAGAGTGGGGGAAGGAGTGGAAGGCAGTTTGGGCTTGGCAGGGGGACCGGGTTAAACCAAGATCCCTGTGTTGTTTCACAGGCCACTGAGGAGACGGAGAGACCTCGGCTCCGTGGCCAACGCCACCGTGGTGCTGCCCACCATGCCAGCCTCTGCCAACAGCTCTGCAGCAGCAGCTGAGGGGGCAGAGGAGCAGAAGCCCTTTGAGAAGGTGTTGTCCAAGGAGTCGCTGGTGATCTCGGGGCTGCGCCACTTCACCGGGTACCGCATCGAGCTGCACGCCTGCAACCACGACGCGCAGGAGTCGCGCTGCAGCGTGGCAGCCTATGTCAGTGCCAGGACCATGCCAGAAGGTGACTGTGCCCCTCAGCTCTGTTTGGCTTGCTGGCTCTTCCCCAAATCCTGCTTTTCCCATGGTGCCAGCTGCAGCACAGAGTCATCACACAGGACAGACACTGTCCCTGTGTCCCCACAGGGAAGGATTGTGCTGGTTTAAAGGTGAACCAGCAGGAGAAACAAACCCACCACCAAAGAGATGATAAGTCAGAGTTACAATTTAATAAAAATATTACAATAAGTGCAATGGCACAAAGGGAAAATGGTTTTAACCCCCAAACCCCAGCAGTGTAACCCAGCCCCCTGGGGCACAAACACAGTGGGGTTTGGTGGCCCCTGTGCTGAGCCCCACGTGGTTTCCCCAAGTCCAAAGGAAAAGGAAAGGAAAAACCTGTTGGTGCAGATGATGTCACAGTCTGGGCGAGAGTGGTGGGCTCCTCCTGTCCAGGGTCTGCTTCTCCTCTGGATCCAATGAGAAGGTCCCAGAAGTCCCCAAAGCCCCAGATTCTCTCCCCTCAGGTCCAAGTGGGAGCCCCCAGTGCCTCCCCCAGGGCAGGGAGTTCCAGACTGGGGGATCTGACTTTGGGAGTCAGGGGGGATTTTGGAATGGTTGCTGGCCCCTCAGGTGGGTGTGGAGGTGCCAAGGAGTCCCTGGAGGGGAGTTCTCCCAGCTCCTCTGCCAGGCTTCTTTCCCAGCCAGCTCCCAGGCTGAGGGCTCAGCTGTGCCCTGGGCAGCTGCTGCCAATGGGCCATTGGGAAGAGTTGCTGGGCAATGGCCCAGAGGGTTTAGAATGCCCAGCTTTGGTCACACCCACACAGGGATAAACTGGTCCCACCTGCTGAACTGGGACAAGGGTGATGGGGGGATATGAGCAGGTTTGAATTTTGCCCAGGATGTGAAATCAAACTCATTAATGCTGCCCTTGGTTGTAGCCAAGGCTGATGACATCGTTGGCCCAGTGTTCCATGAAGTGGTTGAGAAGAACACAGTGCACCTGCGGTGGCAGGAGCCGAGGGAGCCCAATGGGCTCATTGTGCTCTACGAGGTGAACTACGGGCGGCTCGGCGAGCCCGAGGTGAGAGACTCTGCTCCTCCCTCCCTTCCTCCCTCCCTCCCTCCTCCTGCTGCTTTCCCTCTGCAGAGGTTCCTCCACCTGGGAGCCCAGGGCTGGAAAGGATTTCCTTATCCTTGTGCATGCAGTGCCTTGTCTGCTCTGGTTTCCTGGTGCAGGAACCAGCAGGACACAAAAGTTTAGTGATGAATTTGTCTCCTCTGGGAATCTGTCTGAAATAACGTGCCTCTGTGGTGCCCATCTGCCAAGCAAGTTTAGCTGATTGGCCAACTTTCTGCATGGAGGTTTTTAGAAATCTTCTTCCACAGCAGGACAGAACCCACACATTGCTGTGCCTCAGGTGAAAGGACAAGAGGAAATGGCCTTAATTGCACCAGGGGAGGTTCAGATGAGACATTAGAAAAAAATCTTTCATGGAAACAGTGGTCAGGCATTGCAACTAGTTGGCCAGAGGGTGGTGGAGTCACCATCCCTGGAAATGTTCAGGAGGTGTCAGAATGTGGCACTTGGGGACACAGTTTAGGGTCGATGGTGGTGCTGGGCTGATGGTTGCACTTGAGAGCTTGAAGGTCTCTTCCAGCCTTGGTACTTCTGTGGTTCTGTGAACTTTAAGTTGCTTGAAGAAATTAGGGAAGTGTTGAACAGTCCACAAGCTCATGAGCAGTGCTGGTGCCTGGGCAGGTGTCAGTGCTGTGGAGACAGTGCTGGTGCCAGTGCTGTGGGGACAGTGCCATGGGGACAGTGCTGGTGTCAGTGCCATGGACACAGTTGTAGGGGACAGTGCAGGTGGCAGTGCTATGGGGACAGTGCAGGTGGCAGTGCCATGGGGACAGTGCCATGGGGACAATGCAGATGGCAGTGCCCTGGGAACAGTAGGACTCTCCAGTCAGGTCCAGTTTCCGGGCTGAAGACTGGGACAACCTGAACTGCTTCTCTGTAAAACAAAAATTCAGCACAAAGCACTCAACTGGAGCAGCCACAAGCATGTGAGAGTCCTGGGGTGTGTGTTTGCCAGCCAGGGAGGTGCTGCAGGAATCCCAAGGAGCTGTCAGGGAGCTGTGGATGCTGCAGGAATCCCAGGGAGCTGTCAGGGACGTGTCAGGGAGGTCTGGATGCTGCCGGAATCCCAGGGAGGTGTCAGGGAGGTGTGAGGGCGGGCTGGGGG
>VWZD01000373.1:26481-105676 GCA_013396695.1 Sakesphorus luctuosus
GAGCTGTGGATGCTGCAGGAATCCCAGGGAGTTGTCAGGGAGCTGTGGATGCTGCAGGAATCCCAGTGAGCTGTGGGTGCTGCCGAAATCCCAGGGAGGTGTCAGAGAGCTGTCAGGGAGCTCTGGCTGCTGCAGGAGCCCCAGGGAGGTTTCAGGGAGCTGTGGGTGCTGCAGGAATCCCAGGATGCTGTCAGGGAGGTGTCAGGGAGCTCTGAGTGCTGCAGGAGCCCCACGGAGCTCTCAGGGAGGTGCCAGGGAGCTGTGGGTGCTGCAGAGGGAGGGTGGCACAGCCTGCTCTCCCCACAGGAGGCCCATCTCTGCGTGTCCCGCAAACTCTTTGCCACTGAGCACGGCTGCAAACTGCGAGGGCTCCAGCCTGGGAACTACAGCGTGCGGATCCGGGCGACCTCCCTGGCTGGGAACGGCTCATGGACAGAACCCACCTATTTCTACGTGGCTGATTATTGTGAGTTCATTTTATTTTCCACATTTAATCCCTGACAGAGACTTGGGGTTGTTTTGGAGGGTGGGATTATCCAGCAGTGCAGAGAGAACCATAGGGAGTCATTAAATATTTTCCAAAGCAGCTGCTTTCAAGAACCTGAAAATCCTTGGAAACTTTTCCTCTTGAGTTCTCATTCTGAGCAGCCCCACCATACTCTAAACTAGCCTCTACTTACTTGTTCCAATTTATTCAAGGGGGAGATTATATTGAGGAAAGCACTTGGATTTTGGACCTGTGTAATACCTGCAACTCTCTCTTTCTCTCTTAGTGAATGCTCAGCCTAATATTGCTGTGATAATCGTTCCCATTATTTTTGCCATAATAATTGCTGGAATTATTGGAGCTGCTTACGTGCTTGTGAAAAAGAGGTGAGTGCTACTTTATCTTCCTTTCACCAGAGCAGCCAAAACCTTTATCCAGAAGTTTTATTCATTCGTTGGGAGCCAGTTTTTGTTTATCTTCTAAATTTCCATAATGATTGGAACATTAATTCAGCGTAGGAAATACTTTGTGCCTTTGGAAATGGGGAGAGTTTGTGTTTGCTTCACGTTTTGGGGGTCAGTGAAACTGCCTGCCCCTCGAGTGTGTCGAAGGCTGCAAATGTGCTGAAGAACTTGTGTCTCTTCCAGACAAACTGAAGGACCAACAGGACCCCTGTACGCATCCTCCAACCCTGAGTACATCAGTGCCAGTGACGGTGAGAGCAGCCAGGGCTTCCTGCAGGGATCAGTTCTTGTTTGTCCCTGCAGCAGGATGGGATTGGAATTGTCTTCATGGGGTTTTCTGGGCTTTTTGAAATACTTAAGCCCATGGTGTCCTGTGGGAGTGGGCAATGAAGATGAGGAAGGGCCTGGAGGAGGAGCATGTGAGGACACTGAGGGCACTGGTGTGTTCAGGTGGAGGGGGAGAGACTGAAGGGAGGCCTCATTGGGGTTTTCAACATCCTTGGGAGGGGCAGGGACTGAGGGGAGACCTCACTGGGGTTTTCAGCATCCTTGGGAGGGGCAGAGAATGGGCAGAGACTGATCTCTGCTCTGTGGAGACCAGGGAGTGGCCTGGAGTTGTGTCAGGGCAGGGTTAGGTTGGATATTAGAGGTGGTGATGGACACTGACGAGGCTCCCCAGGGCAGTGGGCACAGCCCCAAGGCTGCCAGAGCTCCAGGAGGGTTGGGATGGATCTCAGGGAAAGGCTCTTCCCCCACAGTGTGGTGGGCACTGACCAGGCTCCCCAGGGCAGTGGGCATAGCCCCAAGGCTGCCAGAGCTCCAGGAGTGTTTGGATGATCCTCTGGGGCACAGGGTGTGACTCCTGGGGCTGGTCCTGTGCAGGACCAGGAGTTGGATTGATGATCCTTGTGGGTCCCTCCCAGCTCAGCACATTCTGTGCCTCTGAGGCTCCACAGAAGTGTCTCAGTTCCGAACCATCCCTTCTGCTCCACAGTTTATGTCCCTGACGAGTGGGAGGTGCCCCGGGACAAGATCACGCTGCTGCGGGAGCTGGGCCAGGGCTCCTTCGGGATGGTGTACGAGGGCATCGCCAAGGACATCGTGAAGGGAGAGCCTGAGACGCGCGTGGCTGTGAAGACGGTGAACGAGTCTGCGAGTCTGCGCGAGCGCATCGAGTTCCTCAACGAGGCCTCCGTCATGAAAGGCTTCAGCTGCCATCATGTGGTAAGGGCTGGTGCCTCTGCTCTCAGCACACCCCAGCACACAGCCCTTCTCCCTTCAGTGATTCTTCAGCTCAGCAGAGCAGCAGAGGCAGCTGAGCAGAGCTGAGATCTGTCCCTGTCAGATTCCACAGAAATCTCCTGCCCAAGTCTGCTCTTTCGAAACCTCTCAGTCTGACAAGGCTTTGTGGGGCTGTTCTCAGCTCTGTCAGGGGGGATTGGCCTTGCCCTGTGTGTTTGGGCACTGCCTTGAGGGAGTTCCTCACTTCCTTTCCAGGTTCGCCTCCTCGGGGTGGTCTCGAAGGGACAGCCCACACTGGTGGTCATGGAGCTGATGGCACATGGGGACCTGAAGAGTTACCTCCGCTCCCTGAGACCCGAGGCTGAGGTACAACAGGAGGGAGAGGGTCTGTTTTGCCACAGGGTGGCTTGATTTGGGGTTTAACACTTCTTTATTTAATGACTTTAAGCTGAAAGGGGGTAGATTTGATTGGATTTTGGGAAGAAATTCTTCCCTGTGAGGGTGATGCCCTGGCACAAGTTGCCCAGAGCAGCTGTGGCTGCCCCATCCCTGGAAGTGTCCAAGGCCAGGTTGGATGTGGCTTGGAGCAACCTGGGACAGTGGGAGGTGTCCCTGCCCATGGCAGGGGTGGGACTGGATGACCTTTGAGGTCCTTCCCACCCAAACCATTCTGTGATTTATCCACTGTAGAACAACCCTGGCCGTCCGCCCCCGACGCTGAGGGAGATGATCCAGATGGCTGCAGAGATTGCAGATGGCATGGCCTACCTGAATGCCAAGAAGTTTGTGCACAGGGATCTGGCAGCTCGGAACTGTATGGTGGCAGAGGACTTCACGGTGAAAATTGGAGGTGGGTGGTGCAGGGTCATGGGTGGTATCTGAGGTCCTGTCCAACCCAGGCCAGTCTATGATTCTGTGAGCAGGAGATGGTTCTGTGCATCATATTTGTTGTAAAGGCAAATAGACCAATGTGGCGAACGTGGGTCATTCTCAGTGGCCACCTTTGGAATTGCTGCACTTTCTCTTTTTTTCCCCTGGACAGAATGGGATGGATTTCAGTAGGAAAACATCTCCTGTAGAACCAGAGCAGCTTTTCCCTGGGTGGGGAGGCCCTGGCTCTGGTTGACCAGAGAAACTGTGGCTGCTCCATCCCTGGAAGTGTCCAAGGCCAGGTTAGATGGGACTTGGAGCAACCTGGGCTGGTGGAAAGTGTCCCTGCCTATGACAGGGGGTGGCACTGGATGGGCTTTCAGGTCCCTTCCAACCCAAACCATTCCATGATTCTGTGATGTGAGCCATCTTGTTTCACTGGAAGGGAGATTAAACCAGTCTGGCCCTTCCATCATGAGTGCAGACTCAAGAGAGGGAAGAACAATTCCCTGTTCCCAAACCTCTGTCCAAAGTTTGTTGCCTTTCCAGCCTAAGCTGCCTGGGTTTATCTCACTGGTCTTTGCTTCCATGAGAAGGTGTTTGATACAACAAACTCAGTGTTGGTAATCCCATCACTGGGTCAGGTGACTTTTAAAAGTCATTTATCTTCCACAAGAACAAGTTTTCAACCCAATTCTTTTTGGAAATAAGGAAATACAACATTTAAAAATAACTGAAGCCCCACAGCGTGGTGGCTTTTCAGAGCTCTCTGGAGTTCAAGCCAAGGCAGTGAGATTTCAGGCAAAGGGAGCTCTGCTTTAGTTATGAGGACAAATAAAATAATGTTTAGAATAGAAGATGTCACCAAAAAATGTAACTGTGGAGTCTCTGTAGAAAAAATGCAGGAAAAGTGCAGCGTTTTGGAATGCTGATGTGTTTGGGAATGTGCCAGGTGATGTGGGTGGGTTGTGTGAGAACAGAGGGGGCAACATCCATGTGGAGATGGTGCACGGGCACAGCAGGGTGCAGGGAGATACCTGACACATCCCAATTGCTCTTCCCAGACTTTGGCATGACCAGGGACATCTATGAGACGGATTATTACCGCAAGGGAGGCAAAGGGCTGCTGCCCGTGCGCTGGATGGCCCCCGAGTCCCTCAAGGACGGCGTTTTCACCACCTACTCCGACGTGTGGTGAGTTCTGCTCTGCTCTCCCAGATGGATCCCAGCCCAGGAGCTCCCTGTCCTCACACACACAGTTCCAACTGACTCATTCAGGGTTCAGACAAAACAAAGCCGTTGTTTTGAAGCCCTCTGGTTAAAAATGCAGTTTGTTTGAAGTGTGTGTTCTGTGGAATGTCGCTGGGAGAGCTCCGCGCCGTTGTGTTCTCACCAGGAGTCTCCTCTCTTTCTTAGGTCGTTTGGTGTTGTCCTTTGGGAGATCAGCAGTTTGGCAGAGCAGCCCTACCAGGGACTCTCCAATGAACAGGTGCTAAAGTTTGTCATGGATGGAGGATACCTGGATCAGCCAGACAACTGCCCGGAGAGGCTGTAAGTGGAGCAGGGACTGCCAGCCCAGCTGTGCCTGAGGGGTGGCCAGCAGAGAGGGCCCCACCTGTGGCACCTTTTAACCCTCCCTGACTGAGGAGGAGCAAACCAGACTTCAGAGGGGCACCTCCCACAGACATTCCAACACATCCTTTACTGATCCAGGGATTGCAGAGGGTGGGCAGGCCCTGGTTGGGCAGAGCAGCTGTGGCTGCCCCATCCCTAGAAGTGTCCAAGGCCAGGTTGGACAGGGCTTGGAGCACCCTGGGCTGGTGGAAGGTGTCCCTGTCCATGGCAGGAGGTGGAATGAGATGGTGTTTCAGGTCCCTTCCAGCCCAAGCCATTCCATGTTTGTATGATAGGAGCCATCCTGTTTCACTGGAAGGGGAATTAAACCAGCCAAGGCCTTGCATTGTGAGTGCAGTTTCAGGACAAGGAAGTACAAAACGAAGGGAAAACTAAAAATACAAATCAGCACCATATCAATGGCCCAAACAGAATGTTCCTCCTCCACTCTGGGCTGGTGGAGGGCAGTTGGCTCATGTCCCATGGCAAAGGTGGCCACCACCCGCATCCATGTGGCTACAGAGGCTGGAGAGCAGCTTCTCTTCCTTCCAGGGCCTGCTGAGGTTTTCTGTGATGCTCTCTGTGCCACATCAGTAGTGTGGAGAATGACACCAACTTTCTCATTTTGTGGCTAATGAGGAGAAGAAGCAGAGCAATCCTGTGCTGAGCCATGAGCTGTTTGTCCTGTCTGAAGCCATTCCATTTCTCATTTCCCCTCTGAAGGGACAAGGCCAGGCTGCCTGCAGGGTCAGGGAGAAGAGGTCACTGAGGGCGGCAGAGAAAACCCCCTCACAGGGTCACTCACTGCAGCCAGATGTTCCCTGGGCAGGGCTGGAGGTTGTTCTGTGCACTGCTCATGACCTTTGCTGTCTGTAGTTTCCTTCATTCCCAGGTCTGCCAGTGGGAATAGAGCTGGGGAAGGGTCTGGAGGACCAGGAGAGGCTGAGGGAGCTGGAGGGGCTCAGCCTGGAGAAAAGGAGGATCAGGGGGGACCTTCTGGCTCTGCAATCCCTGCCAGGAGGGGGGAGCCGGGGTGGGGGTCAGGCTCTGCTCCAGGGCACAGGGACAGGAGGAGAGGGAACAGCCTCAGGCTGGGCCAGGGGAGGGGCAGGTTGGACATCAGGAGGAATTTCTCCATGGAAAGAGTTGTCAGACATTGGAAGGGGCTGCCCAGGGGGGTTTGGAGTTCCCACCCCTGGAGGTGTCCAAGGAAAACCTGGCTGTGGCACTCAGTGCTCTGGGCTGGGGGACAAGGTGGGCACAGGGTGGGCTCAGTGATCCTGGAGGTCTTTTCTGACCTCAGTGATCCTGGGATTCTGTGTGAGGAGTCCCACTGGAGCACTGGTGAGGGGAAGGAGCCCTGGCACGAAAAGGGAGCACAGATGGTAACTCGCTGGTCCTGGTAACCTCTTCCCAAAGCAGCACTTCCAGAGTCATAAAATAAACATGTTTTGTGAATATCCCTGTGAAAAGAGCCTGCTGTGCTGGACATCTGTGTCATGGCCAGTCACAAACTCCAGTTGGAAACTCTATTTGTATTTGTAAGTTCTTTCTCCATGGTGTCTGATAACATGTGACCTCTTGCTGCAGCCTTTCCTTTGGGTGGGATGTTTACAGGCCCTCTGTCCTCTGCCCAGCCTTCTATTTCCCTTGAAGTTGTAGGAGCTTTGTTGTCTTTCAGGCTGAGTTAAAATTAAAATGGAATTAATTAAAAAGCTCTGACCTGGCTGTAAGGGCAGGCACACACACGGAGTCAGTCTGGGAACCACAGCCCTGTTTCCTTTGGGAGCCAAGTGAAGAACAATTGAAGGAATTGGAAGGAATTTTTGATGTAGACAGAAATAGAGAAAAAGGAGTGTCAGGATCTCCAGGCAGATGTGGGAACAAACAGCTGGGGGTGTCAGTGTGGGCAGGGGAGGGTCTGCCCTGGGTGGGTGCAGGGGTTGTCTCCTCCTGCCCTGACTGTGGTTCTCCTGCTGCAGGCACAGCCTGATGCAGATGTGCTGGCAGTACAACCCCAAGATGCGCCCCACCTTCATCGAGATCATTGAGATGCTGAAGGAGGACTTGCACCACAGCTTCCATGAGGTCTCCTTCTTCTACAGCGAGGAGAACAAGCCTCTGGAGGCCGAGGAGTACGAGATGGACTTCGAGAATATGGAGAGCATTCCCCTGGACCCCTCCTCGTACTCACAGAGGGACAAGGCCCTGGGCAGGGACAATGGCCCCTCCATGGCCCTCAAGGGCAACTACGAGGAGCACATCCCCTACACTCACATGAACGGTGGCAAGAAAAACGGGAGGATCCTCTCCATGCCCAGGGCAAGTCCTTCCTAACACCTCCTGTTTGGCCCCAGGGTTGTGTCTGCTTTTCCCCCCCCTCCACAAATCTCAGGACTCTTGTTATTGCTGCCACAGTGTATGACACACATCTACAAACTCTTCAGATTTTTAATCATCTTATGATTACTTTTTTTTTTTGCCAAGTTGACTGGTTGTCAGTGGACTTATCTGTGAACATAAATGGAAGAGGTTTCCATGGCTGCTGTCCCTTCTGTAACCATGGTTTCACAACAGGAAGCGACCGTGTGAGCTCGGCTGAAGGAGAAGCTTCTGCCAGCAGAAGATGTGAAGTTTGCTGGTGCCTGAGCTGCAGCCTCACAGGGCAGAACAAACCTGCAGGACAAAAGTGTTTCCAGGAGAATTCCAGGCTTTCAGGCACACTGTCCACTACAGCTGAAGAATTCAGCACAGATCCTCAGATTGACCAATAGCTGCTGTTTTCCTACTTTGTAAGGGGTGTGTGCGTGGCCGTGTGTGTGTGTGCAGTATATCCATGTGGGGTGTAACCAACAGCAAAACACACACTTCTGCTTTTGTACACAAGTTCCAACACTTTCAGGCACATGGTGGGACTCTGGGAGTGTCCTGCACAGGGCCAGGAGTTGGACTTGATGGTCCTGGAGGGTCCCTTCCAGCTCAGCTGTTCTGTGTTCTCACAGGAGTTTTCCTCTTCTTGGAAGTGTGTACTTATCTTTTTTCCCGTTTCCCTGGAGGGACTGAATCCTAAACACATTATTTTTATACTGAGGACTCTTGGGAGTAGGTTTTCTCTCATTCACAAATGAAGAAAATGTGCTGGGAGCCAAAGGAGCAGAAATCTGAGATTTGTGGGTACTTTTAAGACCAAACGAAGGAGGTGTCCCCTGACCTGAGACACGGAGTTTTCTGTCCTTACAGCATTGAGTATATATATTGTTTGTTGTAACATATTTAAAGATGTCTTTAGTTTAAATTTTAACTTCATATAAATTATTGACTGTTTATGATCCTTTCAGGGAGGGGAGAGTTTGGGGGATTGTTTGGTCTTAAAGTGGTCCAAAGATTTCAGAAGGAACCAACTTCAGCCTTGGAGGAGCCACGAAGCACGTGTTAAGTTCATACTTGAGAAGGCTTTGTAGGAGTTTCATGACTTACACCACACAGTCAGTTGGCTCCAGGAGAAGCCCCAGTTGGGATGTTGGGAGCTGAAGGACACCAGAACATCCCAGCCCTGACCCTGCTCCTCCCAAGCCTCGTGTCCCTCACTTTGCCTTCTGTGCCAGGGAGAGGATGAGCACGAGCTGGAACCGAGAGGGACACGATGGGAAGGGGAGCACAAAGCTCTGAGCTCTGCAGGTGCAGCAGAAGCTGGAGGTGGCTGTAGTTTGCTGCCTGTCCCTGCTCCCAGGAGTCCAGCCTTGTGTTCTTGGAGATCCCCACTGCAGCATTCCCAGGATGTGGCGTTTGGCTCCTTGGGATGTCGTCCTTGGCCTCCTGGACTGTGCTTGGTGGTGCTGCTGTTGGCAAGAAGGCAGAGGGGAAAGCAAAGGAAGCCAGAAGGTCATTGTGGAACTCAGCGAGTCCAGCAGGAGCAGAGCAGGACTTGAGGATGAGGATGAAGATGAAGATGATGGATGTTGCAGGCCTGTGTCAAACAGGAGGCGGTTTAAAAGCAGGGAGAGCTGCTCAGTCTCCACCCTCTGGACAAGCCCAGACCCATTTTTGCTCTGCTGGGAGACACTGGGGCTCCCTGGAGAGCAGGGACACTGAGCTGGTGTGTGGGTTGTGGTTCCAGCCTGGGCAGAGCTGCTGCTGCAACCCCAGGAGAGGGGCTGGAGTCCATGGGGAAGCAGCTCTGCCAGTCACACCTTGGCACAGCCTCGGGGGGCACAGTGGGCACCCCCTGAGCCCTTGGCTGGGCCCTTTGCTGCTGGAGGCTTCTCAGCTCAGGCCAGGTGAGGGCACAGCTTGCTCCGTAATTTTGGGTGGAAAACACAGTCCAGATGTGGGTGAGAACCTCTGGATTTCAGAAGGCCTCGTTTACATTTCTTCTGCTTTACAAAGTCGTAACTGTTTAGCAGCTCTACTACACTGCAGGAAAGAAGACATATTCTCACACTTTTCTAAGGAAGAGAAGATTTTCTTATTAGAATTTTTTATTTATTTTAATATATAAAACACTGTAAAAAAATGGCAACAATTTGTTTTCTTAAACACACAGAACATGTAAATTTGTATCTGTAAAATCCTGGCAGGTGGATGTGGTGGGATTATTTTTGTCCTGTTTGGTGCAGTCTACCTCAGTGTTTCTTAAGGATATTTTTAATACTACGCACCTCTAAACCTGTTCAAATATTCTGGTCTGGACCTATTGTGGATCAGGGAAAATCAGTATCAGCTGATTCCAATACCAGGGACCACTCATGAAGGGAATGGGAAGGAGAAGGGCTGGTCACTGTTAATCCCTAATCTGAGCAGGAGTGAAAATGAACCCATTTTCAAATTTAGATCTGATCTTGTCCTCTTAGACCTGTTGTGTTTTAAAAAAAACAAACAACACAACAAAAGAGCCATTAAAAGTTTGGACTTCAGTAAACTCATGACCTGAAAGGAGCAGGCTGCTTCCTCCTGGAGCAGCATTTCCCAGTGTGGAGCAGGGAGTGGGACCAGCCCGTGCTCCTGGGGTTGGATTGGGGTGTCCTGGTCCTGCCAGTGCCCTGAAATGAACCTTTCCCAGCACCCCCTTGCTTTGGTGACATTTCCAATGGCAATGATCATAACTGTGGGAAGAGAATTCTTTTCTCTAAAGGAACTTTGGAACCTCGTATTGGGTCTGGCTTTTCCACGTGGTTGATACTGGTTGGCCCTGTGAGTACACATGGTTTGCAACACTTGGATCTCTGCCCCTGGCAGTGTGTGTTGCTCCATGGCCAAGGCAGTCCCTTCCCATGGCTCATGGTGTCCCCTTCCCTCTGCACCGAACGGAGCAGTTGTTTGTGCCCAGCACTGTGTGTAAAGACTCTCTGGTCACCCTTCCTCCCTTGTGCCCAGGGTACCAGCAGGGAGGGGTCATGTTTCTCCTTTCTGAAAACAATCACACCGGTGGTTGCTGCTCGTGGCTCTTCCAATTCTACACTCAGCGGTAGAATTAGGAAGAGTGAAAGAACATCACACAGAAAGCCCAACTCTCACTGCTGCAAAATCCCTGCCCAGCCCTCAGCCAACACTTTGGTCTCCACTGCTGGAAGGTCCTCACCCTGGGGATGCCTCAGGCCCTCATTGGATGTCACTGATTCTGCTCAGAGACACGAGGGTTGTGCCAGTGGAGGCTGCAGGAGCCAGATGAGCCCTGTGGGTGCTGGGGGTGCCCCCAGCCCGGGCAGGGGGCTGGGCTGAGCCTTCCTCAGAGGGAGCTGCTGCTTTGGCTGCTGCCACATCCCCACAGGGTGATGATTCCCAGCTGCAGTGGGAGCACAGCACTCACTGCTGCTGCTCAGGGGAGCAGCTGGGGTGGCTGGAGCAGGGCAGGCAGCACCAGCAGGTGGGAAGTGCTTTCTTTCCTTGCACTGGTATCTGCTGGAGGGTTGGCTCCTGTCCTTTGTGTGCAGAGAACATCCCCCTCGCAGCACAGGGCAGCAGGACCCTCCTCAGCCTGTCCTGGGCACAGCTGGCACCACCACGTAGCCAGAAATTCACTCTGTGATGAATCAGGAGGAACAAGAAACAGCTCTCTCTGCTCTGCTGAGCTTTCACTGAGAAAATATCTGAAGTGTGAGGCTGGAGAGGTTTCTCAGAAAGGTTTCCACATGAACTTCAGTTGCCACTTCCTGAATGGCTCTTGCCAACCTGGAATGTCTCTCCAGTGCTGCAGAGCTTGGCTGCCAGGTTAGGAACGTGTCTGTCTTGGCTGCTTGTAAATACTCTATTGTGTTGTAAAATAGAAGAGCTAAAACATAAGCTCTGTGCCAGCACTGGGTTGGGAAAGGTGATGGGAACTAGACCATGCTGCAAGGATGATCCTCCAGCAGCTGTGTGGGTGTGGAAGAGGCTGCTTTTAGGTTGCTAAAGGGTACTCTTAATTTATGGGTAGTTCATCTCTTTCCTCCTGAATTTGTATTATAGCAATGGGACACTTTGCTTAATTTTAGTATGTTGCATATAGTGTTGTGGGGGGGAAATCTCAAAGTTGCTTCTTGTGTTACTGAGCTGATGTGATGAAGGCAAATAGGAAGGAAGAGGAGCCAGAAGGATGCTGAGCCCCTGGATTAGGGCAGGGAGGGAGAGGGGCAGTCGAGTTCCCTCCCTCTGTGACACGGGGACGGACCCTGCGGTGCCCTGGGCCCTTCGCTGCCAGCAGGGATTGCTGTACCAAGACTGGAACCTTGTTTGACAAGTCAGAAAGTCAGATATCTTTGTGCCATAAACCTCCTGCCAAGGCTGTACCTGGTGCTCCCATATCCGTGTGGGATCCGTTCCCAGCCCGGAGCCGCCCAGGAGCCCTCGGAGGATGCTCAGCCCCTCCCAAAGAGGCCCTCGTGGTTTCCTCTGTGTGTGGCCCAGGGAAAGGAACTGTTGAATGGGTTGGAATTGAGAAGTAGTTACTTCATGGAATTCAAAAATAAGCGTAGTTTGGTTATTTGTATGAACTTCATGGAATTTGGCCTTTTTATTCCCTTCTGCTTGGCTCTGTGTTCCCTGCTTGGATTCTGTCCGTGGGTGTCTCTGGAAGGCCCTGACATGTTCAGCCTCGTCAAAAGCATCACAAGAGTGAAGCCAAATCATCCAGTTGACTTCTGGAGGAACCTGACTGTTGACAAACAACTCTAAAGTGACCGTTTTTAGTAAATCTGCTGTCATGAAATGTGTATTTCTTTTTTAAATGAATTTGCTTGTCCTTCTCAGAAGGAAGCACTTATTCTTGCAGTTTGGGCAAATTCACTGCAGCACAATGCAAGCTGTAAGGGGACAGGTAGAGAAATGACTTTTTAAATATTGTATAATAAAGTTAGTATTAACTCCTGTGGCGTTGTGGGTTTTTTGCCAACAGATCTGCTTGGAACAAAATATTCTGTTCCTGAGGGTGGTTTTTATTCCCAGTCCAGGTTTCAGCTGGTGGCATTAAAATAGTTTCTTTTCTCAGCCCTGAAGGTCCCTTGGGAGCAGTGGCTGGGAGGACCTGGGATGGTCCTGGCAGCTAAAGAGGAACCATCAGTGCAGGTTCAGGGTGGGCACAGATGCTCCTGCTTAGCTGAGCTCCAGCCCCTGGTAAGTCCCAGCAGCACCAGGAAATCTTGAGCTTAGGACTAATTGCCTGAAAGCTCGAAGCTGGATCCAACACCAAAGCCCTGTTAATCCAGATTCTCCCAGAATGATTCCAGAGTTTCCACCATCTCCACTTCCAAGAGCTTCTCCTGTAACCAAGACCCACAGAAAATGATGGAGGATTTTAGAAAGGCCACCTCTGAGTCTGGAAAGGGAAACAAGACAAATGTTAACCTTTTGCTTGAGTTTGGGGAGTGGTTTTATCCTGGAGTATCAGAACTGGTTTGTGTTTGAGGACCCTCATGGCCCTCAGCAAACACAGCCCAAAGCAAATGCTTTGCTTGCACTTAAATAAGCCACAGTTCAGTTACATGTCAGATTATGTTCTGTGAAGCCTTGGGGGATTTTAATTTTCTTTCCCAGTTTATTCCTGCTGTTCCCACCTTTCTCTCTGCATATCTAAGTTTCCAGAATACTAATAGTACTGCTGATACCTCCTGTTTGAAATAAAGGATCAAATGTGCCATGATTTTTTTTTTTAAATAAGGAAAAAAGAACCCAATGTTCCCCCTGGATTTGTTTTTTCAGTGTTTTCGTATCCAAGAGCCAAGCAGTGACATGTACAGAAAATATCTTTGAATATTAAGGAAAAAAAATTCTTGCTGTGTGTCAGAGAATTTAACAATTAGCTGTTTATATTAAAATTCTGAATTAATTATCCAAGAATAACTGTTCATTTTTTGTCTGCTGTCTGTGCAGCACTGAAGGCTGCTTTGCCACAGAGAAAGCAAATTAAATGGTGTTACTAAAAACCCAACAAAAACCAGAGATCTGCCAGGTCTAGGCATGTGGTGTGAAGGCAGTGGGACTCCTCTCCCTGTCCTCATCCCAAGGCTCTCAGCCCGATGCCATGGGGTGAACACTGGAACAAGGATTCCCTCTGCCGGAAGCACTGAGAGCTGTGGGGTGGAATTCTGTTCTTTCCTGTGCATGGACCCTCCTGAGAGGGGAACAAACTTCTCCCAGGCAGTTTTAAAGCAGGAAAGGCAGGATCAGCTTCTCCCCTGCCCTGTGGTGGAGCTGCTGGAACCAGGTGTGCACCAGGCACTGTGTTGCCTCCTGTCCTGCCCAGGCCCCTCCGGGGTTGTCAAATCTTTGGAACTTAAACCTGGTTTTCATACAATCATAGAATGGATTGGGTTGGAAAAGCCCTCCGAGATCATCAAGTCCAACCCTTGGGCCAACTCCAGTCCCTTTACCAGATCATGGCACTCAGTGCCACGGCCAAGCTCAGCTGAAAAACCTCCAGGCATGGGGAATCCACCCCCTCTCTGGACAGCCCATTCCAATGCCTGAGCACTCTCTCTGCAAAGGATTTTTTTCTGATCTCCAACTTAAGTTTCCCCTGGCAGAGCTTGAGCCCGTGCCCCCTTGTCCTATTGCTGAGTGCTTGGGAGAAGAGACCGACCCCCACCTGGCCAGAACTTCCCTTCAGGTTTCACCTTTTGTTTCACCAGAGCGGAGATTTCCCTCCTGATCAGCTGCACCAACGAGGTGAGGCACTTACTGTATCTCTCCTGAGCTGCTGAGGGATGTCCTGGTTGCCTTCCCTTCAGAGACATCACTGCTGTGGGATGTCAATGGCCATTCCTGCAGGAGCAGGAGCTGCTGCCAGTGCCAGTGCCAGCTGCTCATGGGGCTGCCAGCTCGGTGGGAAGGTGCAGCCAGGCAGCTGTTGGAGTCAGTGATGGCTCAGTATTCCCTTCCCCCTGCCCCCAACATGGTTTGGCGTGCCAGCCTCCCTGGCCCTGCCTCCTCTGCCCTGCTCATGCTCTGCCCTTGCCCCACCTCTGGGTGCCCTTTGGTCACCTCTGCTCCCTCACCTGCCCCTCAGGAAGTCTGACACCCATGCAATGAGCTGCTGTAAAAGTGCTGCTTCTTCAGAGGTGTTGAGGTGAGCCTTCCCTGCCCTCCTTGCCGTGCCCTCAGAGGGTCCAGTGGCTGTTTGCCCAGCCCAGAGCTGGGACAGGCTGGCAGGGAGATGGTGTTGCTGCTTGAGCAGAGTGTGGTGCTGAACTCGCCTGTGCCTGTGGATGTGGGGCTGGACAAGGCCCTGTGCTGCCCCTCTGGGCACCCTGAGTGGCTCTGCTGGGCTCCATACTATCAAAGAATCCCAGAATCATCTTGGTTGGAAAAGATCTCCCAGCCCCTGGCGCCCACCCTGTGCCCGATGCCCACCTTGTCCCCCAGCCCAGAGCACTGAGTGTCACAGCCATTCCTTCCTTGGACACCTCCAGGGGTGGGGACTCCACCACCTTTCTGGGCAGCCCCTTCCAATGTCTGACCACCCCTTCTGTAAGGAAATGCTTCCTGATGTCCAACCTGCCCTTCCCCTGGCCCAGCCTGGGGCTGTTCCCTCTCCTCCCGTCCCTGTGCCCCCCGACCCCCACCCTGGCTCCCCCCTCCTGGCAGGGATTGCAGAGCCAGAAGGTTCCCCCTGAGCCTCCTTTTCTCCAGGCTGAGCCCCCACAGCTCCCTCAGCCCCTCCTGGTGCTCCAACTCCTTCTCCAGCTCCATTCCTTCCTCTGGACACACTCCAGCCCCTCAGTGTCTTTCTAGCAATGAGGGGCCCAGAACTGGACACAGAACTCAAGGCCTCACCAGTGCCATTTCTAATCTAAGCCTGTCAGGAGTTCTCTAACAGTGAGGATGATGACAAACAAACTGGTATTTTAAGATGTTTTGGAGTTGCTTCTCCCGGCACAGGCTTGTTTTCTGGGGATCCTAAAATGCAAAATGAAGCAAAGCCACAGAGGTTGAACTGGCTGTCCTGGGAGCTTTGCTGCCTGCTGGGCTCTGGGATGCTGTGGGGAGGCTGCCAAGGCTCAGCCAACCCTCGTGCCCTGATTCTTCATCCTTCTTCCAGGCTGCCTGCACAGCTCAGCTTTGGCAACCCCCAAACCACGTCAGACATGTGGCAGGAAGAAAGAGCTCGTCCTGGTTTGAGTTGAGGAAAACTCCCCACCCCATCAGCCAGAGCAGCTGCTGTGTCTGGGAGCAGCCCTGATCTCTGATGCTAATCGAGCTCGTGTGGACTTAGAGAAATTAAACCTTAATTCCTCTTTGCTCTTGTGGTTTCCTGGAGCACAGGGTAATTGCTATTCTGAGTGCTGCCAGAACTGCGGTCTCTGAGTAATTGGAGTGTAAGTGGATCTTGTTCTGATTAGAGTTTGGCTGGGGCTGGCGAGTGCTCAGAGCTGAGGAGCCTGAGAGCATCAGCCACGGGGGCCAGAGGGAGGGAGGGAAGGGCTGTGTGGGCAAACCTGAGCCTGAGCCATGCCAGGGGCATCACCCCACCAGCCTTGGAGCTGCAGTCCCTGCCCTGCCTGGGGATGGCCATACCTGGGTGAGGGGATGGCCATACCTTGGGGGGATGGCCATACCTGGATGGGGGGATTGCCATACCTGAATGGGGATGGCCATTCCTGGATGGGGATGTCCATACCCGGATGGGGGGATGGCCACACCTGGGTAGGGGTGGTGGGGATGGCCATAGCTGGATGGGGATGGTCATACCTGGATGGGGATGGCGGGAATGGCCATACCTGGATTGGGATGTCTGTACCTGGATGGGGATGGCGGGAATGGCCATACCTGGATTGGGATGTCTGTACCTGGATGGGGATGTCCATACCTGGATGGGGATGGCCATATCTGGATGGGGATGTCCATACCTGGATGGGGGGTTGGCCATACCTGGGTGGGGATGGCCAGCACAGGCATTTCTGTGCTTCGTTATCACTTCATCCTGGGTAAGGCTGAGACCTGCTGGGTTTGGGGTCTCTGTTGCTGCCTGAGGTCACACCATGGCAGCAAAGCCAAGGGACTGGCTCACAGTGTGCTGTGCAGGAGGCCCAGATGGTGCCAGGAGCCCCGGGCTGGGCTGGGCTGGGCTGGGCTGGGTGTGCCAGACTCTCGTGGTACACACACACACAGACACACAGAGCGGTTTTTCTGCGAAGGGAACAGGAAGCAGTTGTGGCAATCGCAGTTCCTCGCAGCCATTGCGGGTTCAGCATCTCCCAGGGCCCCTGTTGAGTTTGGGGGGATCCACAGCCCCTCTGGTGACTTTGCTGGAGCCTCCAAGAGCCCCCGAGGGTGGCACAGAGTGTTGGGGCAGCGCCGGGGCTGCCGTGGGCAGCGCAGCGTGGGACAAGCGAGTGGGTTTGTGCCACCAGGAAGGGGAAGCAGTGGGAGGGCTGAGCCACAAGCCCTGCCTGGGGAGCAAAGCCCTTGATGGCCGTGGCTGCCCCACAGAGGCTCCGCTCCTCGAGGCGCTCCAGCTCAGGCTGTCGGATCCAGGAGTGCCCAGGGAACCCAGCACGGAGGTGCCTCCAGCCCTCAGGGTAAGTCGCCCTCTGCACAAGCTCCATCCCACAGCAATGGGTTGTCGCTCGTCTTCCTCAAGGCCTTGTGAGGAAGCAGCTTGTCCCGAAGCCAAAAGTGCCTGTGCCGGGTTTTGTGCAGCCTCCCCCCTGCTGAAAGGGCTTGGAGGCAAAACTGGGCTGGGGACTCGGAGCTTTGCTCTGCTGGGAGTGCAGAGGAAGAGATGAGGTTGGGATTTACCCCCAGTGTGTCCCCATGGCGGGTTCTGGGGCAGTGCTGGGCTGGCTGAGCACCCTTTGGGTGCTGCTCTTGGCTCCTGCTGCTGCTGCTGAAGGTTTGCAAAGACACCCTGGCACTGCCCACAGCTGGGTTTGGGCTGGGCCATGCCTGGGACCCCCAAATTCCACTTCAGACTGCCCACTCCAGGGCTGGGCACACACGTTATCAGGGAGATGGAAGCAGAGGGGGTGTGGGGAGGGTTGTACTGATGGCACTTGGGGTTTGTGGCCAGGTGAGGGAAATGGTTTTTGCCACCTGCCTTTGCACAACACCAGCCCAGCCTGGGCTCCAAGCCAGGAGGTACCTGTGGTTGTTCCCAAACTGACTGGGCTCTGTGAGGCCACAAAGGAACAGCAGGGAGGTGGTTTGGTCTGGCCCCAGCCCAGAAGCTGCACTGGGGTGAAACTTGACTTCTTCAGCCTAATTCAGGTGTTGGGAGCAAATTTTGGAGCTAGTCTTGGCTGTGGGGCTGGTGCCAGTCAGGAGGAATGGGCTTGGAGGCCTCAGGGTGGGGAGTTTGGTCTCTTGGTGCAGTTTGGAGTTAGCTGAGATCACTCCCAGCTGCCTCCCTGAGGAGGGCTTGGAGAAAGGTCCTTTCCAGAGGACTTGCTGTGAGCTACAGGAGGATGCTGATGTTCCCATGGACAGGATCTCATGCACTGCCTTGCAAAGGCTTTACCACAGCACTTGAAACCAAGGACAAAGGTGCAAATGTCAAGCCTGTGGTCTTAACTCCTGCTCTGAACTGAAGGTGAAGGTGACTCTCAGCCAGGTTCGTGTTCTGCTGCTGCAGAACAGCCTGGAAGGTGTTGATTTGCCATGAACTGACAGCCACGAACGGAGCAGGGAGGCTTTGGCAGAGGGGAAGGGGTTGCGGTGTGTTAACAGCTTGTTTTCTGTTTCGCTGTGCAAGCCTCGAGCAGCGCTCGGGGCGTGAGTGCCCCAGGGCCACCGATCCCCAGGCCCGGCTATAGGAAGTCATTGGCCCCTCACACAGGTGGGAACGCCAGGGACCAGGAATTTCTCTCTGGCTACAGCTTCCATCAGCTGATACTTCTGACAAAACACTTGGCTGCTCCACTCCCCCCTTGGCAGCCCCTGGGCTGCGGCGCTGCCGGAGAGCGCGCCGAGCTCCGTGTGCTCCGCGGCGGCTCCGCTCGGGGCCGGACCCTGCAGGGGCTCCCAATGGCAGACTCGCTGCTCAACCACTCCTGGCCATCGTTCTCCAAGCGCTGGAAGAAGAGGTGGTCCTTTAAGCGAGGTAAAGGCCTGTGTGTGGGGAGAGTGGGCTGAGCTGTGTGTGGGGAGCTGGGCTGCTGCAGGATGGGGCACAGCCTGTCCTGGGCTGAGCAGGGACCGAAGCACACTGGGGACCCCCAGCACAGCTTGTTGTGGGGTTCCCCCTCCTCCTCCCTGCAGGGGACACTGCCTAAGTGGTGGTTAACGCTTTTTCTTCCATCTCATCTTTTCAAGGCACATGAATGCCTTCAGGAGCTGGGGAATGGGTTAAATATCAGCCTTCTGGTTTTGTAATAAGTTTGTTTCGTGGCTGGCAGCGAGCTGGAGGTCTCAGTGCTTGCAGACAGCTGTGTCTGCACACTGCCTGGAGAGAGTTTGGGGTCTGAGCAGATGCTGGGGAAAAGATTCCTCTGGTCCTTCAGTGAGGGCTGAGGAGCAGAGCCCCTGGTTCAGAGCCCAGCTGGAGCTGTGGCCCTTTGGGTGGCCCTGGCTGGGCTTCACAGCATCCCACAGCAGGGGTGGGAAACGGCAGAGGGTTGTGAACTGGCCTCATTCCTACTTGTGGTGCCATGACTTGGAGAGAGGGAAGTGATAGCCCCAACATTTACAGTCCCAGAGGAGCTGGACACTGCTGTCCTTGCCTGCAGACACTGCTGTCCTTGCCTGCAAACAGCTCCAGGCTGATGCTTTTGGGCACCTTTACCTGTGGCACTAGAGCTCCTGGCACACTTTCTCCTCTCAGTTTTCTTCTGATGTGGATGTGCAGGAGACCAAGATCTGAACTGAAGGGTTGAAGGAAGGTTAGTTCAGAGTGGGAGGCAGGTCATGCAGGCTCTGGTGTGTGAGGAGTCCCAAGCAGCTCCCCAAAGCCCCAGGTGGACACCCCACTGCAGCCTCCCCAGAGCTGTACCTGCTGGGGTGGTTATGGGCTCGCTGGGAAGGCTCAGGTGGGCTGATTCCCTTGGATCAGCCTCATGGGGCTCTCAAGCACTGCCTGCTTTGGGGAGGACCTGGGTAGAACCAGCTCCCCTCAGCATGTGCTTGCGGAGCAGTTTGTCCTGCGGGGGCTTGTGTTGTGGGCACAGAACATTGGGGGCTCACTCTGGAGGGAATCAGAGGGGCTGCAAATCCCCCTCAGCCCCCTGAGCCCGTTCAGCTGAGAGTGAGTGGAGGACAGTGCTGGCTCCCAGCTCCTCTGCCCGCTGTGCCCAACAGCCTGGCCCCTGGGGCAGAGATAAGGAGCAGCTCCCTGTGCAGTGTGTTACAGTGTGGGACAGCTTATCTCCCCCTGCCCGGGCTGCAGGAGCCACCCCCACCGCTGCCAGCGCTGGCAATGAGAGGCCCAGACCAGGCCAGGGGCTGCACTGCAGCTGATTTTGGCACAGGGAGTTCAGCACTCGCTTTCCCGAGGTTTTTTCTTATAGCTCTGGGCTTTGTGGAACGTGATATGGGAAGGGCAGCTGGTGTGGGGCCATCAGGGCAGGGGCCAGCAGGACATGGAATCACCTGGGTTTCTTGTCTGTGGTGGAATAATTCTTATTTCTTGTCCGTGATGGAATCACTTTTGTTTCTTGTCCGTGATGCCCCGTGGTTTCCCAAAAGTCTCTTCCCCAACTGCTGGGAAATTCCCAGACATGATCTTTCCTTCCTCCTGGGAGTTTCTCGTAGCAGAACTGCCCAGTGCCTTTGTCCCAACACATTTGGTGTGGCCTTTCCCTGGTGGGAACACAGACAGTGTTTGATGTTGGAGGATGTGAGTGGCGTGGTGAGAGCTCCCATCCCTGTTTCCTCTGATGTGTTCCCTGCCAGCCCCAGCCTGGCTCCAGGTCACTTGGGGCCCTGCAACATCCTGCCCTGAGCCTCGGGGCAGGTGAGGACAGGACACTGCTGGCACAGCTCACTCAGTGCTGTCACCTGCTGTGACACTTGTGAGTGCATGTCCAGTGACCAGCCTGCCCGAGGGACATTGGCAGGGCTGGGTGCAGGGTGGGTGCAGCAGGGAGGGTTTGACTGTGGCTCTGAGTTGGAATTATTAAACTCTCTGTTGGGCTTGCAGTGCCTTGCACAGTCACAGCAGCATGGAGCCTTCTGGCCTGAGCCAGGGCAGCTCAACCAGCTGATCCCACTGTCCCCACAGCACCAAACCCCCCAAGACTGTCCCAGACTGTCACATGCAGTGGACACCTGTCACTGCTTCCTTTCTCCCCACGCAGCAGCCCAGAGGGTTCATCTTTCACCCGTGGGAAGCTCTGGCAAAGTGCAGGAACCATCCTGGCCCAGCCAGCGATGCTTCCTCCCCAGCTCTGCCCTGGGAATTCCTCCGGAGAGGCTGTTCCCTGCAACAATAACCTTTTATGGTTCCCAGCCAGAGGCGAATTAAGCAACGGCAATACCTAATCTGCTTAATGTTTTGCTAAAGCAAACAGCATTTGTTCTTGAAAGTGTCATTTTGTCATCCCATCTCCAGCTTCAGCTGAGGGAAGGTGACTGCTGCTGTCTGCCAGTGCCTGGGGGGCCGAGGTTGCCCATCCCCTGATCTCTGTGCTGGACATGGATCCTTCCAAACAGGCTGGAGCTCATGGCCCAGGAGAATCAACGGGCTCCAGAGTTTGCCACACTTGCTGAGCCATTGCTGACCACCTAGATGGTGGATACAGGGATGTTCCCAACCCCCCAGACCTGCCTCCCTGCTGTGGGTTCTCCACGCTGCCCCTTCCTTGCTCATCATCCCACAACCTGACGCCCGCAGACGTTTTTCCCCATGAGCCCCTCCATCACCCCCTTGCCCAAGCACCCACACAGCTCAGCTCTGCTCCTGGTGCCAGCCCAGCACCAACTGACTGAGGCTGAGTTGTGGGAGCCTGGAATTGCCGTGGCTGGTGCTCACACATTGCCTAAAATGGTCTCCCGTGGCTGCAGCCTGTGCGCCGCTGCCTCCCCAGCTGTGCTCCCCGAGCTGATTTATCGCGTGTTCAACCCAGTGTCTGGAGCCTCCAAGGAGGGTTTAAGTCCCTTGGTGGGTCTGGAGGGGCTCTGTTGACTGCAGCCTATGCCTTGGCCAAACCCTGAGCCCTGCGTGGCACAGGCAGAGCACAGGGAATATTTTCCAGGCCTCCAAGGAGCTGACTCTGTTCCAGGGATCCACTTTAGAGCTGCAGAGTGTGGTGCAAGCCCAGAGTAGCCTTGGCGGGACAACTGGACCTTGACTGGGAGGAAAACACTCTTTGTTTTAGCTAAACCTGCAGGCCAAGGCTCTGGCCTCTGTCAGGCCACAGCCCTTGTCAGCTCCAGCAGCCACATTCCTGCTGCCTCCCAGGGCTTTGCTGCTCTCCCTGGGGGCAGCTCGCTGCTGAAGGGATGACAAGAGCAGGGAACCAAATTTTGATTCCTTTCTTGTGCCTGTATCATGGTGCTGGACCCCTTGGGACCCTCCCCATCTCCTGGTTGCTTCCCTTGGGTCCATTCTACCCAATCTGTTTGGGTTCAGTGGCTTTTACTGCCCACTGAAGTTTCAGGTGCTGTTTCCTACAAGCTCATGCCAAAACCTCTGCTTGTTCAAAGGAGCATTCACTTCAAAATGCTGATTTTTGATTCCAAGCTGAATCCAGGTGCATCCAAGGCAAGGAAAGGCAGATGTTCAACAACTTACTAAACCTCTACCATTTGCAGAGGCCGCTCAGGGACATCCTGGGCAAGACTTTGTCTATTCATTAAAAATGTCTCATGAAGTAAATTCTACAACCTTGCTAGAAGGCTTGTTTCAAATTTTCCCTGCTCTTACAGCTAGAAAGCCCTTAATTAAAATAGGGCCTTCACAGAGTGTTTTCTTTCTATATTATTTATAGTCCCTCACTTGAAACAACCACAGACATTTAAACACACCAAACACTTCTTAAAACAGCAAATCTGGCATGTGCAGTGCACAGTGGGATCCAAGGAACAAACCTCCAAACGATCCCTCACGTTTGCTGCCTTTTTTCAGTTGGCACCATGCAATTCCTGGCTGACTTCTGGGGGTTTATAGCCCAGAGCAGGATGCAAGATTTCCAAGAGTGTGTTTCTTTACAATGTCTTCCTCACATGAATGTTTTTATATTTGGCTTTTCCAGATTGTGAGGAGTTTCTAGCAGTTTCCTGCTGTTTTTTCCCATTGGATAGCTATGGCCACTTGCAGTCTCTTGCTGTTGTTCTCTGCATCTTCAGAGGTCCACCATAGTTCTTCAGCCAACAGCCTGGCTGTTTTCCCTTTGCCTCAGCTGTGTGTCTCTCCAAGGAATAAAAAGACCTCTGTGAGTCATGGGATGGTTTAGAGATTGTGGCTGAGGTTTACAGTGTGTCTCGCTCCTCAGGAATGTGCTTCACTCAGCTGGAAGATCTATTGTACCATGAAACAGGTCCACACCTTGGTTTTGTTTCTCAATGAGTTATCAGGTGGTGCACACACACTCAGGGTCGAACTCCTGCATGGGGAGAATCCACAGGAGTGAGCTGGCACCAGGAATTCTGTGCTCCCACTGTTGCTCTGCATAGTCAGTGTTGTCTGTTGTCACTAATGGGCCTCCAATTTGCCTCCCAGTGGCATCTTTTATTCCTTAGGGATGAAAATAAAATCTCTGTCAGTATTTTTATTCCACTTTAAAGGTCCATAATGTCAATAACAGCCATTAAAATGTGCTTAACTCTTCTTTTACTGTGGAAACAGCTTCTGCATCACAGGACATCCAACAGGGGTCTGGCTGGGTTGGTGTAGGGCCTGGTCTCTGCCCTTGCACATGCTACAGGTTGAGGGATGAGATTTCTGCTGTCAGGGAATCTCTGCACCAGGTTCCCACAGGATCAAGGCTGCTGAAGTCTGGGGACCGCCTGGCACTGCCTGTCTGCAAGGGGTGAGGGAACAGAGGGCCTCGTGGAGCCTTTCAGTTCTGCCTGGTGTCACCTGTGCTGCTGGTTTTCCATCCCTCCCAGCCATCTGGTTACCTGCTCTGACCTTCTCTGCCTTGCAGGGTCTGACTGCAAGCCATGCTTACGGGAATTCCCTGGCCACCACAGCCCTGCTTTGGAGTATCCCACCCCCAAAAGCTTCCTCCCATCCCTGATTGCTGAGGATGACTCCTTCTGCACCAGCATGGCCAAAGAGAAGGCAAGTGTCCTCTCTCCTTCTGTATTCCATGAGGCAGGAGCCAGGAAACTGGGTGGTCAGCTCCATGTCCAGAGGGGTTTGTGGTGGAGTAAGGATGGGGAAAGGGGTGCTTATCCAGACTGTCAAGGAATACAGGGTTATATTGCTTCTGCTGCTGGCAAAAATCACACTTGCAAGCTTTGTGTTGGTGTTGGAGGGAAGAAGACAGAGGGACCCTGAGGTGGCAGAGCTGGGGCAGGCCTGGCTTTGAGGGGCAGTAGGAGAGGGCTGCCATTAGAAAGCCTGGTGTAAGAAACCCCCCTGCAAGTCTGGCCCTGCTCTGCAGCCCAAGTTCTGCATGGGAGGTGTCCCCTTGGCAGGCTCTCAGGTGGGATTTGTGCTGCCTTTGCAGGAGGACTCCTCTTCTGCAGAGCTGGATGTGCCAGCAGTGGACTTGCACAGCAGCACCGAGGATCTCCTCTCCGACTCTGCTCTCCATGGCACGGAGTATTACAAAGACTTGGGACTCCTGAGCTTGCCAGTTGCCCAAACAGCTCCAGAGACAGCAGCACAGCCACAAGGAGGATCCCAGGCTGTGCCTGCTGTTTGCTTATTGGAAGAGAGACCAGGAACTCTGAGCAAACTGCCCATGGATGTTGCCTTCTCCAACACCGTCTCCTGCCCGGTGCGTTACAGCGAGGCCGATTGCCGCTTCCTGAACAAGGGCCACGTGTGCCCCTGTGCTGAGGTACCAGGGGACAGTGCCAGCACTCCCCAGGGTTCTGCAGAGGAAGACAAGGAGCTGGACCTTCAGGAGGCCCAGGATTCCTTCCCCACGCTGGTGAGATCGATGTCCACCTCCCGCAGGCACAGCTGGGAGAGCCCTTTGTCGCCCGTGGACTGCAAGCGCAGGTACAGCTGGGCTGCAAGTGGGGTTTGGCACTGGATATTGGACATACACAGAGCAGTGACGGTGGGTGAGGCTGCAGCTGCTCCTGGGTGGTCTCCCTCACTTGTCAGCATCTGCCAGAGCAGCTGGACACCCACTGCTCACGTTGGGTGGGATGTAGAGGAGTAGATGCTAGAGCAGCAAGAGGATTTAATGTCTCTTTGGCAATGGGAAGACCCTTCTTTCCTGGTCTTGAGGCCAGGATGAGGATCTCTCATCTGGGGAGAACTCATTTCTGCCTGGAGGGAACCTTGAACAGCATCAGTTGCCCCAGTGATCTCCATCCTCTGGTTCGAAGGGAATTTTTCCCATCACAGAGGGGTTAAGAGAGCTCTGTCAAATCCTTTTCTTCTTGCCCATGGGTTGGCTTGGTGGGGCCTGTGCCTGCAGTCACCACAGTGCCCTCCAGCCCTCTGCCCTCCATGTGGCCACAGAGTAGGTTGCGATTTGTAGCACGGTGCTGAGCTCTGGGAGCAGAGTCAGGCCTGGCATTCCTGCCATCCTCTGCTCCTGCCACATGAATGCCTTGAGGTCCAAGTTCCTCCATGAATGCTTGCCCTGCTGACAAACCTATTGATCTCCCAGCTGACTGGGATTTAGGGGCAAGCCAGCAAGGACTATTTTTGTCTCTCCTCCTTATACGGTACCCTAAAATTATCTCAGCCTGAAATCTTGGCAGTTCTTTATCAAGCTCAGACGTTGGTTCTCAGCCCTATTGTTGTCCCGTGTGCTGTGGATCATTCACAGTTTATGCTGTAACAGGCACATGAGGAGCAGCAGCACAGAGCAGCCGTGTCAGGGACATGCCCTGTCCCTCACTGGGTGATGAAGCACGTGTGAGCATGAGGCCAGGGAAGGGGAATACACCCCACTGTTCCCTAAGCAAACCCTTCCTAGGCCTGTCTGTGGCAGCAGGAATGAGGTGACAGTGATCTGCAGACAGAACCCATGCAGAGACTAAGATTTTCCACTGGGCTCCATCCATCGTTTTGCTCCTGTTCTGTTGGCACTGCAACAGCACTTGGTGTGCAGGACACTGTGGGGCACTGGGGGAGCTGGCCCAGCCCTCATTTCCCAGAAAATAATTTCTTTTTGCTTTCTCAAAGCTGGGCCCTGGTGAAAGCAGGGTTTATGACATGTGACAAACAACATCATCTGCCACTTGTGGATGTCCAGAGGGACTTTCCTGGTGTGGCAGCTGACGGGGCAGCAGCTCCTGGGCAGGCGGAACAGGCTGCAGCCTGGGTGGCTGCACAGTCCCAGGGTTGCTAAGGGATGAGTGTGAGCCATCCAGCACTAACCATCCTGGGTGCCCCAGGAGCTGAGGGACTCACTGATGGCAGCCAGAGAGGCTGTTTTTAACAGGCTCAGGACTTGGTGCCCAGGCTGATGCCTCCTGGCATTTCCTTCCCCATGTGCCTCCTGGCATTTCCTTCCTCCTTGTACCTGTTCCACGAGCTCTTTAGGACTGTCCACCCAAGGACGTGTCAGGGGTTGTGCCACACCTGAAACAGTGGGACAGGTCTCCTAAACTGGCTTGTTCCTCTTCCCTGATCAGGTTCAGCCTGGATGTCACAGAGATGGGCAGCGACCCAGAGCAGGAGGATGTGGAGAAGAGGAGCCAGTCCTGCCTGCAGCCTCACGTGTCCCTCCAGCTGCCCACAGGGGCACTGGGAGCCTGGAGCAGGGCTGGCACAGTGATCAAAGTGGAGATAGAGCCGCTGCACCCACAGCTCATGGTCAGCCCCAGCATGCAGGACCCGGTGAGTAGGGAGCAGGACGAGCTGGGGGGCACAAGGCAGCACACACAGGTGGCAGCTGCAGGCAGGGCTCCTTCAGTGCCAGCATGGAACCAGGTGTGCCAAGAGGCCTTCAGAAATCTCAGCAAGGATGAGCCTTCTCGCTCTGGGATAAACTGTCCTGTCTTGTAGGAAAAAGGCCCTGGGAGCTGGCTGAAGCACAGCCCTTCTTTCCCTCAGATCCAGCTGGAATGTCCCTTGCTGCAGCCTGCGCCTGTTGCCTCTTGTCCTGTTACTCTACATCTCTAAGAAAAGTCTGTCTCCATCTTCTCTATAATGCTTTGTCAGTTGAAGGCAGGAGTGTCACTCCCCTTACACACTGCTTTCCTCTGGGGAAGATCTTTGGACTCAATTAATATTAAAAGCACAATTGCGACATGCCCTGTGAAAGTGAGAAGTGCCTAAGATGGTCTCAGCCACAAGTGTCACTTGCTCCAGCCTCCCTGGAGCCTAGATCTGAGGCCAAAAAACTGCTGAGCCTAATGGTGTCCTGCATCATAACCCTGACAAAAGAAGAGGGAAGAGCTGAGGAATCAGCTGTGATGGAGGTTTCTTTCATGCATAAAGCACCAAAGATGTCCATGACTTTTTACTTCTCCAGGAATGTGTCAGCAGTGGGAAGAGACTGAGGTCCAAGTCTGTCCCATCAGCCTGTGAGATCATTGTCTCCCCTCAGATACCTTGCAGTTTCAACACTTCTCCTCCATATGCAGAAGGTTGGTATTGACAGTCTCTGTGGCATTAAACGAGTTCAAGGTGTGATGAAGAAGATAAAATACTGCAGCTGTAGCCTCTGCAAGCCTGGACATCCCCTGCTTTGTCTTCCACATGGTCACAGGAACTTCTGAAATACAAACCCAAGCTGACTTTGAGTCCAGCCCTGGCTAACAGTGCAGTTTAAGCTCAGACATGTCTGTCCCCAGTGACACATTGCCACATAACCCCCTCTGTGGCCACTGTGTGGGTCACTCCCCACTCACACAAGGCCCACTTGTGAGGACTGGCCCAGAGCTAAATGTAAGATTTAAGAGCACAGGCTGGGAAGTGGAGGACAAGCTGCCTGTTATGGGGAGGGTCTCGAGTGGGATCAGCTTCTACCCCTGGGCTGCAAGTAGGATCCCCTGCAGTTAATGTAATACAGACTGGAGAGGGGAGGGGTAACACAGGAGAGTGGTGCAGCCTTCACCTCGCTCACAGAAATGCAGAGCAGCCTCTTCCTCCCTTGCTGCTCCTGGCATTCCTTCCTCCTCATTAAAGCAGAGTGGGAGCCCAGCAAGATTAATGGGGTCCAGCTGCATACCTTGCAATGTGGTGTTCTGCAAAGGCAAACTGGGTTCCCTGCTGAGAGCATTTTGTGTTCCAGGTGTTGAACCCCCTGCTCTGGAGATGCTGGAGAAGGATCACGTGTCACCAGACCATGTGTACGTATTGTCAGTCTGTTTTGAGGAGATTCCTGAGTGTATCTGAGCTATTGGGGAGGCAACAGCAAAGGAGATCCCACTCTGTGTTGGGGCACAGCTGAGCAGCTGGGTCTGAATCAGTGCCTGAGGCTCTTTGGGATGCAGAATGTCTGTGCAAGGACTTTTTCTAATCCCTTTCTGTCCCTTTTTTCTTGCCCCATCCCTGGTAGGTTAAATGTCCAGAAGGTGCTTCAGGAGCTGAAACATTACCATGGGTAAGTGTGTCTGGGAGAGGGACACGGGTGGGGACGTCACAGGACCCACCTGGCAAAGGACACTTGGTCCCTTGAGGGGCAAATCCTCAGGGCACCAGAATCCCAGATTTCTTCCAGTGACACTGGGGTAGAATGGCAAGGAGAAGGAACATTTCATGTGCCTCTTCTGTAACTCTGAACCTGTTTGTGCCCCATCTCCAAAGATGAGACTTTCTGCTGACCCAGAAGTTCTGCTCTTGTGTTTTTTGCCATGTGTCTGATGCCCTTTCCTTGCCCAGGGGGAAGCAGAGAGCTTGTGTGCAAGAAGGCAGCGATTCCTCCCAGCAGAACCTCACTTGGTTTGAGTTCCTCTCTAACGAGTAAGTGCGACAGAGGGCAACCAACACACTTCATGTTCTGAGAGAAGGCTGATTTCAAGCCCCCCTCCATCTAAGCCCTACTGCCCTGCTAACATGAGTGCAGAACACTGGCATTGCAGGGGCTCAGCCAGGACTGGGGCTCTGAACAACACCACAGACAGAACTTGCACACATAGTTTGAAAGTTCAGCTCCTTATTTGCAAGTGTCTCATTAATAAATGACATGGCTGATGCCAAACCAGATCCTCCAGGAGATGGAAAGCTCAGACTTAGAGTTCTAAAGTAATGCCTTAATGAACTTCACCAGTGATCTCGCTGATCTGGGCTTGGCCAGTGAACCTTCCCTTGGTTAGGATGTTTTTGTTCTATTTCAGAAATGAGGACAGTGGGAAGAGTGACAAAGCCGAGAAAGGCACGAAGGTGATGCGCCGCCTGAGCTCCCTGCGGAGCCGCGTCACCGGATCCTGGCAGAAGGACAAGGTAAGGGAGAGACACTGAACTGGTGGGAGGAATCGCTAAATTCTTCAAGTAGGAAAGGTGATCTGACCCCAGAAAGCAGTTAGATGGATTGCTTTTGGCTGGCTGAGACCCCTGTATTGGTCAGCAAATGCACTATGACCCCTAACGCAGTCCATGGGACAGAGCAATCCCTGACTTCCAGCCTCCCTTGCTCCAGGTTGTGTTCTGGGTGTTCCTGTGCTGAGCAATCCCTGACTTCCAGCCCACCTTGCTCCAGGACATGTTCTGGGTGCTCCTGTGCTGCCTTGGCACCCGTGCAGAGCAAGGAGTGCCTTGGCTGTGTGACTGCCTGGGTCACCCTCTGTGGCAGGGAGGAGCCTGCAGAGACACAGCCCAGTGCTGTGTCCTGCCCTTTGTCACACCCAAACTGGACCTAGACTAGAGGGACTTGCCCAGGCCTTGGGAAGGCATTTGGGGAAAGCACTGCCATCCTACTGTACCTGAACCCACCAGCCGCCTGCACACTCCTTTGTACCAGTGGGGAAAGGAACATGTGGGATGCAAGGCCTGTGATGAGCTGTTTTTCTCTCCTTCCAGGGTAAGAGCAAAGAGCAGCCAAAGGAGAGAGATAAGGAGAAAGAGACCAAGGAGCCAAAAGAGAGGTGGAAAGAGATCAATGGGCATCAGCTTGTGCCAGGGGTTTTCTCCAGTTGCACCAGCTGCTCACTGTGTGCCAAACCTCTTGTGAATAAAAGTGGTCTGCAGTGCCTGAGTGAGTATGGCTGTCACTGCCTGGCTCTGTCCCAGCCTCTGTTCCTGCCTCCCCTCTGGCCCAGCCCGGCCCCTCGTCCACCTAAACCAGCCTCCTGGGTTGCTTAAACCAGCCTCCTGGATTGCCTAAACCAGCCTCCTGGATTGCTTCACTTCTCTGCCTGGCTGGGCTCTACCCCACCACTCTGCTTGACCTGGCTTGGTTGTTTCTCCAAATAGTCTAAATGATCTCTAAATCCTGCTGGCAATAGTTCACCCTCATTTTCTTTGGCCACTTGACCATTTCCTGCCCCTTTCCCCCAAAGAAGGTTCTACGTCAACTTCTCCTTTACTAATTCTCTTTTTCCATGAAGTTCTGCTTTGCCTGAACAAATATCCCAACTGCCTGAGTGCAGCTGGATCATTTAGGCTGTTTTTCCCAGCTGTAGTGATGTTTCAGCTCAGCATCTGCCCTATGCATTGGCACAGGGGTTTCTAATGCATCCAAAACTTCATTAACTAACACAAAAGTCAAACAGTGTCTCCCAGGACCTGCATGGGTGAGATTGTTGATTTACAGCTCCAAGTAGTGCCAGTGTGTGTTCCCACTGCATCCCCTGTGGCATGGCTTTGGCTGACAAACCCTGTCCCTCCTCTTTGGGGCAGGTACTCAGGGCACTGAAGAACATTTTCATTCCCACGGGATTGTCTGTGGGCAGAGAAAATTTTCTGGAATTGAAAGGATTGCTCTCTTTCTCCATGCTGTACCTTCAAGCAATGCTCACTCTCCAGTGAGGGTCTCTCAGAGGCTCTTAAGGTCAGTAAAACCTTCCTGGGGCATAAGAGGACTGGCTGACCTCGGACATGTGTGGTGAGAACTGTACTTTCCCTTCAGGGCAACTGGAGGGAAACTAAACAGGGGCACAGACCTGGCTATTAGTTTCATTTTTCAGGCATCACAGTAAAAAATAGGAAGCAGGGAGCTGAACAAGAGAATTGTGGAAGTTTAGAGGGACCTAAATATTATGGGAGGAGGCAGAGTTATGCCTTGTCACTGCTGCCTGAGGACCCTCCCAGCAGAGGCTCTGTTTGCAACCCTGCTTCACAAACATACCTTAACCTGAGAGGAGACAGACAGGCCCAGTGCAGCAGGAGCCTGGAGCTGTGCTCCAAGCATGGCCTTGGGAATGCTGAGGCTGTTCTTAGTGTCACTGATTCTCCTCTAGAAAACTGCTATTGAGATCTGTGGTCTGGAGCTGGAAGTAGCTGTATAAATGGGAGTGTGTCTCAGCATGTTGTTATCCATCGTAAATGTGTGGGGATTGGGCAAGAGTTGTAGGAACTTTTACCTTGTTTCTCAGCCCTGCCATGAGGACCCTGTGTTCTGCCTTGCTGACATTCAGGAGAAAAGCTCCGAGGTGGCTGAGGAGCTTGTTTGTGTTTGGGACTCTGTGGCATCTCCTTTGGCTCTCAGCTGCTCAGGGATGCAGTGCCCAGGGTAACGTGGGCACCAGCACAGCAGAACTTGTTTCATTGTGTTTCCTTTGCTCCAGCTGAGGCTGAACAATTGGGCAGAGTTTGAAAATATTCATAAAATTAATGGCCTGTCTGTGGTGAGCTCTGGACTGGGGCTTGTTGTGTGACAGCTGTTGGCCTGAGGGTGCCTATATTTGGATGATACTGGGCTGAAACCTTTGCAAGCTGCCTCTGAGCTGGTGGCTGATAACACCGGCTCCAGATGATGAAGCTCAGAGAAGTGTGTGGTCTCCTGAGTAGCCCCTGATAGAGCTCCTGGGCCACCAGGAGCAAAAAAAGCAGCAGGTCTGCTTTTCAGAAGCGTGAGCTGCTCTGTCAGGGCTCAGTCTGAGCTGTAGCTGCTGCCAGGATCTGAGGAGATTTGGCTGCTGCTCCTGTTTTCTCATCATGAACTCACATTTCACCATCTCTATGGCCTGGCCCCCAGCCAGCCCTCGCTCCGTTGCTGGTCAGGTGCTGCTGTTGATGTTGTCTCTGTGGTATTTTTAACTGCAGCACCACCACGTGGTACGAGGTAAAATGGGTTCGTGGAAAACACAAGAAAAGATGATGGTTAAAGAAAGGAATGAGATGAAGCTGGGGAGAGGAAGGATGAGGGAATGATTAGGAAGCCCGAGGTGTTTTCACTGTCCAGTAGGCAAAAAAGTCTGGTGGCTTCTATGGCTGTGATGAAGGAGTGAGAGCTCTTCTTCTTAGAGACAGTGACAGCAAGAGGAATTCTGCTTTTTCATTCAGAACAAAGAACCATTGCTGTGCTGGAAAGATATATGTGAGCTGTGCAGGCAGCCTGGATAGCCTGGTACATGGTGTCTTGTTTCCCTCTCTCACCTGATTCCTCCCATCTATCCTTACATCACATGGTACAGAGTCTCCCAGGGCTGGAGGGAAGGAGGTTGTGCTGTGTGTCAGGATTGTGGTCACAGGAGAGTCTGTGCAGCTCACAGAAGTGCTGTTGGGAGCCTGGCAGGGATGAAAAACACAGAGGAATGATTGCAGTCACTGGGATCTTTACAACAGTGGCCACCCAAACTCTGCCATTACGTAAACGTTGAGCTGAGAGTCTCTGGGTTGATTGTTCACCTGGAAATGAGAAAGCTCCTTCTGAGCCTCTTCTGTCAAGGGTGGAGAAGGTTCTGTGCCTAAATTAATCCTCTCTTATAAACATGCTTCCAGAGTTTATGCAACAAGAGTTAGATGAGTCCCAGGAAAGCCCTGACAGGAGGAGAGCTCTCCAAGCAGGCTGTGCCATGGAGGAGAGCCAGGGATATGCTGTGGAATACAGATGGAAGGAGGATTGCTCCCCTCCCGGCGGCCTGAGCTTGAGCACTGGGGTAGAGGTGGGTCTGCTACATCTTCTGTAGTTAACAGTCACATCTCTATTATTTATAGGAAAGGCAGAGCCTGGGCCTCTTAGCAGGGCCACATCAAACATCCTCTTCAAACGGGGGCCTAGAGCTGCAACCCAAGTTTGTCAGGCTTCAGACGAACTCCTCTTCTTGAAAGGAAGGTGCTCCATTTAATGACTGTCCCTCAACAATACAGGCTGTGCTGGACTGTCCTAGGCTGACCCTTGCTGGCTGCTTCGGTGCACTGGCTGATCTCTAACAGATTGTTGTAACAACTGGTCACCAGGGCTTATTTGAGGGTGTTGTGAAAGAGGTTTGGAGAACCATTTCTTTTCTCACAATGGGTAAATGAAAGGACAAGGGTCTATGCAGTTTGTCAGGCAAACATCCTCTACCCATGGCCAAGGAGAGGCCAGAATTGCTTTTCATTTGGACTTGAAATTCGGTGTGAAATTCACCTCTCACTCGACACTTGTGCCTGCACACTTTTGCTTTTAGGATGCCCAGTGCAGCACCAACAAGCTAATATGGGAAGAGGGTTTTGGCTTGTGATAAGGAAGAATTACTTGATTTTTCTGTCCTGAAATTTCTGCTCATAGCCCACACAGAGTCCTGAGAAATCTGAAAAGCAGCAGACATCCTGGAACTTTGTGTTTCCGGAGAGAGACACAGCTGCCAAAAAGCTTCTATTTTGGGGTGAAAAAAGAGGTTTGGCAGCTGTAACATGATGACAATGATAAATGGACTGGGAGTCCCACTTGGAATAAATGATTACTGACAGGATTCCAAACAAACAGAGGCGAAACCAGAGCGGCTGTGTCAGGCTGTGGTTGAGGTGGTTATGAGCCAATGGAGCAGGATCTGAAGCAAATGTGGAAGTGGCTGCAGTGCTGGTTGCAGAGGAAACACTGACAGAGCCACGAGTCTGCTGACACAGAGCTAGTTCACCCAAGTCAAGAGGTTTTAGAAAAGGAAACCAAAGTACACCCTATTCTCAGTGCTTCTCCTTTTCTGCTTTTCACTTTCTTTTTGCATCTCAGCAGTACTGCCTTCATTTGGAACAACTCCATGTGCTGCCCCTTCCATCCCCTGATAAACCCTCAGGATGTTTTACACTCAAGCTGCCAAATACATAAGGCTGCAGGTCAGTAATCTACCTGGGACACATTCAGCAAGAAACCTTCTGTTATCACAGAATGCCACAGCATTAGACAGTCAGTTCTCTTCTCCTCTTTGCATCCAACTCTTAGCTCTGAGCTATGGAGTCTTTGAACCGGCTGCTGTGCCAGAGTTTGCACTGATTCTGCCACGATGCCCTGAGGCACAGCACGTTCTCCCCGTGACAGCTGCAGTTGGGCAATCTGCAATGCTTTACTTTTATATGACAGTGAAGCACCAGGTCTGAAGTGCCTGAGGATTGCTCAGTCACAAAGTGACAGCCAGCTGTTTGCCCCCAAACCTTTTTATTTAGTGATAATTTCCCTGTAGTGCTGACAGGCCCAAGTAAACAACTGGGACCTGACTGTACTCAGTCCTGTGGAGAAGGTACAGCACAAAAGGGAACATTTTGGAAAACTTGCAACTATGAGACGAAGTGAAAAATAAAATCCATTTAACAGGTGGCAGTGTGGAAACCAGAGACCATATTGGCCCCAAGGCAGGATTTCATCACATTTCCAGCCTGAAAAGGTGGCAGGTTCTTTCAAAGCAGCACAGGAAAGCTGCAGGGTGGATTTTGAGAAGGAAGTTTGTTTTGTAATTGTGTGTGTTGTGTTTTCAAGCTCAACAGGCAACTTGGATATGTGTGATTTAAAATATGACAAAGTTTTAATCAGTAGTGTAGATTCTCAGAGCAAAATCAGGAGGGAAGGTTGGATTGTGAGCTCTTCCCAGTTTTCCTCCCTGCAAACCATTTCCTCCCTCCAAACCATTGTGGTGTCAGGGAAAAGGTGGTTTTTCCAGCAAGCAGTTTGATTCTGAGTTAAGAAACAATCAAATCCAATAGCACAGAACAAAATTCTTCCTTTTATTCAGCGCTGGTAACATGGGTGATAATTCCACCAAAGACATGCTCAAGGAGAGTTTTGTGTTTCCAGGTTTATATGCTTAGTCACAACTGAGAACTCCTCCCCAAAGTTATGCAGGATATTTTGGGTGACTTTTAACAGTTCTAAGGTGCTGCTCTTATTTTTGCAGCTCTATATTTCCTTTTAACTAAACAATGTTACAGCTTGAAGCCTCAGCCTAGAGAGGATTTCTGATTTATTTCTTGCAGTTTAGCCTCTAACCTAAACAAAGTTTTGGTTTATTTCTTAAAGCTCATCTTACAGCTACAGTGTTAAATTCTTCTTTGTCTAAAGCTCTACATGGTTAAGATAACTGACAGACTAAAGTACAAGCTAAAATCAAAATTAATATAAAATACAAAGTTAGTACAGGTCTGATTAAAAAATATCAGAGAATCAAGCATAGAATCATAGAATCAATCATAGAATCAGCTGGGTTGGAAGAGACCTCTGAGATCATCAAGTCCAACTCTTGATCCAACCCTGCAATGATTACAAGATCATGGCTCTGAGTGCCACATCCAGTCTCAAATTAGTGTGATCTTATAGAGGAGGGATAAAATCCATTTTCTTGAGGGGTCCCTGTATCAGTTCTACAAGTCAGTGCATGGATCTGCTGCTGGTGAAGACAATTCCCTCTGGCTGTCACATCTATGTGTGCAGGGTCACTGTCATAGTTCTCATTTTTCCCTCTCTCCAGGGTTCTGGTGCCCCACCCTTGCCTTGGCAGGGCATCCATAAACACTTCAGTCCCTTGGGATGGCAGATCCCACTGGGCTGTTCATAAGGAATGGTGTGTTTCAGTGCCAGCTGCTGTGTGCACGCACAAGGTACCCTGTTAGAGGTGGCACTGGGGATGCCACATCCCATCTGCTGTGGGCTCTGCAGTCTCTATGGCTGCTGGGGGGACCTCCCTACGGAAAAAGCGTGGGCTGGGGGTGGCCATGTGTCCTCCTTGGGGCGCAAATAGCGGGCTCTGAGTGCTCATTTGTGCCCTCCCTAAGGGGGGGTGTGGGATGAAGGTGGCCATGTGTCCTGCTTGGGGGGCAAATGGTGGGCTCTGAGTGTTTGAGCCCTCTCTGAGGAAAAAGCATGGGCTGGGGGTGGCCATGTGTCCTCTTTGGGGGGAACGTGGTGGGCTCTGAGTGTTTGTGCCCTCCCTGAGGGGAGGTGTGGGCTGGGGTGGTGGTTGTGTCCTTGCTGAGGGGACGTGCAGCATGAGGGGGGCCATGTGTCCTCCTTGGGGGGCAAAAAGTGGGCTCTGAGTGTTCATTTGTGCCCTCCCTGAGGGGAGGTGTGGATGAAGGTGGCCATGCGTCCTCCTTAGGGGAAAGTGGCAGGCTGTGAGTGTTCATTTGTGCCCTCTCTGAGGGAAGGTGTGGGCTGGGGTGGTGGTTGTGCCCTCGCTGAGGGGCAGGTGCAGGTTAGGGGGGGCTGTGAGCTCTCCCTGAGGAAAAAGTGTGGGATTGGGGTGCTCGTGCTCTCCTTGAGGAGAAGGTGCAGGTTGGGTTGGGCAGTGTGGCCTCCCGCAGGGAAGGTGTGGGCTAAGGGTGGCCATGAGCCCTTTGTGAGGGAAAAACACAGGCTGGGGTGGTCGTGGCCTCCCTGAGGGGAAGGAGCAGGTTACAGGTGGCCATGTGCCTCCCTGAGGAAAAAGAGTGGGCTCAGGGTGGTCAGTGCCCTCCCTGGGGGGAAAACATAGGCTGGGGAGCGTCCTTATGCCCTCCTTGAAGAAGATCATGGTCAGGGTGTTTGGGGTACTCATGCTCTCCCTGAAGGGCAGGTGCAGGCCAGGGGCGGCCATTTGCCCTCCCTGAGGGGAATGCGCAGGCTGTGGGCACCTGTGTGCACACCCTGAGAAAGAAGAGCATGGTAGGGGTACTCATGCCCTCCCTGAGGGGAAAGTGAGGGTCAGGGCAGGCAGTGTGCCCTCCCTCAGGGCAGGTGTGGGCTAAGGGTGGCCATGAGCCCTTTGTGAGGGAAAAACACAGGCTGGGGTGGTCGTGGCCTCCCTGAGGGGAAGGAGCAGGTTACAGGTGGCCATGTGCCTCCCTGAGGAAAAAGAGTGGGCTCAGGGTGGTCAGTGCCCTCCCTGGGGGGAAAACATAGGCTGGGGAGCGTCCTTATGCCCTCCTTGAAGAAGATCATGGTCAGGGTGTTTGGGGTACTCATGCTCTCCCTGAAGGGCAGGTGCAGGCCAGGGGCGGCCATTTGCCCTCCCTGAGGGGAATGCGCAGGCTGTGGGCACCTGTGTGCACACCCTGAGAAAGAAGAGCATGGTAGGGGTACTCATGCCCTCCCTGAGGGGAAAGTGAGGGTCAGGGCAGGCAGTGTGCCCTCCCTCAGGGCAGGTGTGGGCTAAGGGTGGCCATGAGCCCTTTGTGAGGGAAAAACACAGGCTGGGGTGGTCGTGGCCTCCCTGAGGGGAAGGAGCAGGTTACAGGTGGCCATGTGCCTCCCTGAGGAAAAAGAGAGGGCTCAGGGTGGTCACTGCCCTCCCTCAGGGGAGCTGCAGGTTAGGGGCTGAGAGCCCTCCCTGAGAAGAACTGTGGGATTGGGGTGCTCGTGCTGTCCTTGAGGAGAAAGCGCGGGTCAGGGGAGCAGGGTGTCCTCACAGAGGGGCAGGTGCGGGCAGGGGAACACACTGTGTGCCCTCCCTGAAAGAAGGCACAGGGTATGGGCGGCTCTGGCCCCCTGCGGGGGAGGCAGGGGCCTGAGAGGGGCCGTGTGCCCTCCATGAGGGAAAAGTGTGGGCTGGGGCGGTCATGCCCTCCCTGAGGAAGAGCAGAGCACGGTCAGGACACTCACTGCCCTCCCTGAGGGGAACGCGCGAGTCGGGGGGGACCGTGTGCCCTCCCTCGGGGAAGGCTCGGGGTGGCCGTGCCCTCACTAAGGGGAACGCGGCTCGGGGTGTTTGTGCCCTCACTGAGGTCAATGTGGCTCTGAGTATTCGTGCCCTCCCTCGGGGAAGGCTCGGAGTGTTCGTGCCCTCACCGAGGGAAATGCGGCTCGGGGTGGTCGTGCCCTCCCTCGGGGAAGGCGCGGGACAGTGTTCGTACCCTCCCTGACGGGAACGCGGCTCGGGGTGGTCGTGCCTTCCCCGAGGGGATCGCGGCTCCTCGTTCCCCTCTGCCCTCCCCGAGGGGATCGTGGCTGCTGGTTCCCCTCTGCCCTCCCCGAGGGGATCGCCGCTCCCGGCCCCCCTCTGCCCTCCCCGAGGGGATCGCGGCTCCCGGTTCCCCTCTGCCCTCCCCGAGGGNGAGTCCGGTAAGACACCGGGCTGTCAGCGCGGCCGCCGGCCCGGCCCCGGCTCCCCGCGGCCCCAGCGAGCCCCCAGCCCGGCCCCGATGGGGCAGCGCCGGCCCCGGGGGCTGAGGGGCCGGGGGGCCCCGAGTGTGGCCGCGGCAGCGGGTCGGGCTGCCCTTTGTGGCAGCCCCGCAGGTTTTACAGCCGCCCCGGCCTTGGCAGCTCAGGACTTGGGCTGCGGGGCGGGACGCGGCTGGAAGAGCCAGTGTTTACATGAGAAGCCTCTTTAAGGGGTGAAGAAGGAGTGGAATGTTGGTCTCTGTGTGTTAGGCAGGCGAGGGGCTGCAGCCTGGTGTGAAGTTTGGCCCCTTTCTGCCGCAGTTTTGAGTCTGAGCATCCCTGTGATCATTAAATCCTGCACCTCGGTGCTTACAGACATCGTGTGGACAAGGAGGCACGGGCTCAAGCTCTGCCAGGGGAAATTGAAGTTGGAGAGCAGAAATAAATTCTTTGCAGAGAGAGTGCTCAGGGATTGGAATGGGCTGCCCAGAGAGGGGGTGGATTCCCCATCCCTGGAGCTTTTTAACCTGAGCTTGGCTGTGGCACTGAGTGCCATGATGTGGTAAAGGGACTGGAGTTGGCCCAAGGGTTGGACTTGATGATCTGGGAGGTCTTTTCCAACCCAATCCATTCTGTGATTCTGTGTGTGCTGGTGCTGCAAGCACGAGGGAAGCCCGGGATGTACTTGCAAAAACCTTAAATGTGTTAGGGGAAAAAAAGGTGAAAACGTCTCCTTATCCACAGTTTCGATGAGTGACCCGTTTTAAATATTCCCCAGCCCTGACACCTTCGGGAGAGGAGCGGAGGTGGGACCAGCTCAGCTCTGAGTGCTGGAAAGGGAGCCCGGGCAGGAGGGCAGGGTGGGGATGGATTTTGGATCAGGAGGTGGGAAATGGAGTGATTGGAACAAATAACTCTCTTGAATGTTTCTTGTGCTATCTTTGGTGTTGCTACTCTAATAAATAAGCATAATTTCTAAATATTGATGGCAGGTTTTATGTGTCATCTATGTGTAACCAAGAGAAGAAATGGCAGCTTCTCAGCTCCTTCTTACCCCCCTCTTCAGAGAGTTCTGTACGTGGCTTTTTTAATTGGCATGTTTTGTTTGAATTTATAAAATTACAAGTGATGGTTTCTCTTTGGCATGGTAAAAAAAAAAAAAAAAGAAACACGGCTCTCCAACAGGGGCCATCGGACATTGTGTGTTGCAGTTCCACCTACTGTTTACCTGTGAAATATTTTAAATACCTTTTATGATTGTCATAGTTGCTGCTTCGGTTCTGTAGCGTTCCTGTGCCATGGGGGAAGGGTTCACAATGAGAGAATTGAACTGGGACTTGTATTTTTGTAGGATAATATGCGAATTTTACTTGGTGCTGTTTGAAAAACAGAAACATCAGTTGTTTATGTGTTTTTGTGAAGAAAACCCGCTGGGCCACCAGAACGTGCAGTGTTGGGAATAACACACGATGTATTTTGACAATAAAACCAGATACAGTAAGAAAGTAATTATAGGTTGTTTTGGAGACAGAGAGGAATGCTCTGACAGGGAGGCTGAAACTTGATAATTTGGTGCTGTTGCTCTCTGGCCAGGACTGTCTCTGTTTCAGAATGTGAAGTATCTCCTCTCCCTGCACCCTTCCAGTTTTTGGTTTCTGCCTCTGCATAATTAGGCAAGTGAGAAAACAAATAAACACGAGCCCCTGGGACAAAGTTAAATCTGCTCTGAGTTCCTAAAGATACCTGACCTGGATTTACCCAGCACTGAAACTTCCTCGTGTTCCACTGAGGCTCCTCCTCTCTCCTGAGAGGATCTGCCACAAAGTCACTCTGCTTTTTCTGGAATGCTGTAGTGGTTCAAAATGTTGCTCAGCTGTTTGTCTTGTGTATCTCCGAGTATAAAATCAGATTTTATATTCAGGATTAATAATTTATGTGCAAGTTGTTTGTTTTGTCAGTTCAAGAGGGAGGAGTGCCTTGTATGGTGGGAGGGCAAGGGAAGAGGGAAGAAGTTCTCTTTGATCCCTGAAGCGCTGGACACTTGAAAACAGGAAAATTATTAGTTCCCAAATAAAACCATTTTGTCCTTGGCTCTCTTCTGCTGATTGGATTTAATAGGTGGTGAATATATCCTTAGCATTAAAATAGTGCTTGAACTGCTTTTATCATTAGAGTCACCTGTTACAAGGTGTCCCTGCCTGACCTTACCTGCTTTAAAGTGTTTGTTTTATTAATCTGTTGTTTACAAAACACACCAAAAAAATTCCTTAAGGAAAAAAAAAGTCAGTAGTTCAATTTTAGATTAATCACAGTGTTTTTGTGTGTTAGTTGTTTGCAAATGGCCTTTTAAGAGTTATTTTATTGGGCAGCACCGTTCCAGACCAAAGGTCAGGGTCACAGTGCTCATAATGGCTGGTGAGTCATAGATTTGTCCTGGAATCCAATTCTGGAAGACATTAATAGGACGTTGGCAGTGTCTGATCCGCTGGAAGGTGTTTCAGCTGGGGGAGAAAATGCATTTCCCTGCTGCTTTCCAGCCTGGTTTGTTGCCCTCTCACATGCTGTGAACAGGGTGATGCTTTTGGGTGTTGTCCAATAAAATCTTCCAAGTTTTTAATTAGCTCCTGTGAGCCTTTGGGAAACCAACTCATTAATAGGGGAAGGTTTTTTGTTATTCATTACTCTCAATCATGACCAGGATCTTTGACACTGTTTGTGAGCCTTTTAAATATCTCTCTGCTGGCTGAGGCCGCTGTTTCAGTTTCTCTGTCATTGGATCATTGCTGGCACTGGCCCCTCCAAAATGCCTCAGAGGGAGTGACAATCCCTGCAGTGAGCAGATCTGGGATAATGGGATGCTCCCAAAATTCTCAGCCTTGATTCCCAAACTGTTGATTAAAGCCCAGGCACAACCCTGGTGGCTTTGCTCAGCTCTGAGGCATCGGTTGCTCTGTACCTTTAGCTCTGGGGGTGTTGCTGTTCCCATCCAGTCCAGGTGAGCCAAATCCTTGGGCCCTCCTGGTGTGTTGGCACCTCACCTGGTGCTCTCAGCACTGGCCCTTCTGTGTAGAAATCCTTCAGAGAATCTGCTTTTCCCTTCCAAATTTATCCTCCTGTAATTCCAGACTGAGGGAGGAGAAGGCAGGGAAGAGCCAGGCTGCACTTCCCTGAGTTTCTGTCCCTGCCTTTCTCAGGAACACCTTCTGTACCTTTCCACTTTGGGAAGAGCTTCCTGACAGAACTGGCCATTTAATTTTTGTGCCTTTCCAGATTCTTGATCTGAGTAAGTCCAAATGCTGCCAGTTACTGATGATACATGCAAAAAATATTTTTCTTTGTCAGTTTTGAGTTTGCTGATGCTGATTTTCTTTGGATGGCAGGAGAGGGTGGAGTTTTGTTGTTTCTATACACCTGTTAGAGATCTGTTGTTTCTACACACCTGTAACAACCCTTCATGTTCTTAAACATCTTCCATGTGTGCAGCTTCCTGTCACTATTTCTGTCTCTCGTTCTTTTCTTCACTGTTTCTTGACCCCTGCAGTTCTCTAATACCCTGTTCAGGAAGGCTGAATAAGAATGCAGAATAATAACAATAAAGAATGCAGAGATCTTACAAACTATCACTAATATTCAAAAGCTCATTCTCATCCTGAATTGGGGTGTCCTTCCTTCAGCAGTGACTGCAGAATTCTGTTGAACAGGGGAAGGTGAAGATGGAGCAGGTCTTATAAAATGAAGTGTGCTTATAAAACACTCTGATTCTTCTGTCAGGTTTCAAAATGCTCTTATATGGGCAAAAATAATGCCCTTGGAAATCACAGAATCACAGAATGGATTGGGTTGGAAGAGACCTCCGAGATCATCAAGTCCAACCCTTGATCCAACCCCACTGTGATCACCAGCCCAGGGCACGGAGTGCCCTGGGCTGGTGATCACAGTAGGGTTGGATCAAGACGTGGTGGATTCTCACTCAGTGCCACATCCATAGAATCACAGAATGGATTGGGTTGGAAAAGACCTCTGAGATCATCAAGTCCAACCCTTGGGCCAACTCCAGTCCCTTTACCAGATCATGGCACTCAGTGCCACGGCCAAGCTCACTTTAAAAACCTCCAGGGATGGGGAATCCACCCCCTCTCTGGGCAGCTCATTCCAATCCCTGATTACTCTCTCTGCAAAGAATTTTTTTCTGCTCTCCAACTTCAATTTCCCCTGGCAGAGCTTGAGCCCCCCGTGCCCCCTTGTCCTATTGCTGAGTGCTTGTTAAATCATTAAGTGCATTTCAAAGAGCCTGGTGGATAATCAAGTCCTCGATTTCTGCAGCTTTTCTGGAGCATTTTCCTGTTTTCTAGTATGTTCTCTCCTGTTGTGTTAAGAATCTTTCAGCAGCAAAGGAAAGTCATACACAGCACTATTAGATATGTCAGCTGATTAAGTGAAAAATACCTACTGAGAGCACTGTGAGTTGTTATCTGGAGCTGAGCAAGTGCATGGTTTTCAAACTGAAACACACTGGTAAGTGAGCTCCCTTTTACAGTTACCTTAACAAGGTACCTCAGCTTTTGAAGTGGAATTGGTCCTACTAATCTTTGACAGGAAAAGGATTACAGAATGTAATCACTGAAAGTGGGTAAATGGCGAGTTGAAGTTTGATAAAGTCTCTGAGGATGAGCATGTAACAGAACTGTAGGTGAAGGCAGTGGATTCCAGGGTGGTGTGGGAAGGCAGTGGCTGCAGGAACACTCCCTCCATCCCTCCTCCTGTTCTGCCCTGAAGGGAACCTGTCTGTGAGAGCAGGACTTGAATCTGACCCAGCCTGACGCTATGGAGAATTTTCTCTATTTCCTTTTATGTGGTGATTGTTGTCCTACAGTTTGTTCCTTTGTCTCAGGAGAAAAGGACTTCCCATTGTTAACTCCTTGTTTGGTGTTGAGGCACATCTTTTGACAGGCTCTTCATTTCCTGGTGATAGGAATCCTTCAGAGAATCTGCTTTTCCCTTCCAAATGTAGCCTTATCAGTGCTGAAATAACCAATATCTTTGGTATTCTCTGCACAGTTTCAGCAAGTGGATGATTTTCATACATTTTTCTGATGCATTTGCAGACACATACATTTAAAATTAGATGTGGTGCCCTTTGGTTTGTTGTGTGGGGTGTGGTAGTGGAAGGAAGAAGTGGTAAGAAGGTAGAGAGAAGTTGTGGGAGGTGATTTGTTTTTGTGGAATTTTTTTTGTGAGCAGAACTCTGCCCTTCATTTCCCTCACTCGAGGGAGTTGCATCACGTGTCAGCATCTTGCAGGTCTGTGCACTCAGTCTTTCAGTTCTGTTTTTATATCTTTATTAATTTATTTGTGTTGAAGTGTTTTGTTGCTGTTCTCAGACTTTTGCTGAAATTATGGAAAACACAAGTGAGCGTTTCTGTAGGTTTGCCAGGAGCCTTAAAGCAGATCCCCAGTCCTGGCGCCAGGCAGGGGGTGGCTCTGAAGAGGCCTCAGACAGTTTTTCCTCCATGCTTTAAACATAAACAGCCCTTTCTCTACCAAGTATGTTGTTCATCTGCCCAGTTTTGTTCATTTTCTCTTTTAACATGCCTGAAATATATGGGAAGACACAAATCCTCACCTTCGTTACTGAATTTCTGTGTCCTGCTTTGCTTTTTGTGAAGGATCTTGACTCATAGATGGGCTGTGGGAAATATTGACACCACCACTTGCCATCCTGTTTTCTCAAGTTATCAAAAGGAAGAAAAGGGATTTTACTGTACTGTTAATGGTTTTATGGCTTTGGTTGCTGAATCTGGGAACAGTTCCTTGCTGAAGCTGGCAGGGTGGTAGTGCCGAGGTGCTGGCACTGCCCTGATGATCCTGGGCTGTGTTTTGATCTTTCATTTACTGTGGTTACCTCAGGTCCCAGCAATACTCGGTGCAGAAAGGGCAGCTGTTCCTGTGGAGCCAAAGAAATTGCTGCCTTCTTGAATGGTGCCAATTTTGAATGGAGAGACATGGCAGATGAGCTGAGGAGAGCTCTGAGTGCAGGTCAGGCACAAAACTGCTCCTGAATGGAGTGGCTCTTGGTGCCTGCACGTGTGAATTGCACCATCAGGGACTCTGAGTCTGACTGAAAAACCTCCAGGATTTGGTGTAAAATCAAGAACAGAACAAGCACAAGAATGCTGGCCAAAACACCTGAGCTAACTCTGCACCTCCTCCAAAATTAAGATCCTTTATGTGTCACTTTTCCTTTCCCTGGGAGGGAATGACAAGGATAATTAGGATAATGAAGACTTTTTGTGTGTGTGTATTTCAGATTGTGCAGTGAATGTCCATAAGAACTGCAGGAGTTTGTTGGCTGAATGCAGCAGCATCAGACCCAAGGTGGGCTTTATTTAACATTTGTTGTTCTTTTATAATGGCAGGGCTTGACATAGTAATTTTAATTTATGTGAGTGGTTTAATTTACATCAGTACAGGATCTTGCCCTACATCTTCAAGACATCGAGTAGTTATTAACTTGTCATTATAGTAATTAATGGTAATGTATGTAGGGAAAATAAAGCGAAACATTTTATTGCTGTACTGAAAATTACTTACCTCGTGCCTCAGAACTGTGACTAACCCTTGTAAGAATGCTCCAACCTAGCACTTTTTTGGGGAACAAATTGAATTAGATGGTCCCTTTGAATTGTGTGCCACTTTTTAATGGGCTGTGCCATCCCAAAGCTGATGGAGGAGCATGAGGGGAGTTTGGCCATAACAGCTGCTTGTTGTTTCTAAGCTGGGCAGTGCAGAAGAAGTGATTTCATTTGTGAACTGTGATGAACTTTGTCTTGCTAAGCAGGTCAGTTTTTCCCTGTGGTGCCTGTGAGGGCGCGGGTTGGTTTCAGAGAGATGTGTATCTGCCAGGGTCTTTTGTTCTGGTAGTGGTTTTGAAAATCATTTCCTCCTCCTTATAACTGATAATACTTGAGGGAGTTCTAGTTTGGTTTAACCTGCAAGTGTTGATGATTTCAGAGGCTGATAGCAGATTGGGGAGTTCTGTGAGGGGAAAAGGGAGAGCAGAGCAGCTCAGACCTGAGCAATTAGAGGTTAGAGGAAGTGCTTTCAGCCATTGCTGATATAGAATGTAACTCTTCTGGGGGCAGAAATGTTCTTGTGGGGGCTTTGATATATAATTGGAAACATCTCAGGGCATTGTGTGTTTTCCTGTTAAACCCAAAGATTCTCCAGCTCTGCTGCTTTCATTTCCACTCTTCCCATCAGCCAAACTTGCATGGCTGAACCCACCAGTGAGGAGAGAGAGGGAGGGATGGCACAAAGTGGGGTGAGGAAAGAACTCAGAAAGGAGAACCCCAAGGGGGAGCTCCCCAAAAGCCATTTGTTACACACTGGGTTATTTATTTCATTGTATCTGGATGGTTTTACTATGCAAGGAGGAGAAAGTTGTACAAATTACCAGAGATGCAATTTGAAATGGACAGTCTGAATTTCTGTCTAAACTGCCTGGGTTAGTTCAGTCAATATTGCTGCAAACTGAACAGCAGCAAAGTGGAGGTGGGGACTGTCAACATAAAGGTCTGCTTTCATCTAATACATTAATTATCATGGATTTAATTCAACTGTAGCTTCATTTTTGGTTCTATTTCAGCCTGATTTGTACTTCATGGGATTTTTACCCCAGGTGTTAATGTCTATATGCCATTCTTCTGGCACGTGAAAAAAAATCAAAGCTGTTCCTTGTTAATCTTTTATATTTTCAGTGTACAGCTTCACTTACAGTTAGTGCTGTAGGACAGAAAAAATCTGATGCATTTTGGACTGAAAGTTTGGTCTGTATGTGTAAGAATATTGTCTTTTTTCCTGTAGCAGAAAGATTTGCAGCCCAGACCTTCTGGATCTCCACAAAGTTCGCCCCAGTGCATTTCCCCAGGTTTGTACTAAAGAATGATTTCTGTGCTCAAGCTTATCTGTTTGATTGTATTTTTTTTCTTTAATATGTTTTAAAGGCTATACACAGTGTGTTATTGAAGTATAGAGAAGGTCTCTTTTAATAAGATGGCTTCATTTTTTTTTCTATTGGGAATGGCTTAGAGGCTCCTGGCAATCTCCTGTGTGTTTTTATCTCTTTATCTTTTTATTTTTCTTTATACCTTCTTGCTGTGTAACCTCAAAATATCATGGTGAAAAGGGATCAATAAGCTCGTTTTTCATTGATTGTCTATTCTCTGGCCTCTGAAAAGACTAGAACTGTGAACTTTGTTTTACATCAGATTTTCATAATTGTCTATTTAAAACTTGCCTGCAGCTAGTGGTTGCTAGAAATCTCTAAGACAAGCTGAACATAAATCTTTGTTGAAACAAAGTAGGAAAAAGGATCTAGGAGGAAAAAAAACCAAGAAGAAAGAACAGCTCTGTTGCAGCATTGGCTTTGAAATACCTTTTTGCTCCTGGAAAACCATCGTGGTCGCAGGTGTATTAAATGGCATTTTAATTTGTAGATGTTACAAGGTCTTGCATTAAGAGAACAGACTTTTTGCTCTAAGGTGGTTGAGTGTAAGATCAGCTCAGTTGGTTAAAATTCGGTTGTAATAATGCCAAGGTTATGGGTTCAATCCCCTGTGTGGGCCATTGACTTGAGAGTTGGACTCAATGGTCCTTGTGGGTCCCTCGATGGTCCTTGTGGGTCCCTTCCAACTCAGAGCAGTCTGTGATTCTGTGTGCTCTGCCTTGGAGCTGACTGGCAGCTGTCAGAGCAGCTGGCCTGGGACTCTGAGCACTGCTCTGGCTGCTTCAGCTTTTATCCGGTACATCTTCATTTACATTACGGGGTGGCTTCTTCATGAAGCAACTCTTACCAACAGGTAGCACAGGGAAGAGTTGTTTTAAGGAGATAAGTGTCTGTTTGCATTACCAAGGATGGGTTTGTGCATTTAGGAGATAGTGCAGAGGCTAAAATAGGAAAAGGAATAATGAAAAGGCAGGAGTTGTCTGTGGGGCTGTCGGGGAGCAGCTCTGTGGTACCACAGCCTGGGCTGTGCTGGGGAGCAGCGATCGATGAGGGCTCTCAGCAGTGTGCAGACAGTGCTAATTGAACTCAGAAAATGGCTTTTTCTCAGTGCAGACTCTGCCAGGCAGCCGGGGCTCATTTTCCATAGTCAAAAGCAGAGGCTGGAAATTAAAGGAACAGCTGATAGCCTGGGCATTGTATGTGCTTACCCACAGCATAACCCTGCACGCTGCAGTGCCCAGCAAAGAACCCCAAAGATACTAAGAAATTAATTTTAAAAGAGAAATTAATTTTAAGAAAGTTATGAACTGTGTTGTAGGCCCCCCATCCCTCTCCCCGTGTTTTGCTTCTGGAGATTTTTAAAGTTTGTCCTGTCATTGTGGAACAGAACTTCGTGTTCTGGCTTGTGGAGCACAGAAAGAGAACTTGGTGGCCAATGATTTCAGCACTTCCCCAAGTGGAAATGGGAGGATGTTGGTTACTAAGCCTTTGTTTAAGAAATTTGCCTGCAGAATTAATGCTAATTAGTCTGCTCTTTGGGCTTGGAGCTTATCACGTGGAGGTGATGGAAAGGACTCAGTTTACCCAGTGTGTTGTAGACTGAGAATGGGCTCTGTGTGCAGCCAGGAGATTTCAAAGCCAAGGTTTTGGGAAGGGTATTTCCAGCAGGAAGAGATGTGATGATATAATTTCTGTTAAATGTCACTGATGGAACCTCCCCTGCAGCCCTAAAACAATTCTGGTGTCAGTGAAGATGAAATGAGAGACAAGCAGACCTCACGGGATATGGAAAAATGTGGAAAAACCTGTTTTGTAGAAGAACCACAAATACCTTGTTTAACTGTGCTTCACTGAGCAAAGGCAGACTGGAGGGAGGGATAATTACCAGTGCAGGTACTTGAGGAGTGCAGCCTGAAAGGGGAACTTTGGGCATGGGTGGACACTGGTGTTTACTGGGAAAGTTGTAAATTGGTGACACCTAAACCTTGGCTGGGAACTGGAGACCCGCTTGAACTGTCAGAGCCTCCCTGTGACAGGAGCTTGGTCTGTGCCTGCAGTGGCAGAGTCCTGGGTTAAGGATCCAGGACATCTCTCCCACTCCCATGTCCTTAAAAGCACTTTGAAAAAAGGGCAGCCACAGACCTTGCCAGTGATTAGTTCTAAAGATTGTCTGGCTGAGTCTTTGACTTCCCTGAAGTTCCTTTTTTAAAAGGATGTATTTTGTCTCCTGGTCCTTATCATTCATTACAGACATTAGTACTAAATAATTGTATCCATTTTTTATAAGTCTATTAGAGGCTTCCACATACTGTGTAATAGTGATTAAAGTTTCAAATATCTTTCCAGTTCACAGTCTGCCTAGATTTAAAAAGCATTAAAAAGCTGCAGTATTAAAATTAAATTTAGCTCTGGAATCTATTATGTGCAGTGTGTGTGCATGCAGATACAAATCGCTGTGAGCAATAAGCATTGCAAAGAACTTGTGGTTTTTCTGTGATCTCTGATTTTTTTCTTGTTTGCCATGAAATGTTCTCTGCCCTTATACGGTGGGGTGTGAATAATTGTGTGTAGGTTCTGGTGTTTTACTAAAGGAGAAGATACTTTGCAATTTCCACACTAAATGGGCACAGTAGGGACCAATTTCCTGCACTTCAGACCTGCTGATTTAGCCAATACAGTAAGTTAAGTGGCAGCTTTACATTTCTAGAAGGATCACAGGTAGTATAAAAACAGAGCATCTCTGGGGCCACTTTACTGTGCCAAGTCTGAGGGCAGCCAGTGGTGAGCATGGGGAATACAAATTCAAAAAGCACCGGCAGGAGCAATGCCATTCCAGCTCATCCCGAGCTCTCTTTTTGTGGTTCCTTTTCAAGAAAATGGAATGAGAATGTTTTTCTGGACAATGAGCTCTTGACATCCAAGATCCTGTCGGTGCTGCGGCCGCAGTCGGAGCGAGGGCTGAGGGCAGGCGAGCTGCAGTGCACGCCTCACTTTCTGAGCACCAACTCCATTTTTGCCTCCTTAGCCTCTTCCCTGAAGGAGCAGCCCCGGAGTCTCCTCCTGGGAGCGGATGGCACCCCAGCACTGTCCCGGAACCTCGGGATGACTATCGCCCAGAGAGGGAACTCTCAGGCTTCACTGAACGCTGCTGGACCTGTCAGTAAATTTGGGTGAGTAAACTGCTTCTCCTCTACTTCCCTGCCTTCAGCTGCCCCCCTTCCCCCTGTGTGAAAACAAAAACAATTGCAGAATGTTGGGTTTCGAGCTCTTTGAGCTTTAATGCTGAAAAGTTATTTCCCTGAACAAAATGCTTTTTTGTTTGTTTGTTTAAATCACCTTGTCCCTCTGTCCTGTGTCACAAAAGGTGTCCTGTAAAGAGGGCAGTATTTGAGGATTCTGCCTAGATGATGGTTTTCATGGATATATTTGTCGTGAGAAGTGTTGTGAAATTCAGTGATCTCTTCTGAGTTCAGCCATTCTGGGTTATGCTGGTGCTGACTGGTGCAGGACACAGCAGTGTTTTAAACTGCAGAATGCCTTGATTAAAATACTGGACAAACTCAAACCTAACAGCTGTTTAGAGCAGCTGTTTGCTTTTGCTGTGCCCCAGTCATGCTCCCTTCCCAGTGAAAGTGCCCTTTGTACTCTGAACTGTGGATTGTCACCTTTTAAACTGTCATACCACAAGTTGCTGCTCTAATTAAACTGTAGCATTTCAGTGGCAGAGTTGCCAAATTGATGTAACTGTCTAAAGAGTGCAGTGATACCTTTTGTTTATTCACTGCAAGATAATTGCGTTCTAGTTTAGGAAAGGGGCTTGTTAAAGTAGTTGGACTGATTTTAGTGGGGTGGTTTTTGTCAAGTAACTTTAAAAATGTGAATGTTCTGTATTGGTCCCTTGGTCTAATTTCTGTGGCCATTTAGACTGATTTCAGGAGACATGGATGAAGGGGAGTCAGGCTTTATAAAATTCAAGCAGACTTCAGATGACGTTGTCTCGCTTGCACCTTCAACAGCAGACTCCATTTTTCTGGAAGGTATGGAATTTTGGTGCTTTTCAGGATTCTTATGCAACTTCTTACACGGTTTTAAAGCAGCACTGAGATGTTTTTACTCTTCTTGATGTTGTTAATGATGGTAATGAAGGATGTGGTGAGAAACAGTTTAATAATAATTGCAATTAAATGTGCTTTTGGTCTAGATGCATATTCTGTGTCCCTCCGGAGTGAAATAGAAACAGATGCTCATGAGTTTGAGGCGGAGTCTTGGAGTGTTGCAGTGGAACAGGCTTATGCAAATAGACACAAAACTGTTAAAAAAAGGCAAGATGTCATTTATGGTAAGAGCATTGGTTATTCTTAAAGCTTTTTCATAGTGCCACTGTTTTGAAACAAAGCAGCAATAATTTTTATGGGCTCCAGTTTTGACTTGTGCTTGAAAACTGAAATTGAGTGAAGATTTTCAGGTCTGTTACCTGTCTTAGTGTGCATACTTCTTTCTGTGAATGCTTTTAAGCAACCCCTGGGTTTCAGTGTGCCTCTGTAAGAGCAAAGCCCAGCTGTACAACTAGGGAAGAGCTCAGCTGCCACTGGGAGATGTCCTTAAATAAGTAGGGTCAGTCACTGCTGGGGTGGGACATTAACAAAGCAAATTTAAGAGCTTTGCATGAATGGTGCAAAGACTGTGGTGAAAAAGATGATGGTGGGTTTCAGAGCCTGCTCTTATGTCTCACTGGTCACTGCAAGGCATATAAATGACTTTTTGGTTTTATTTTTGTATCTTCCCTTGCCCAGAACTAATGCAGACTGAAATGCACCATGTTAGGACCCTGAAAATAATGCTGAAGGTGTACTCCAAAGCCATGAGAGAGGAGCTGCAGTTCCCACATGCAGTGATCAACAAGCTCTTCCCCTGTGTGGATGAGCTGCTGGAGATGCATGGGCAGTTCCTGCTCCAGCTGAAGGAGCGACGGAAGGAATCCTTGGAAGAAGGCAGTGACCGGAATTACATAATCCAGAACATTGGAGACCTCCTGGTAAAACAGGTGTGAATGACATTCTCTCACTGATGTTGACACCATTAAACTTCTGAAAAGCTCACTGTAAGGGTGAAGTGATGTTATGTAAAGGTTGATTTCATCCTGGGTTTGTGGTTATCTTCCCAGTGCAATGTGGGAGTGTGACTCCCAGGAATGGAATTAGTCACAAATAACATGAAATGTTCATTCAGTGTTCTTTGGGCTTGTATTTATACATGTTGTGGGGTATGTGGCTGCAGATTGCTTGGTTCTGTTTTTCATCTGTTCCAAAAGCAAGGTAACATATTCCTGGTGTCCATCCCAAACATGTCTCTCCTGCAGTTAATGCCAAAGTCCCTGTTCTGACCTTATGAAAGTGCAGTCAAGCTCCTTGGAACTCAGGAGAGCTTTAGCACCATTCTGGCATGGAGTGGATGCAACAATTTCTACCCTATACCATGACCATTTTTGTGCCCTGTAGCTTTTACAGGCCTCAGGCTTTTTAAATGCAGAGGCCCATTTTTAAATCCTTTAAAAAATTCTCATAAAGACAGCCATCATTTCATATTTGGTTATCTTGTGGTATTCCAAGCTCTCAAATGTCACACTGCATAAATCTCATTTCTGGTGCAGAAGATATTGAAATATTGAAGAAATGTCTCAGAAATCAGCCACCATAAAAGCATGTTGAACCTGGTGTTTGTAGTGGAGGTAAGTTTACTCTGAAGGATTAATGTCTTTCATTTTTATATTTCCAATTAGTTTTCAGGTGAAAATGGGGAGAGAATGAAAGAAAAATACGGTGTGTTCTGTTGTGGACACAATGAAGCTGTTAGTCACTATAAAGACCTGCTCCAAAGCAATAAGAAGTTCCAAAACTTAATAAAGGTAAACAACAACCAAAAGTCTCCCATTCTGACTATGCAAAATGTACTTCATTGCTTTAGGCTTTGGTTTGTGTTTGAAGATCTCTTGAATGTGAATGAGCAGGGTTAGAGGCACATTCTCATTGTTTGAGGGGTTGTTGGCTTCTTGTATTTTAGATCTTTTGAGCTATTTGGACGCAAAGCCATGATTAGCAGGTGTTCCATTTGAGGCAGGCTCTTGAGGGCACCTGGGATTGGGGAGCAGAGTGTCTGTTCTATTCATGGCTCTGTCTCTGGCTGCCCTGCTGTGTGGCCATCATGGCAAATTGGCTTGGTAATAAATGTAATCAATGAGAAATGCTGTTGATGAGCTACTATAGACAAAGCAGGGACTCTCAGTCAGGTTTTGCTCTCGACGTCAGCTTTCCAAGCCCAGCAGATTGGCTCCGGGGGGGTTTGTATTTCTGCTGCACACTGTAATGTGGCTGAAGAGACATGGCCAAAGTGGAGGCTGTAACCTGAATCTCAGATGGCTTTGCAGAGGCCTAAATATTCTCATTTTCCAGTCACCAGTAAGTGATACTGTGTGAACTTTCCAGCATAGCTCTACACTTATAGCTTGTCTTAACCAGGCGTCTTTAAAGTGAGAGCCCTTTACTTTCAAGGAACTGAATAAGTGGCTGGAGTTTGAAAATATGTAACCTCAGTCTTTGTAAAGACAGATCTTGGCACTGTTTTCTCCTGCCAGGTGTGTGCTGTACCTGCAGCCACACTAACTGATGCTTTCCAGTCCTCCCTTTCTAAACAGGAAAGTGTTTCTGTAGATCACCTTACAGTGTTAAAATAAACACTGAATTTCTCTGTTATTGACCTAATTGGGCTATTAGATATCTAGGTTTGGTTTTAAAAAAATACATTATGTATTTAAGGACTTATCCTATTAAAAAACCCAATCACTGCGCAAAAGGCAGTCAGACAGTTCAGATTTGGAACTTTCCTTGCTTGACTCCACATTTAGTTAACAGTGTAACATCACAGATAACATCATAGACTATTCTGACTTGGAAGGGACCCACAAGGATCATCGAGCCCAACCCTTAAGTCAGTGGCCCACACAGGAGATTGAACCCATGACCTTGGCATTATTACAACCAAGTTTTAACCAACTGAGCTGATCTCAGGGTCTAGTTGAAAGCAATACCTGAAATATTTTTCAGTAGTAAAAGCAGTTTTTATGTGTTGTACCAAAGTGTTTTAAGCAAACATGTGAATGGAGAGGGAGCTGGACGAGCGACACTTGCAGTGGGTGTGATGAGTGTGTCTTATTTTCTAGAAAATTGGGAACTGTCCCATTGTGAGGAGACTGGGTGTGCAGGAGTGCATCCTCCTGGTCACCCAGCGCATCACCAAGTACCCGGTGCTGGTGGAACGCATCATCCAGAACACAGAAGGTGGGTCAGCTGCTCAGCCTTTCCGAGGTGCCTCACAGTGTGTTGGTCCTTTTTCTGCCATGGTTTGCATGTTGTTTCCTCAGAAAGGGAGGGACAGGCTGGTAACTGGATTCTCACTTCTTAAGCTGAAGGTGCCATTTTGGATGCAGATCCAGATCAGTCTCACCTTGTCCGAGGGTGAGGGGATTCATAGAAACATAGAAACACAGAATCACAGAATGGATTGGGTTGGAAAAGACCTCCCAGATCATCAAGTCCAACCCTTGGGCCAACTCCAGTCCCTTTACCAGATCATGGCACTCAGTGCCACAGCCAAGCTCACCTTAAAAACCTCCAGGGATGGGGAATCCACCCCCTCTCTGGGCAGCCCATTCCAAAGCCTGAGCACTCTCTCTGGAAAGAATTTATTTCTGCTCTCCAACTTCAATTTCCCCTGGCAGAGCTTAAGCCCGTGCCCCCTTGTCCTATTGCTGAGTGCCTGGGAAACAAACAGAATGGTTTGATTTGGAAGGGACCTTAAAGATCATCTTGTTCCACCCCCTGCCATGGGCAGGGACACCTCCCACCAGCCCAGGTTGCTCCAAGACCTGTCCAACCTGGCCGTGGACACTCCCAGGGATGGGGCAGCCACAGCTTCTCTGCCCAACCTGTGCCAGGGTCTGCCCACCTTCACAGCCAAAAATTCTTTCCCAATATCCCATCTAGCCCTGTCCTCCTTCAGCTTAAGACCATTCCCCCTTATACTGTCACTTCAGGCCTTTGTAAATAGTCTCCTTCTTTCTTGTCAGCTCCTTCAGGTACTGGAAGGCCACAATTAGGTCACACTGAAGCTTTTTCTTCTCCAGGCTGAACAACCTTAATTCTCTCAGCCTTTTCTCTTAGCAGAGGAGCAGTGATCAAAGTCTGTAACCAGAAACCCATAGTAGTTGGTTCATCAGAGACTCAGAGCTTTAGGTTATTATGTTGTATTTTTAAACTTAAGCTCCTAGGAAATACAGTTAGATGTTCGGTATGGAGCCTTCTGTAAAAAATGTTTGGATGGCTCATATCTTGCATTCCAGAGCTGAAAATGTGTCTGTCTGCTGCTCTTTCCCCTTAGCTGGAACCAGAGATTACGAAGAGCTGACCCAGGCCCTCAGTTTAATTAAGGACACCATCACTCATGTCGATGCCATGGTAAATGAGTGTGAGAAGGGGCAGCGGCTTAAGGAGATTATGCACAAAATGGAGCTCAAATCATCTGGGAAATTCAAGAATGGGCTTTTGTTCCGGAAGGATGACATGGGGCAGAGGAGGCTCCTCCTGGATGGAATGCTGTACTGGAAAGCTGCCTCAGGGCGACTCAAAGGTAAAGGAGCAGGAAGGGGAGAAATACAACAAGGAAACAAGATTTATGTTGGTTTGGGGTTTTTTTTAGTAACTGTTTATTAGTGATCAATATGGTATAAAATAAGATTAAAATAACCTGCTTGTTTAATAGGATATTGGAGGAAATAGCACTTGTTCTATTCTTGGCTTGTCCAATAAGCATCTCTGTAATGGTGCATGATAAGTTTCTTATGCTGTTTGCTTATTATCTGACTGATCTGCTTCCCAATTCAAGAGGGAGGTCAGAGGGACATCAGGTGGATGTCAAAGCTTTGAGTCATTCTGACTGAATCTCCTGTGGAAGGAGCTCTGCTTCACACTTTGCAAAGCCTGTGTTTTGTGAGCCCCGTGACAGCTCCTCTCTGCATACTGCCTGTTTAGCCAGAAAATCAAACCAGTGGCCATCAGGGAGTATTTAAACAGCTTTGCTGCTCAGGTGTTTAAGGAGAAGCTTCAGAAAATGCAACCAGGAGTAGGTGATACTATGAAGAGCTGCAGTTCCAGAAGAATCTGTTGTTGAGGGAGACGAGTTCCCTCTGGAGTGCTGGAGTCTTCGTGTAGGATGCCTGTGTAGGTGTATTCAGGCTTTAAACCAGCTCTGTCTGTCTGTGCTGGTTCTGCTGGCTGTGCTCAGCCCCAGGGAAAGGCAGCAGCAGACCCAGTATTGAAATGTTGATGTGCTATTCCCTGACCCACAGGAGATGTAAGACAAGTGAATTCTGAGTCTGGACCAACCTTGCTGCTTTAAAATGTGACTTTTTTTATTTTCTTGTCTCTGTTGTTACTATAGATATTCTGGCAGTTTTGCTAACTGATGTACTGTTGCTCTTACAAGAAAAGGACCAAAAATACACATTTGCATCAGTGGTAGGTATTGTTCTCCTTTTCTATATATCCACTTAAAGTATTTATGAAAATTACAATAACTACAGAAGAAACACAGTTAGAGATGTTAGATACTTGTTAGAGGTTCAGAAAGAAAATTAGGTTAATAAATCAACCAGCTATTGTAGAATCACTTCTTCTGAAGCAGTTCTGGTACTTTTGGAATCCCTTCCACTGTCTCCCAGTGCAAACCAGTGTTCCCTTGCATCAGCCAGTTGTAGCTGCCACTTCTCCAGTGATTTTCTGATGCCCTGAGCATGGTTTGAGGTTCTCCTGGTGCTGTGACTTTCACTGAGCTTTGTTAGGCTCAGATTTTATACAAGTCACGGATGTTACACACGCTGGAACTGTGCTCTGAAAGGCACTTGTAAATCAAGTCCTGCCTCTGTTTAATGTGCAGGGAAAGAATCTGCCATTCCCACTGGGGTCATGGTAACCGTGGTCACAGTGCCCTGAGGTTTACTGAGGGCAGGGAACTTTCCTGAAATACATGGAAGAAGCACTAAATGCAGATGGTATTTCTGCAGCACTCTAGAACATTCACTGGATTCACTTGCTTTCCCAGGGCATTTCCACAGGTATCCTCAGAGCAGTTAATTGTGTACATTTTGTCCTGATCTAGTTCAGTTATGGCTGTAAGAGAACCAGCAACAGAGAAAATCTTCTGTAATTGTTTTCTTGGATGTATTTTTTTTAAGACATTAACGTTAAAGCTGAATTCTAATGGCAAAAGCTATTTTGGTGACCTCAGTAAAAGCAACTGCTTTTCAAATTGCCCTTCTCCTAATGCACAGAATGGGGTGCTATGTGGTGGATTTTTTCTCCCTCTGGAAACGTGCTCTACACAAGACTGACCAATTTTCTGCATCTTTGCATGTATACAGTTCATTTGAAATTTAATATCACTTCTCCATAAATAAATCAAGCAAGTGAGAGGAGCAAATGGATCTGCTCAGTGATTCTGTTTTTCCAGTGACCTCTGCTCATGGCTGGAATTGCAGTGCAGCTGCCCAGAGAAGTTGGAAAAACCTGGTGTTCCTGATGTTTGTTTCATATTTAGTTCCTTATGGTTGTTCCAGATTATTCTGCAAAGGTTCAGCAGTTACAAAGAGCTGCTTTTTCTTGGGAAGGAGCTTTCTAGGCTGCATGTGTTGGACCTGTGCTGTGTGAAGCCTCGATAGGTTTTTAGTACCTAATATCCCTCTGTAGCTGTGTTTTCACTGCAAAGACTTGACAGCTAATCCAGTTAATCCCCAGTTATACAATTCACTGTCACCTTGTTTCATTATTCTCACGCTGTACCTGACACGCTGTAACCTCTCTGTGTTATGGTTTTACTTCTTTCATAGCTAATTTATGAACTTAACACTTCCTCTTGTTCTCTTCTTTCTCTTCACGTGTCATTAAGGTTTTGATTTTCTTTTTCAAATTTCGGTTTTGCCTCCTTTTGAGCAAAATTTTTGTGGGACCCTATGGGAATCCTCAGGTGTTTAAATTGACACATAGTTTAATATTCAGTCAAGAGGTACCAAGACCTCTTGTGTTTGACATGCACATTCTTCACTCCATGTTTTCATCAGTGGTTGATGGTATAAGAAATGACAATATCAAAAGTGTCACACACAAAGGTCAGAGTTGTGTGATGATATTGCAGCTCCTGGGGGCTCTGCAGAGGTAGGAGGAGGGGGGAGCTGGGAAGCACAAATCCTAAAGAACATACATAATGTAGTGCAATAAATGGTATTTTACTTTACAGGACTCTAAACCACCAGTTATCTCATTGCAAAAGCTGATTGTGAGAGAGGTGGCTAATGAGGAAAAGGCGATGTTCTTAATTAGCGCTTCCCTAAAAGGACCAGAGATGTATGAAATTCACACCAGCTCCAAGGAGGAGAGGAATTCCTGGATGGCTCACATCCGTAGGGCAGTGGAGAGGTGAGCTGGGAGGCCTTCACTTTGTGCAGGACTCAGATAGAAATTTGTCTTAAAAATCTATTTGACTCTCCCTGGAATTTCTCTGTAAGACTTTAATGTGCAGTTCTGTTTCTGTTCATTGGGGCCAAAGACTTTATTCTGCTTTTACCTTTTCTAAAAAAAAAATTGTTCACTGATGTCAAATGCAACAAGGCTTTGGATAAGGGAAGAGGAACGACACCCAGGGTAAACCACATCTGATGTGAAAGCTTCAGGTTGAATCCTGAGATGGTTTTAAATTATCTGATGTGCAAATCAAGCATAGATCTGTCTTTCCCTTTGCACAGCTGTCCTGATGAAGAAGGAGGAACATTTAATGAACCTGAAGCAGAGAGGAGGCTGGCAGAAGCAAGAGCTGCAAAGTTAAAAGATTTTCAAGGTAATTACTTAGTTACATATTCCATGAGCTGCTTTTCAGCATCATGTGTGATTTATGACTAATTCTTTATCACATGGTGTGATCAGGTTTCTCCTTCATGCGTCTTTCAAGGTGGCATAAGATCATATAGAAACAGTTGCTAAAGAGTCTCATAAGCTTTGTCTGCTCCATGGGTTTTCCCCTTAACTGTTAATTATATCTCTGCATTTGATGCTCTGACCATAAAATGAGTGATAATGTTCCAAATTGAACACTGTACTGTGACAGGGATAGGAAAGGCAGGACTGAATTTGTTTCTTCCTTTAGAGCGTTTGAACATGAAAGATGAGCTGATTCTGCAAAGTCTGAGTGAGAAGCAACAGATTTATGCAGAAATGTCTGAGATGAATGGCTTTGAAGACACTTCCCAAGGATCCCGGGCTAGACTGCTTCTTCGAGGGGATATCTCTGAAAACCTGCAAGGAGAGGCCATTCTGAAGTCTGCAGTGACTGAAGGTAAATGGAATGTGGGGATGTGTAGGAATCCACTCAGGGTGGGGATAAGCACCTGGGCCCTAAGTACAGGTCCTGAAAATCATCCTGTAATAACATAATACTTTTATGTAACACAGTTCAGACTTCCTTGTTCTCAGAACCAATCTGCAGGACAGGTGAGGTGCACTTTTGGATTTAGGTACAAGACCTGCACTGCTTGGAATGTTTTATTTTTAAGGATCAACCAATGTGGTCTTAAGATGAGTCTGTTCAGAAAGAATAACTGAGTGCTCTAATTATACACCAATGCTGAAATGTAATATTATAGGAGGGTTATATATTAAAAATAACCTACTAAAGATAGTGTATTTAGAAAGAAAATAAGCACAGATACAATTTCTATTTAAAAAACCAAAACAACCCAAACATTCAAGGCTTGGTAATCTAACTGGCAGTTAAGTAAGAGATCATCTGTTTATGAAGAGCCTGTCATACAGTCTGTACTGCAGAACATCTCTGCCTGCCTGATCTTTTAATGGACTTGATGGTTGAAATGTTTTTCTGAACTTGTTAATACGATAACTGGTATGGCTGCACAGCCATGGCTGTTTACATGGGATGTTCTCCTCTCTCCTAGCTGAAAACCTGCAGGAGCTCATCTTCACTCACTTTGGCAGTGGGTCCTGTCAGCCCGAGAATGGCTCTGGGCCGGGGCTGCCCCGGAGGGCAGAGACCTTTGGAGGATATGACAGCAGTCCCTCAGGCTCAACTAAAAGTAAGAAAGGGACTAGTCAGCATTTTTCTGAGCTTCTCAGCTCTTAACTGTGTTTAGTGTACAGGGGATGAGAACAAGGAGTTGAGGCTCTCATATAAGAAGCTTCACTTGGCTCTAAAAGGAGGATCAGAGCAGATCTCCGGTGTGTGGGAGTGGCATGTTGGATCTTTCACTCCTCATACTAACACTAGAGAGCAGAGTAGGGCTCTCAGTGTTATGCTAAGGACATTGCCTTAAACCATACTTTATAATTACAACAAAATCTTAATTTTGTTGAAAAAATGAGCATGACCTGAAAAGCTAGAAAATTTGCATTCAGCTGTCTGCTTTTATTATTGAGCCATGAACACTTTTTTCTGCTTTGTAGCTGCACAGTCACTGCCAAACCCCTAGATAATATAAATTGTCCTTTTGGCACAGATGATTTATCAGTTAATTAATGAAATGTGAGGAAAGACTAGATACTATTTATCTTCATTTTTGCTTCATGCATTTGTTGAAAAACAAAATGGTCTTTATTTTACTGGTTGTTGATCTCTAGAAACTTCTGTTGTCTCTGAAATATGTGTCATACTATAGGTACTTGTTACAACATGGTTTCCATCTCCCCTTACTCCTTCCACACTCACAGTGGTGCTGCTTTGAATAGAATATTCCTACTAATCATTATTCCCTGTTTTGAGCTCGCAGTTCTGGGAGCCACAGCTGATTATTTTCATGCAGACATTGTGGCTGCCTGACTTAAAATAGTAGAACATAATTTGAACTTAGTCTCCCTATTTATTTTAACTTACTCTCCTCAAGTTTTTTGTACTTTTTTGAGCAGCCCTAGGGGGTCACTGTTGTCTGATCTCCCACTTGGAATCAGCATGGAAAAGCCGTGCAGTTCATATTGGTTCTGGCTTCACACTCACCGTGTTTTCCTGCTCACTCTGTTACCCACTGAGTTTTCCCAGTGCTGGTGTGAGCTCCTCAAACTCCACTCTTCTTTCAGGTGTTAGGAAGAACAGTAGTGGTGACCAGAGACAGTGGGACTGGAGAGGCCCTGCAGCAAGTTCAGATGTGCAAGTTCATGACCTCCCTATTGATGCAGAAGAAGGATCTCAAACTGTATGTTGATTTTATGAGTGGTTTAAATGAATTTCCTTGTGTTCCTTATCATAGTAGTGGTGCAGAACAAATCTTACAAAGTCCTGAGAGCTGGCAGGGCTGCACTGGAACACTTTTGTCTGTCAAATTACTCATCTCTGTTAAGGATATTTTGTAGGGTGAGTTGGTAGCTTAGCACTTGAGAGACAATGTAATTTGGTGTTCCATGTGCTCATATCATTAGCACCAACTTTAATCACCACGCTCCTGTTTCAGCCTGGCCCCTGATTTCAGTATTTCTGATGTATGTCCTTCAGTGCATGGGAGCAATCTCTGCTCCAGCAGTACCTGTTCCCTCATGAGGTGAACCCTTCCAGTTTATCCTGGCAGCTCTGCCAGTGCCCAACAAGTGTCTCTGTGTCTTTTTTTACAGAGTGATGGAATGAGGCTGGATGAGAGCAGTGGTTTTCAGCCCACCATAGAGTCTCAGGTATGTTACTTCTGCTTTTAAGAAATCTAATGGCAAAATAACCACATTATAATAATGGCATGCAAAACCAAAACAAACCAACCCACCAAAGCCTCAGTGTTTGTAGTGTCTGTGGAACTCAGCAGATGAACAGCCTCTACCTTGTATCTCTAACACAGGCAGAGATGAAAGTCCTGACAAGCAGAGATGGGCTCTGGTGTGTGGGCAGGCAGTTCAAGGATCTGGCTGAAGGCTTTTTGTGCATCTGTGGAGGCATTTCATGTTCCCAGCTCACTGACCAAACTGAGACTCGTGTGGGGGCTGCACCTGTGCAGTGATTCAGTGCTGGAGCATGGGGGGAAGTGATTCCTAAATAGTTCAGGTGAACAGAAGATGATGAGGAGTGATCCATGGAATCCCAGCGAGGTTTGCTGGGCACTCACCCACATCTGCACAGGAATAATACACTGAATTTCCTTGTGCCTGCACATTGGCTGCTACTGTGTTAGAGCCCTTTGGTAGCCATGCTTCCATTGTGTGTGTTTTTGTACAGATACCATGGACTATTTTCACTGCTTAAAAATTTTGAGAAAGTCTAATACATCCAAACAGCTCTGCTCAAGTGCCTAATGTTTTTTTCCTCCTCTTCAGCTTGTCCAAAGGATACAAATGCTGTTACAGTTGCTCTTCAGCCTTCAGGTAAACCACCATTTACTATCCAAGAGATTTGTTAGGCAGTAAATGTAATAAAATTTATGGAGGTGTGGAGAAGAGCTACCTTGAAAATATCCCCTAAAGCTAGGATGAATTTCAGAATTTAGGCCTGAGACTCAAGGAAACCAGCACTGTGGTATTTTGAAGAAAATGTTAGGGCTGTTGTCTTAAGTAACTGTTTCCTCTGCTCCATGCGCTCATTTCCTCTTGAAGTTGTTGATACCCATGTGAATGGTAAATGTGGAGGATCAAAGGACATCACACAACAAACCACTCTGGTTTTATGTAGAAGGCCATTTATTGATACACTGCAAGTGGTTTATATAAGGTCAAAGCTACGTGCTAATTGGCTGTAGTAATTTTCACAGCATAAAGCAACATTTCTTACTGGTTATATTCCATATCTCACAAGTCCACTGTTTTGATAAAACATCCTAATGGTTCCCAGGTGCATCTCAAGAGTTCTATGAGAAACTTTCAAGAGTTCTTGTGTGAAAGTCTGGGGAGTTGCTGTGTGAACTCCTGGGGAGTGATTTCTTCTTTACCACTCAGCAGCAGCTGTGCCTTTGTTTATTCTTTGCTGGGAGCTGCTTCAATCTCACAGAGTCCATACAGTCTGGGTTGCTCACATGGCCATTTTCTGTAAGAAATCTTTCTACATCCATATGTGTATATATCAGTTGTTTTTGCTGTAGCCTTTTAACCAGCAATATTTTGACTGATTTGATTCAGGATAACAATTCCAGATGTTCACTTGGACACACACAAGCATAACTTTTTTGCTTGGCCATCTTCAATATCGTGTCAGTCACCATGGGCTGTACAAGCTGGAGTTTAGGTCTGCTCAGGAAGACAAAAACTCTACCCTGGTGGGTGCTGTTGTCTTGTGCTTAGCTGTGCCTGTGTTTTGAACCCTTCCAGGCTGTGATATCCCAGCAGGACAGTTACATCGAGGTGCAGAGAGCCACCATGGCAGACCGGGAGAAGCAATACCGGCTGCAGTCCACCCGCGGGAACCTCCTGCTGGAGCAGGAGAAGCAGAGGAACTTCGAGAAGCAGAGGGAAGAACTGATGAATGTGCAGAAGCTCCAGAGCCAGCTGAAGCTGGAGCAGCAGCGCCTGGAACGGGAGAAGAGTCGGCAGCAGAGGGAATTTGAAAGCAGGGAAGCTCGGCTGCAGGAGCGGGAGGAGGAGACTCGGCAGCGCTGGGAGAAGGTGAACCAGGAGAAGGAAGAGCTGGACAGGCAGAGAGAGGCCTATCAGCACGACCTGGAGAGGCTGAGGGAAGCTCAGAGAGCCGTGGAGAAGGAGAGGGAGCGTCTGGATCAGCTGAGGAAGCTGAAGAAGCAGAACACAGTGTCAGGAACGTTCTCCCCAGAAATGGGCCAGGTGAGGAGCTTGTTTCCTGTTACCCTGCTTGCTTCTGAATGAAGGGTACACGTGTCACAGCACTAACCCCTTCTTGCATTGCACTGGGCTCCTGGAACCACCACCTGAAATAGCTGGTGATGGCTGCTGTCAGTGTCTGAGAAATTCCACAGCTACCAGAAAAATCTCTGGTAGTGAGAATATTTTTAAACAGAAATGGAGAATAAGTTATTTTTGATTGTGTCTGACTGAGGATTTTTTTAAACTCAGGAACTGCCCTATTGCAGGCAAGTGATTGCAGAAGCTGTGCAACGTCTATAGCATTTTGCACAGTTGATTTCTAAAAACTTTTCCAGTATTTCAAAATGGGATTTTTTTGAGGTCTGATTGAATTGGTTCGTTAAAACTGTTGAAAGTTCTGCTTTCCCTCCATCTTATCATCACCCAGTGCAGTCTGCTCTTGCATTCCTTTCCCAGGTGCAGTATTAAGCAGTTTGAAGCTGCTTTTCAATGTCCAAGGACTTAAGCACTTGCCCTTCCTTCTGTTTCCCAGTAACTTCATCTTACCTGTTCTCCTTTTCATGGGAGGTGCTTCATGTTCTCCGTGCTGAGGGTGGTCTCTCCCCATTTGCCTTACAGTGCCTTTTTTCCTCCTCTAGAGCCAGATGCTGAGTCATTCCATGAGTTTCAATGGGGAGGGAATGGAACCATCTCCTCCTGTGTTGAAATCCTCTGTGAGGGTGAGTGTGGCTGGGCTGGAGTACCTGGAGAGGCCAGACTTGGTCCGCAGGGACAGCACCACCCTGGAGAACAGGCCGGTGCTGGCCCTGAAGAATGAAGTGCCAATACATCTCCTGAGTGCAACCAACCAGATCCAGAAACCAGCTGCAGTGCAGCAGCAGATTCCTACCAAGCTGGCCACCTTTACCAAAGGAAGCAAAGAGAAAGGTGGGAAGAACAAGGCATCTCATAGGGCAGACAGTTCAGGTATGTTTGTATTCAAGTCCATTTAAATGCATTTTTGATCTCCACCAGCATCACAAGGAGACAAAACACTGCATTTAAACCTCTGACTACCCATGTGGAACTTAGAAATAAACATGCAACAAGTTATTAGTTAAAATCTCTTAAAATTCCTAACTTAGGAGCTACATGTCTATACTACTAAAATTGGAAATGCAACCCAAAGGGATAATGTTAAAAATGGAGTTATGTGTTTCCAACATGACAGAATGGTGGTGAGAGGTTGTAAACCTGGATGTAAAATCTCCTTGTCTAAATGTAGTGTTAAAGGAAAACAGCAAAACCATAAAAAAGTTGTGCATGAGTGGCTGTTTTGGGGCTGGCTTAGCCTTTCCTTACTATCTGCCCAGAGCTGTAGTGCCATTGAAGGCAGTGCCTTTCTTAGCACCAGGCAGTCATTAAGTACAGATCTCCAGGCCAGAACTGAGGTGCTGTGTGTGTTGTAGAGCTGAAAGGGGCCAATTTTGTCACAAATAGAAGGTAGTAAAAATACAGTCACCCTGTCCTGGTGTAATTTCTGCTGCAAACTGCTGGATACAGGGGTGGTGATCTTTGCCAATGACAGACACAGTAAAACCACTCTACCTCTTAAAATAGCCTCATTGCCAGCTTAGGGGAATGACCTGTAATTTTAAGTTATAAAATTATCTTTTTAGTATTGTGTAGGATTCAGACTTGGCAAGTCTGACCACCAGTTGGGCCTGCAGTGCCAGAGCAGACTCAGGGCCAAACCTGCCAGGGAGGGGAGGGGGAACAACTTTGGCACAGTGTAGAAACATCTATTTCTGTCATGCCTGAAGTTTAGTGCAGTTGCTAACTTGATTATGGTTCTGCACATAAATAAAGCCTAATATCCTCTTACCCTGCATACTAAATGCTGATAAATAAAGCTCTAATACCACATCTCCCCATGCTCAGTTTTAATAGCTGTTACATAACAGTCTCTGCAGTGGAAATGTACTTAATGGTGTTTTTCTGTAATTTATATGGAAGGTATAAACCACAAATATATTGGTCTCTATTCTCTTGTGACCATTAGTGGGCTGCATGCTTGTTGTGCCCATGTGTAGATCTCAGAATAAAATGGAACAAAACTTTCTGTACCAGAGGCAAAGTGCTGTGTATTGAATTTGGGGTTTGTGACGTGTAAGGAATGTGTACTGAGAGAGAGAAGTTCTTTGGATCCAGAATAACCATTTCATGAATTGCTTTTATTGTTGAAATTAAGACACTGGGAGGCTGTAACACCAGAGTGAATGTGCTGTGCTGCTGAGCAGCTGTGAGACAGATGGAGAGCAGACACCAAAGTTCATCACAGCTCTGCGTGTTAGAAGTAGCACAAATGGCCGTTTGCTGTTCGAATGCTACAAAGATTTTTCCTCTCTGCTGTGCTTGATAATACTGGGTTTTAAATCTGAGGTTGTCAAGGGCTACTGGGAACTGAATTGGAGGTGTCAAAGAGCAGGAGAAATAAAGTATTCATGGTTTAAACAGCTGAAGAGAAAATTTAAGTAACTTGCAGCAGTGGGACCAGCTCTCTGTGGTATCACAGCTCCTGGGATATGTAAAGGGTCAGTGCAGTGGGCCCCAGTGTGCAGCAGTGAGGTTTGTGAGGTATTGCTCACCTCAAATACTGATTTGTGAAATATTTTCTTCAGCATCTGTTGATCAGAAGCAGCTGCTTCCCCCCAGGCTTGTTGCACGAGAGGAGGGTGTCCTGAGGGGCAGACGGTCAGCGAGTCCTGTCCTCCCGAGCAGCCAGACCTCTGCATTCCAGCCAGGTATGTCTTGACCAACCTGCCTGGCTGGGGAAATGCCTCAGGCTCTCTGTGCAGTGTGATGAATGTGTCTTCTTCCCTTTTTTCCTCTAGAATTGTATGGCCCCACAGATGCTCAGCCAGAAGCACTTTCTCCTGCCTCAGTGAACCTATTCAAGCCCAACAACGTTCAGGTTCAGACCCTGGTGACCTCCCAGCCGAGTCTGTTGAATGTGCAAGATGATACCAGCAAAGAAGATGTCATTTTCTTCTAATTGTTTCCATTTGAAGATGAATCTCCTGACACACTGTTTCAAGAACTCAGGCCCCAGTGTGCAATGTGATGGAGACCCCACTTGGATGTCTTCTCATCCCTGCCCAGTTACTCCTGGCAAGGACCAGACCAGGATTAACTGTCCTACTTTGTTGGCTTTTCTGCCAGCGGCTCAGAATGAGGGCACAGTAGTAACAATTTACTTTCAAATTCTCCAAACGTGGAAATGTATTGACACATGGCATGGGTATATCTATTCAGGGCATGGTAAAATGCTGCAATTTATTGCAATTTGCTCTTTTTGGAGAATGTACACACTTTATGGGCACCATCTTGTGAATTGTTACCGGTGATGTTGAACCGCCCAGATTTTTATGTAAAAAGTTTTAGTAGTAGGTCCCAAAATGGCTGCAAATGTTTAAATCTTTTCCCAGGTCCAGTGAGGTCAGTACTGGGGTGTTGGTGGCAGCGAGCCAGTGTCCTTGCAGCCAGGTGTGCCAGGCACTGTGAGCCCAGTGGCACCAGCTCAGTGGCCAGGTACAGTGGAAAAGGTAAGGTGAGCTGCTCACAGCGTGCTCAGGGCAGGAGCTCCACCTGCCTGTGAGGAGAGGGTTGGACCCGTGAGGATTCCCAGCAGGAATGAAGAGCTGGGCTGAATGCACATTTCAGTGGCCACCAGTGTGGGCTGGGATCTGTCTCTGTGGGTGAGAGCAGGGCAGGTTTCCAGGCAACGCTCATGAGTTGGTTCAGAAGGAACTTTGAGACTTGGATTTTGTCCTTTGCTGAAGACATGTCTAAGAAGCATTTGAATGCAGTAATTTATTGTCTTGTTTAATTCTGTTTTCTGCATCTTTTGTTTGTCTGTTAATTTGTTGGGACTTTACTCCCAGTACCAGAAGATATCAAAGCTGCTGTTACTGCAGAGACTTCTCTGCAGCTTTGTGGTAGGGATGAAGGGAATAAGAACTGTTTGGGTTTAAAATTAAAAAAAACAACTCTCAGCTAAACCTGTGTTTAGCTGCTTTCAGCTAAACCAGCTTTGATACCTCTTGTTAAATGGGTCAGTTCTTGATCATGGGATGTTGATGACAGTAAGTGTTCTGCTGAAAAGGCATTATTTCCCTTTGTAGTAATTTGCACAGTTGTTTTGTGTTGTGTTTTTCACTCTGTATCTCAGATCCTTTTTACACACCTCACCAGGGATGTGTATTCCAGTATGTGTTGAATGTGACTGGTCAGATTTATGATGCACAGGAGAGATTGTTTAGGGGTATTGTTACAGAATTAAAGAAATCAGTATCTCAGAGCTTAAAAACTTGGATTAATACCTTTCTCAACATGATTGATTATAGTTTTTTAATATCTTTGACTCTGATTTAAAGTGATTTTAGCAGCAGTGGATGGAAGGCCTGTTGAGTTCTCCATCCATGGCCATGGATCCAATGGCAATTTGCCAGTCTCCTCAAATCACTGAGCTGTCTCTGGTTAGGGCCTGGGAGAGGTTAGGCATGTCTTCAAGGCCATAACTTCACTTTGCTTGAGAGTTTTAAAGTTACTGCAGTAGTTACAGTGCAAGAAACATAAATTTTCAGCAGAAAATGCAGAGTTTGTTTTCAAGTGGTGATAATTCGTTATTGTCTTCAAACAAGAAATTGAAAACCCCAAGTTTGTCAGAGGGAAAGATAAGCCACAAACCAGTGAATTGGTCTTAGGAACAAGGACTGCTGCTGGAACACTTGTTGAGTTTAAGGGTCTGTTCCTTTGCTGAGTGATCCTGGTACAAACCTGAGGCAAAGGCACTGAGTTCAGTGAGAGGAAACTCGGAACCATCTGGCTCATTACCAGCCTGGTGCTGCTCCCCCAGCCCCCAGGAGATCAGTGCTGTGACACTGGACACAGTTTGCTGGGAAGGGCTGCTTGGAGAATCAGCAGCACTGCAGAACTGACAGTGCTTGTCAGCAGAGAACAACATGGGACTGTCCCACGTGGTGATTTTTGGGTTGTTGTGATACAGTGTCAGTGATGCTTAGAACATAATTCTACCCCATATTCAGTTTTTGTGTTCCTAAAAGTTGGGTTGGAATGGAGGGGAAATCCTAAAATCAGTGTAACTTCTGATCAAGCCAGCAGTGTGAGATCCAGCAGTCCAGTCACCTCTGCTCCCCTGTGATTTCTTCTGGAAGCACGCAGGGAAAGCAGCAGGAGGGCACAGTAGGTTCTCCCCTCTGCTGTGGTTTGTGTTTTAGTGAAAACTCAATGTCCCACTTGCCTTAAATTACCAGGTTTTTAGGAGTTTTGGCCTAAAGCTAAGTTGTATCAGTGGAATAAACCACCTCAGCCAAAGAAGGATGTCAGTTTGGGTGTTTGGAAACAATTTTTGGAAACATTTATTTAGTTTACTTTTGTGCCTGTCCTGAAGCATGGCTGAAGCAGCTCATTGGCTGCTTTCTGCTTCTGTGCAATGACTGAATTGGAGTACAGAACAGTGACATCTGGAAAATAAAATCTGCAGTGAGGTCTCATTTCTTCTAGTGTTTCAACTTAAACATAACTGTTAACATTTGTGCTTTGAATAACTTTTGGCTGTTAATAACTGGACCCAGGCCAGTGACAGGCCAGGCTGTTGTTCTATACCCCAAAAGCTCCTTGGAATATGGGCCTTCAAGATGGGTCTTCAGGATATAGTGGAGAAATTACCTTAAAAGTCATTTCCTGACCTAAGTACACGTGTCTGGCTGTAGCTGGCTTTATGAAACCTCTTTTCACCCAGAACTGAGGCAGCATCTTCTCCCACTTGGGTCTGGATGATTTAAGTGCCACACTGATTTTGGTGTGGCTTTCTGCTCTGGACTAGACCCAGCTTGGAGAAGGTTCTGGAATGAGCAGGTGCTGTGATACCTCATTGCTAGTGCAGGGTTGCCCTACCAGAGTATGGGCAGGTGATTTGTGGATGGCTGAGGGAAACAAGGGAATTATTTTCTTTAAATGAATAACGAGTCTCTTCACTTGTGCAAAACTGAATCTGTGAAATCCGTATCAAATCACTCCAGCTGAGTGAGCTAGTTTTGGATTCTTTGCTCAAATCTTGTTCCTAGAAAAATAATTTCTAGGCAAATTAGTTTGCAAAATACTGCTGTGTCCTGGGCCAAGTAACCTGCAATTGATTCTGAGTCACATCCTTTCCATTGGACTTTTCAATCACTTCAGATAAAAGCTTCCTTTTAAGTGATTTCTGAGGATTAGACAGTTCAAATTTCTGTGCCTCCCAGGTGCCTTCTGGCTTCTCTCTGAGCTGGGGTGTGGAGGAAATCCCAGCATGAGCTTTGAACTGCTGCTGTGTTTGCTTGGTGTCACAGCCTTAAAATTATCAGCATGTTTGTCCTTTAATATTGTGCTGTTGCACCGTAGAGGCTGTTCCTGTGGTTCTGATTTCAATTGGAGTGCTGGTGCAAAGGAGGCTTCCTCTTCCTCTTCCCCCCTGGAATGTGGGGGTTCTGTGTTCCAGGCTGAGGATCCCCCCGAGGTCACTAGTGCTGAGCACAGCTGCCCTGTGTGCGTTGTGGATGCTTCCCTAGTTTCTAACTCTGCTGTCTGTGGATTGTAGCTGTGGACCGTCCCACCAGTCAAGATCGCTCATCATTCCCCAGCGCGAGGCAGAAGAATTGCTGTTCCTAGAGACGCTTGCTCATCCAGGTACTCGCATTCCTGCACAGCTAGGACTCCTTCTAGGACTCATTCTCAATGATTTGCAGACAGTTTTGTCCTTCTGAGTAATAGTCAGACTGTCCTGCGTACACAGAGCTTGGTGTTTGTCATTTGCATTTACAATGGAAGCTGAAACTTAAACTAGGAAAAGGTTAAAACGCATCTTTCGCTTCCCTTTAACTCTGCGGAACGGGAGCTGTGGCTCCCTGGTGCTGCTCAGTGTGTTGTGCCCCCTTGCAAGGGAGTTTGGAGATTTTGTTGTCTTCCCCAGCAGTTCTCACATCCACAAGGAAACAGATCTCAGCGCCAGGTTACGTGTTCTGTAGGCAAAGCCCTTCCCTGCTCTCTGCCGAGACCAGACCCCACATCTCCGGAACCACTGGCGACTTCTCCGTTCACCATCAGCACGTTCTTCTTCAGACAGCATTTGTGTGAGCTCTGGTTCATAACATTTGTGCCATGTTTATAAATCAGTTTTTTATATTTTTGTACTGAAAGGAATTGGAGCACTTTAGAAAAGTTTTATTTCAAATTCCATTTCTGTTTGTACCCGGAAGGAAATCTCTCATGGATGTAGATCCTGTTGGCATAACTGCGTGCATCTCACTCAGAGCTGTGAACTCTTGATGCTCTTTAGTCTTAGGTCTGGTTTCTAGGCCCACCTTGCACTGTAAAGATTTAATAAATAATCATGGTCCATGGTTAAATTGACCATTTTGTTGGGGAAGAGTTTGGTTTTGTTTTTTGTTAGGGTGTAAACATTGTAAATATTTCCTTTACTGTTGATACTGCAGTAGCAACATCTTTGTAGTCTTTATTTTATTTGTAAAGTTGATGGTTAAATGTTAATATTCTGTTGAATTGTGCACTCTTGATTAATTGTAAACTTGATCTTAGCACACCAAATGATGATTTTTACAATGATTGCAATGTTTCTCCACTGAAGGATTTCAGAGCTGCAATAGGACTGAAACCAACTTCTAGCAATAAAAAAAGAACATTTAAAAACTGCCTGCCTTTATATAATTATTTATTATTTTCTATTTGAACTGAAGATCAAAGCAGTTGCCACTTCTCACGTGCTCCTCATTTTCTACCCTGGATAGAAATAACGTGCCACATGAACAAAAGGACAGTTTTCCAAAGGAGTGGACAGAGCATGGGAGGTGTTTAGAGGAGGATAACAACAGCTGCAGCCCTTGGCAGTGAGGTCAACACCTGAGGGGAAGATCAGCTGCTCCCAAACGACCCAACTCGCTGGTGAGAGTGAACTGGGTTGAGTTTCTTACATTAGCATGGAGGTGCTTTGCATGGTGCCAGCCTGAGACATGCCTGGCTCTGTCCCAGGCAGTATCGGTTCCCACTTGGAACAAGTATAACAAAAATAGAAACTTTCTCCCTGGAGCCTGTGCCAGTTTGGCAGGCCTTGCTCCCAGCACCATCCCAAAGCCTCTGGCTGTGGTTCCCAGCTCGGGAGGACGGCTCTGCTTCCTGGTGAAACCCCCCTTGAGGCACAGGGGCTGTAACTTGGAGTCATTTCTAGAGGTGAGAACAGATGCAAAACTGGGGAGAGAGGGGGACAACTGGGACATGGGTGGGTGCTCTCAAGGAAGAGGGAGGATTTTATCATCAGAATCTTGTGCTGCAGCCAGTGGTGAGGAGAACCCTGAGCCAGGGTTGGTGCCAGTGCCAGCTGTGCTGTCTGCCCATCACTGCCTTTGGGGCTTATCAAAGCAGCTGTGGGGGACCTGGGGTCTCTGTGAGCAGAAGTCAGTCTCTGAAGTGCATGTGACATCTGGGTTGTGGTACAAACTGGAACTCAACTGGAAAAACAGGGGTTTTCTATTTTTCCAACGTATGTAAATAATCAAACACTTCTAGGCAGATCAGTGTTTAAAATTTGGCCTTTATGGGAACTAACAGGCTGATGTGTGAGAGAATGACGTCTTACAGTCTGTGTGTGTGCGTAGAAGCTTTGGCATGTGCTTCCTTCAAGAAAATATTCCTTCCATCTGCCCCTTTGAGCTCCCAGAGGCCGAGCTGGAGCCAAGCCACAGTGCCTGCTGGAGGTCAGACACTGCCTCTGTTCTTCCAGACTGCGTGTCTGTGTCACCAGAGCAAGGCCAGTAACCCCCTCTCCATTTCTAAATACTTTTCAGCAGCAAGAAATGGAATCAGAGTGATTTCATGGCGGGCAGCAGAGAGGGACAGTCTAGGAGAGAAATTACAGGGAGCTGCACTGAGCTCTCCTGCAGTTTCCAGGTGTCAGACCGGTAGGAATTGTTTCTGGAAAGACAGAGGAGCCTGGATCAGGGAGATCCAGGTTAACGTAGCCTGGAGGGATCCCTGCAGCACAGATTGGTGCTGGGAACTGCCCAGCTGCAGCAGCCCAGAGCTCAGCAGAGGCAAGTTTAAATCCTGGGCAGAATTTGCATCTGTTAGAAGTTCAGTGCTGCTGCAGCCATCAGTGTTCACAGGTGCGTGGGTGTTGCTGCGCTCAGCTTTTGCCACAGCAGCAGGACAGGCATTCCTTGGGGATTGCAGACACCTTCCCTGGCAGGGGGGCAGATAAAGCTGTCCTCTGTAAGGCAGCAGGGTGTGAGCTCAGGAAGGGTGGTGGTGGCGGTGCCTTCAGAGCTGTGCTCATACCAATATTCCAGCAGCTCCTCCCTGCCTTGTCTCCCTCTGTAATCTGCAGCTAATTAACCCGAAACCCAAACCACATTCTTTCTCTACATGAATCACTCCGAGGCCATCGGCAATGACCAGCTTTATGCTAAACCTCCCTCTTTCATGTGGGTGAGACGCGGCTGATGGTTCCCATCCTGCATCTGAGACTCATCAGCAAACCAGATGCTTGAGGACAAACACGCACAAAGGGGATTGGCTCCTCGGTGCGCTCCGACAGTGGGAATGTGCTGGTTGCTGCCTTTCCCTTTCCTCACCCCTGTGATTCAAATCCGGTTTAGTTTCTCAGCCCAGCGATGGGGCCAGCCCAAGGCTCAACAGATGAGGGATGTGGGGCCTGCCCTACATTATTTACTGCTTTCTGGGCCTGCGGGATCTGGCAGAGGATAAAAGCCAAACCCTCTCAGAGCTGGCAGAGCTGGAGCGTGTGACACGCGGTCCCTGGCTCTGGAACTGTCCTGTGCACTGGGAGCTCAAACAAGGCAGGGACCAGTTTGTTATGGGGCTTCTTCACTTTGGACAAGGGATGGAGGGACAGGTCAAGGGGGAATGGCTTCCCAGTGCCAGAGGGCAGGGATAGATGGGATATGGGAAAGAAATTCTTGGCTGTGAGGGTGGGCAGGTCCTGGCATAGGTTGGGCAGAGCAGCTGTGGCTGCCCCATCCCTGTGAGTGTCCAAGGCCAGGTTGGACAGGGCTTGGAGCAGCCTGGGCTGGTGGAAGGTGTCCCTGTCCATGGCAGGTGGTGGGACTGGATGGTCTCTATGATCCTTCCCGACACAACCCATTCCATAATTCCATGTGCACAGGAGCACAGAAACTCCTCGCTGACAGCACAATGTGCCTCTCCTGTGTCAGAGCAGCAGTAGATGCCATTCCACTGTGTGGGGCACAGTGTGTTGCTGGACCTGAAGCCATCCCTGACAACTGCCTGTGATAGCAGATCTGGGGCATTCAACATCGGAAGTTGTGGACAAAAATCACACTCTGTGTAGTTAGAGCTTTGTTTTCCTTGGGCTGCCATGAATTATCACTGTAATAGTTCCTTGATAGACAATGTGTGGTGGGTGTGCTGCAGAGCATTGGAATGATCCATATCCCATCTTAGCCAGAAAGGGGAATTTGTCAGTCACTGCTGAGCTGGGAAGGGAGAAGAGCCGTGTGCTGCCTCAGTGCTCTGACAGCAGGAGCTGCTGAGCAGAATGGCCTGAAGCAGCAGTAAAATCCACCCTGATTCCCTGCCTTGTGGCCAGGAGGGAGATCAGTCTGATCCCATGTTTGTCTGGCTGGGGTGGCTTGTAGGCTTTGTGTGAGAGTCCTTGGAACAGCCATGTCACACTTGGATGGCTTTGGCTTTGAGCCCAGTGAAGCCCATCTGTGTTGCCTCTTGCAGATGTGACTGTGGGCTGGGGTTCAGCTCCTGCAGCTGGAGAGGTGCAACAACAGATGGAGGAGCTGGGCTAGGAGGAGAGGCCTACATTTGAGCTATGTTGGGATTCTCAATTAATTCTAATAATTCAGGAGGATTTCTGCCCCAGCAACCAAGTTCACCTACAGCTCAGTTGGCCTGACTCTCCCAGCCCAGCAATGAAGCAGCGAGTGGATCAATGCATGGAAACATCAAACTGGGAGAACAGGTCTGTTGGGATGACTGTGCTCCAGCAGACCCAAGCACGAGTAAAGCTGTCTGGTTTTCCCCAGGGTGCTCCAGGAGCTGGTTCCTGCCAGGAGGAGGTGGAGCTGGAGGGACAGCACAGGGCTCTCTGCCAGCTGAGGGGATGAAAGGCAGCCCAGGCTGGCTCTGCTGCCAGCAGCAAGGGAGCCACAGGAGCAGCCAAGCCCAGGTGTGCTCCCAGTGCTGGTTTTCGCTGAGAGGTGCAACAGTTGAGTGGGGGTCTCTAGGTCTAGGGCTTAGCCCATTGCCTGGAGTGGTGAGCTCCCCTGACCACGTAGCCCACAGGGAGCCCTCAAGGACCACACAGGGACCACAGTCGAGGGACGAGAGAGAGACAGAGCTGTTTACTGATAACAGAAGGGGGTATTTATGGGTTCAAGGAGGATCAGAAAATCACTAATAGGAATCCCGAGGGACTTTGGACTTTTCACCAATAGAATTCAAGGGTTAAGAACCAATAGAAAGGGTTAGATATAGGCCTATGAGAAAACTTTCTGAGCCTTCATCAAGGACACTGCAGACATTCCAAAGTGGGAGATAAAGGTAACTCAGGGTATTTTGGGAAGCAGAGTGAGTTAGCAAAAAGAACAATAGACCCCATCTTATACATTTAAACAACATTAAACCCCTCAGTTTTTAAGACATTAGACTTAGTTTCTTCATTTTCTTCACAAGTCCACTTCTGACAGGACTTCTTCCATTCTAGATACTGCAAGTTGATTGCCACAGAGAGGTACTTGAATTGAAAGGAGGAAACAATGCCCAGCCCCTGCAAAGCCTCCAGCAGCAGTGGGGGCTGCCTGTTCCCCCAGCTGGATCCCCATCCTGGCTGGGATGACGCCCAGTGCCGGGCACAGACGGACCCGAGCCGGGGGAAGCTGCTCCGTCCCGGGGCGGGAGGAGGACATGGCTGGGAGCCAACACTCATTGCTTGGCAGCATAAATAAAACAGCTGCTGCTCAAACAGCCATGAATGAAACCTCTACTCCTCCAGTTTGCTGAGCAAAGTCACACTGTGCAGCCCTCGGGAGGAGCTGTGGATGTGACAAAGGTGAAGCAGCTCCTGGCTGGGTGACAGGGTTGGAGAGGCCTCCCAAGGGATGTCAGTCCCAGCCGTGTCGTGTGCTGTGACTTTCCCCTGTGTGTGTGAGGGATGGCCAAGCTGGGAGCTGCTGGATGGTTGGACTCCATGATCTTACCCTTTTCCCACTGAAATGAGTCTTTTTCCCTGTGTGCTCCAGGCTGGGTGTGGGCTCCTCTCCTTGCAGCCAGCCATGGAGAGGTGGCACAGGAGCTGAAAATGGCAAAGGCATCAGAAACCAGGGTGGAAACGAAGCCTGTGTATCTGCTCCAGCCTCCAGCAGCAGGGCAGCTCCTTTCCTTCCTGTCATGCCAGCTCTTGCCTGTACGAGCAGCTCGGAAGGGCTGTGACATTGATTTATTTAACTCTGGAATAATGCATCACACCCAAACCATTCTTCTGTGGTTGTACCTTTGGTGCCTGTTTCCTCTGGCTGTGCTGATTCCTGTCTCAGGAAGAGCCTTTCCTTCCCAGCCACTGCCTCCCCTCACCAGGAGCAGGGCCTGGAGCTCACAGCCCCTGGGACAGAAGGGGCAGCGACTGCCCCAATTGTTTTGGACAGTGAGGAAACCCAGCTCCATGGAGGATGACCAGGCACAGAATAGCTTAACCTTTGGAGGTTTAAACAGACTTGTGTGTTTTTCAAAGCTAGAAGGCAGTTTGAGACCTGAGCTTTCCTCAGTCCCGTGTTACAAAGACACAGGAAGAGCTGAGCCCTCCATTTGGACTCAAGCAGAGAATGCTCCTCACTAGTCTACTAAAGTGAGGACTGGGAAAACCTGCAGAGTTTAAGCATAGAGAACAGGCAGTGAACACCATGGATTTGATTCAGATTTATTTAAGCAGCTCCAGGCTGAGTAATAAACACACAACTGCTGTATAAAAAAAAAAAGGAAAGAACCAGCCTGTTGGCAAAGTACTGTCACACGTTCAGGCATTCCAGGAAACTGCCTCTGGTGCTGCCTGTGCTCTGAGTCCCAGCAGAGTGGCCAGTCAGGAGCGTCCTTTGTCCTTTCTAGTAAATATCACTAAAAAACCAAAATATCCCTCTGGTTCCTGCTCTGAGATCACACAAGTTAGGAGAAAACTCGGAAGCCTTTTGCTGTCTCAAGGGACAGCACAAGCTGCCAGCCCGAGGAGACCCCTCTGTGCCTGTCCCCTCCCTGGGCTGACCAAGGGGAGGGATTTGCAGGAGCAGTTCAAAGCCACAGCTGTGTTGCCTCGAGCCCTGCTGCTGCTGCTGGGATCCATCAGCTCACAGGCTTGCTGGGTGGGAGGAGGTGCTGCTGCTGCCTGTGTCTTCCATCTGGATCCTCAGTCAGGTGAGACACTGGCAGAACAAGGTGTGAACTGTGGTGCAGAGCACTGTGAGACCAGTGCACAGCAAACCCAACACCACTCAGACCTTGGATCCCACAGAGTTCTGCTGATTTCCCTCCATGTCCAGGAATTTTCTACAGGTGTCACAGGATATTTTATTACATTAATAAGTTCATTTGGGTAGTACAGCTCTTGCAAGCAGAAAATAAAAACCCTGCAGGGCCTGTGATTCACTGGCATCGTTTCTGCCAAAAGCCTTTAGAAAGGTTTAACTCCAGTTGCAAATGTTGAAAGTCAATCTGTGTGTTGCAGGAAAGCAATGGCATGAAAGGGACACCAGGGAATAATTAGAAGCAGAGAAACCCTGTGTTTATACATAGACAGGGCTTGTCTTATAAATGCAATTACCCACCATTCTGGGACTAAATCCCAGCTATAATCTTGTGCTGGCACCAGCTCCCAGCCCTGGCGTCCCACAAGACATTTGGGTGCCACTGGCAGATTAACCGTGGCACCAGGAGGAGGAGGAGGCTGCGCTAAAAGCAGCCCCGTGGCCCCGCACGGTCTGTCCCGGCTCCTCAGACAGACTGCCCGCAAAAAACACCCACTGCAGCAGCTCCCTGAGCCAGGGACGACACCCAATCCTCACACAGAGCATTCCCCAAAATCTTTGCATAGGCCCAGACTCGGTGGCAGGACTAAGATGCCAGGTTAAGAGTCCTGTTATTTATACCAACCTTCTCCCCACAGCACTTTGGCACCTTAAAGAGACTTTGTCTCTCCTGCAGGGTTTTCAATCCCAAACCACCAGCCTGGAAACACATTTTTGGAGCTGATGCTCACACAAGGACAACTCCAGTCCAAATCCACGTGCATCTGGCCCTTGAGGTTGGACAACTCCAGTCTAGATCCACGTGCATCTGCCTGTCAGGGCTGGACAATTCCAGTCCAGATCAACACGCATCTTCCCCTCAAGGCTGGACAACTCCAGTCCAGATCCACGTCTATCTGCCCCTCAAGGTTTAACCTCTGTGCAGCACAAAGTTGTACAGAGGAGCTCTGGATCAATCCACAACTATTTCCCTTCCAGTTTTGGCCACACTCAGGCAGACAGGTACTTCCAGGTGCTGACGAAGGCAGTGGGGATGAGGGAATAAGGCACGGTCGTGACGCTGCTCCAGGTGTCGGACGAGGGGTCGTAGCAGTCCAGGGTTTTGCAGCGCTGGGCCCCGCAGTAGCCCCCCACCACATACAGCCTGTTCCCCGAGGTGACAGCCCGGCAGCTGATGCGCTTGGCGGTGACATCCCCGAACTTGGCCCACTGGAAGGTGTCAGTGTGGAATCGGTAGGCGGAGCTGGCCGAGAACTCCGTGTCGCCGCCGATGACCATGATGTGGCTGCCCACCACGGCGGCCGCCGTGTACCGCCAGGGCTGGGGGCAGCTGGTGGGCACCGTCCAGCGGTTCTGGCAGGGGTCGAAGCACTGCACCTTGGGCAGCTTGCTCTGGTTGGCACTGGTGCCCCCGAAAACAAACAGCTTCATCTTGGCCCCCACCACAGCGGCGTTGCTCACGCCCTCCCGCAGAGGGGCCACCAGGGACCACTTGTCCAGCTGTGGGTCGTAGTGCTCCACCTGCTTCAGGGAGACGGAGGGAGAGGCCGGGAAGGCCCCGCTCATGGCTGTGTGACCCCCCACCACATACAGGCAGTGGTCCAGCTCGGCTGAGCCGTGGCCAAACCGCGCCACCAGCATGGGAGCAGCTTTGGCCCACTCGTCGTGGAGGGTGTCGTAGACCCAGACGTCTCTGGAGGCGCCGTTCTCAGAGCCTTTGCCCCCCGTGATGTACACCTTGCAGCCGATGGCGCAGGCGCTGCACTCCTTCCGGGGGCTGGGGATGTCGGCACGGGGGATGATCTCGCTGGTTTTAGGGTCCAGCATGTAAATCTTGTCACACATGAAGGTCTGGCCGCCGAGCAGCAGCAGGGCCTGGCTGACCTTGCGGGGCCGGGCACAGCACCCCGTCACCAGCCCATCGTTCTGCAGGATCTTCATTTTGCACCGCACGGCGTCAGCCACGATCTCCTCCCCCAGCTTGTGGCTGGTCACCAGCTTCTCACAGGCCACCTGTTTGCGCAGGTAGGACTCGGGCAGCAGCGCCAGGCGCACGGAGCGCAGCAGCTCCGGCAGAACCTCGTGGCGCCGGGGCAGATCGTAGCGGATCCAACCCATGACGGCCTCATAGACCAGCGTCTCATCCTCCACCTCCAGCTCCTCACTCTCCACCAGCTCCAGCAGCTTGTCCTTGGGCAGCCGCAGGAAATCCTCGGTCTTGCACAGCGACGTGAAGTTGGCCAACGCCATCCTCCAGGACAGCTCCAGCAGCCGCTCGCAGCAGTGAGCATCGGACAGGAGCAGCATGTTCAGGCAGTTCCCAGGGTAGAGATTCTTCTCCAGGAAGTCGGCCGAGGCATCCCGAATATCCTGGAACTGCAGCATGTCCCCAGCCTCCAGCAAGGACTCGGCGTTCTCCTCATTGATCAGCACCCTGGCCGAGTAGGCGTAGTCCAGCAGCAGCTCCAGCACCTCGGGGTGCAGGGAGTCGTGGAAGTTCACCTCGGCATCTCTGCTCTCCTTGAGGCCCCCGCTGAACATGGCGTTGAAGTAGCGGCTGCAAGCGGCAAGCACGGCGCGGTGGCAGGGGAAGCTGCGGTTCCCCGCCCGCAGCACCACGTCGGTAAAGAGGTTCTGCTGGCGGAGCAGGTTGAGCTGGGTGAGGAGGCTGTCGGCGTGGCCCGGTTTGTGGAAGAGGTGGATGTTCATGGAGCCGGAGCTCGAGCGAGATTTCCGGTTCTCGTGGCTACTGACGGACATAGTGCTGAGGTTGCTCTGCGAAGGGAAAACCGGCGAGTCAGCATGGCCCGCCCGGCACCGGCACCGGCACCGGCACCGGCACCGGCGGGGCCGCAGCGCCCGGGGGCTGCGGCGGGGCGGAGGCACCGACCGGCGCGGGGAGCTCGGAGGGGCCGTCCCGCACCCGCGGGACTCGCCCAGCGCTGATCGGACCGGGGCACCGGGCGCTCCCCGACCAAACGCCGGGGCAGTTCAGGGCTCCGCCGCGCTCGCGGAGTAACCGCGGAGAGGGCGATGTGCGCTCCCGGTGCTGCCCGCGCCCAGCCCGCCCCGCGGGGCCGCACCCGGTTCCGCACCTGGCCCCGCTGCTCTGCACCTGGCCCTGAGGTCCCCGCTCCTGGCCCCGCGCCCAGCTCTGAGGTCCCTCACCTGGCTCGGAGGTCCCGCACCGGCCCCGCA
>VWZD01000373.1:105950-129834 GCA_013396695.1 Sakesphorus luctuosus
GATCCCCCATTGATCCCTCCCACTCATCCCCCCTTTCACTCCCCACCCGTGTCCCCGTCCCCCGTCTCCGAGCGTCGCCCCCCGGGCCCGAGCCCCGCATCGCAGCCCCGCATCGCGGCCGCGGGGCCGGCACGGCGGGTCCGACGCTCCCGAGCCCCGCGTTGCTCTGCGCGGAGCCACCTGGCCAATAAAGGGCCATAAACGGGGCAGCAGCGCTGGGATCAGCAGCGCTCGCCCGCGGCCTTTGGATCCCGCCCTGCTGACAAAGGCAGGTCGCGGCCGCACAAACCAGCCCTGCTCAGCAGGTTTTCCTGCGTGGAGCCCACCTTGGAAACGTGGAGCTCAGCCTCGGGCTAGAAAACATCCAGCGATTGTTCCCACACAGAAGGCGCTGTGGCCTTTGCCTCCCCATCACCTGCAGCACCAGCTCCGGGGCTGGTGCTTTCCCTGCCAAGGAAAGGTACAATCACCCCCCGGCAGGAGCAGGAGCTGAGCTGGGCTGATGGCCACAGCACAACAGAGGGGAAAAAACCCAAAAAGCAAGTTTTGGGAGGATCAGGTCTGCCCACAGAAGGTCTTGTGTTAAAAAGGTGCAAGTGCTGCTCTGGACAGGCAGCAGGTGGTGTGTCAGCAGGGATCAAAGCCACACCAAGGAAAAAATATAAACTCCAGAAATTCTGAATTACCCTGTTTTGCTTTATCTCTGCATGTTCCAGTGTCACCAACTCTAATTTAAAAATGCTTGACGAGGAAGGGGGTGAAGCAAAGGCACTTGGAGCAGTTTTCAGTCCTTTCCCTACCTCAAAACAAGGTTTAGAGTTTTGCTAATTTGGCATCAGAGATTTTGTGTATTTGGTTGGGTTTTTTGAAAAGTGTTAAAGCTACAACCTGTCCTGTGCTGAACAGGAGCATAAGTTCCAAACAAATGGTTTAAAAAGGTTAAGAATACAAAAGAAACCTGATTTATTATTAAAAAATAACTAAACTGCAGCAGGAGCCACCACTGTGGGTGACAGGACCAGGCACAACTGTCCCTAAACTGAAGGACTTGGTTCCTGCCTCTGTTTGGACACAGAACTGAGGAAAGTACAGAAAAGCCAAGAGCCTCCTCCAGGTAACCTCTGCCTACACTCTGAGTTGTACCAAACCCTGTAAATCTGGCACCAAATTCCCAGCACAGCCAGGAAGGCACCCTCAGGGACACTCTGCAGGGTGAAGGTCCAGATAAACATCAAGGACAGGGCAAAGGATAAAGAGTATCCAGACCTCAATCTGCTCTTTGAACATAGGGCCAAAAACAACAACAAAACCAAGCACAGTGACAGGAGCACCAGGCAGCCCAAGAACTGTTTTCAAAACTGTTTTCAAAGGGTGCATTTCCATGGCAGTCAGTCAGGGGCTTGGATTTACTGATTTCTTTCTTTATTTTCAGGAGGAGCAAGGCTGGTAACACACAGGGAGCTGCAGCTCACACAGCACTCAAGTCTTCTGCCACCTGGACACTGCCTGGAGCTTTCCAGAACCAGTTAAAGAACTTTCCCCTGCTCTCAGAAGGAATGATCACTCAAGGCCACCTTTGAAGCATTCGTGTCGTTTATTATCGGCAACGCCCAGAACTGTAACTGCAAACCCCACTCGGCATTGGTTTGATTGCTCTTCTGAAAGTGATTAAAACATTTCCTGCCTTTTTAAAAAAAAAAAAAAAAGTCTGTTGGCAGCTGCCGAGGCTGGTGGAAGAGCTCCACCCGGTGGCACTGCACGAAGGCACAGCTGGAGCATCAGCGCTGCGGGAAGTCTCAACTTCCACCGTTTTTCCTTAAATGAGCAACGCAGGCTGGAAGGAAGCTTCTTCCAGTGGCTATTTCCTTCCCCTCTTGCCTCTAAGGAAACACAACTGGCACAAACAGCATCACTGCTCACTCCTCTTTGAGCTCTGGGTATCCACTTTGGGCTCAAACACCCAAATATCCAATGGAGAAACTCCCAGGATATGGGTCGTGTCCCTGGCCTGGAGGATGAACTTGCAGGATTTGTCCCTTAGAAGTTTTGTGTGACAGAACCATGGCAGTTTTTCCACCTAACACTAATTTTGTGCTCTTTTAAGTGACAGAAAACACTGGAAGGCAGCATTTATGTTTTGGGACAGGAAGGAAGGATGGAAGGCACTTTTTCCCCCTCAATTTTACCAACTGTAGATTGATTTTCAGCTGATTCACCAGAAAGATTTCTCTGATGAAAAGTGATAAAAATTGTCAGCTGCAAACAATCCTCTCTGCAACAGACATCTTGATTCCAGTCCCAATCACAGGATGTGTGGAATTACAATCAACACCCAGCAAGGTTAAAAAAGACCCTGCCCCACTAAAGGCACTTCCACCACGTGGAAATTGGGCTCCTGAAGCTCAGTTATTTAAACAGCTTCAGAATTTCCTCCTCTGGATGCCTGGTAGATTCCAATCAGAGAGGAGATGGTCCCCAGGAGTCCTACTAACCATGGGGGGAACCTTCCAGCCCACAGGAATCCTGGAGGCAGCCAATGGATGGCGTTGGAGAGATCTGCTGCATCTGTGAGGATGCTCAGAACCTCAGCCTTCACCTGGGCTCTCAACTGCTGCTGACTCTGAGGGGAGGAGGTGCTGCTGGAAGCAAAGAAATATTAATGATAGCCCAGAATGTCATAATAATGTGATGGCTACAAATGGGAACTGGGGTATGGGGTTAAATTACAAATGGAACTGGTATATGGGGTTAAATTACAAGAGAGCTGGAGAGGGACTTTGGAAAAGGGCTTGGAGGGACAGGACAAGGGGCAATGGCTTTGAGCTGAAGGAGGGCAGGTTTAGGTGGGATATTTGGAATAAATTCTTCCCTGTGAGGGCGGTGAGGCCCTGGCACAGGTTGGCCAATGATTCCCTGATTAGCTGTATAACCAAGGAGGGAAATCCTACCTCCTGTGCTGCCTCAGTTTTCTTCTTAACTGGCACAAGACCCTCAGAGACCTGAAAACAACAGAGTTATTCGTCCTGCAGCATCAAACAGGAGGATTTTTTCCTCTCCCATGAGGAAGAGCACCTCCCGCAGGCAGAGGGGGCCCTGTGTTTCGTCCCGTGGCACACACGGCTCGTTCCCGCCCCTCCCCTGCCCTTCCAGCGGCCGTACCGCAGCATTCCCAGGAGCAGGGCAGAGCCCCACAGCGCCGTGCTCAGCGTCCACCACCTGTGGGAGCGGGCGCGCACGATGCCGACATCAGCCGCCCACGCCAGGTGCTCGCAGGGGTAGTAGAGCTGGTTGGCCACGTTGCAGAGCACGCTGAGCCCCCGCACCAGCAAATCCTCGTCCTGCGGGGCGGGATCAGCACAGGGGACACGCCTGGGGGGGCTGTGGGTGACCCCCCGGACTGGGTTGCTGTGGCCAGGTTTGGCAGCAGGGGGGCTACAGGGGTGGCTTCTGTTGGAAGCTGCCAGAAGGTTCCCCTGAGTCTGGTGGAGCCCTGGTAGGATTTGTGGCCCTGTGGGGGACCTGAAGGACTGACCCCATGGAGAGGTGACCCAGGGGACAACAGTTGTGAAGAACTGTGGCCATGGGATGGACACACACTGGGGAAGTTGGTGAAGGACTCTGTGCCCCCCACGGGGAGCAGGGGACTGACTGTGACCCTCAGTCCCATCCCCCTGCACTGCTGGGGGGAGGAGGAAGAATTTGGAAGGAGGGAGGGGTGGGGGAAAAGTGTCTTTAAGATCATTTTACTTCTCGCTCTTTTGCTCCAATCCCATCAGTAATAAACTTAATTAATATCCCCACTTTGAGTCTGTTTTGCCCCTGATGATGATCAGTAAGTGACCTCTCCCAGTTGTTATCTCGGCTCATGAATCCTAAGTTGCTTTTCTTCTCCCTTCTGTGCAGTTGCAGAGGGGAGGGAGAGCAGCTTTAGAGTGTTCCAGGTGTGCAGCCAGGGGCAACCCACCACCCCCAGTCCCTGCTCACCTGGGGGTTCATTCTGTGCTCACCTGGGGGCCCAGTCCCTGCTTACCTGGGGGTTCATTCCGTGCTCACCTGGGGGTTCATTCTGTGCTCACCTGGGGGCCCAGTCCNTCCTGCGGGGCGGGATCAGCACAGGGGACACGCCTGGGGGGGCTGTGGGTGACCCCCCGGACTGGGTTGCTGTGGCCAGGTTTGGCAGCAGGGGGGCTACAGGGGTGGCTTCTGTTGGAAGCTGCCAGAAGGTTCCCCTGAGTCTGGTGGAGCCCTGGTAGGATTTGTGGCCCTGTGGGGGACCTGAAGGACTGACCCCATGGAGAGGTGACCCAGGGGACAACAGTTGTGAAGAACTGTGGCCATGGGATGGACACACACTGGGGAAGTTGGTGAAGGACTCTGTGCCCCCCACGGGGAGCAGGGGACTGACTGTGACCCTCAGTCCCATCCCCCTGCACTGCTGGGGGGAGGAGGAAGAATTTGGAAGGAGGGAGGGGTGGGGGAAAAGTGTCTTTAAGATCATTTTACTTCTCGCTCTTTTGCTCCAATCCCATCAGTAATAAACTTAATTAATATCCCCACTTTGAGTCTGTTTTGCCCCTGATGATGATCAGTAAGTGACCTCTCCCAGTTGTTATCTCGGCTCATGAATCCTAAGTTGCTTTTCTTCTCCCTTCTGTGCAGTTGCAGAGGGGAGGGAGAGCAGCTTTAGAGTGTTCCAGGTGTGCAGCCAGGGGCAACCCACCACCCCCAGTCCCTGCTCACCTGGGGGTTCATTCTGTGCTCACCTGGGGGCCCAGTCCCTGCTTACCTGGGGGTTCATTCCGTGCTCACCTGGGGGTTCATTCTGTGCTCACCTGGGGGCCCAGTCCNGGGATCAGCACAGGGGACACGCCTGGGGGGGCTGTGGGTGACCCCCCGGACTGGGTTGCTGTGGCCAGGTTTGGCAGCAGGGGGGCTACAGGGGTGGCTTCTGTTGGAAGCTGCCAGAAGGTTCCCCTGAGTCTGGTGGAGCCCTGGTAGGATTTGTGGCCCTGTGGGGGACCTGAAGGACTGACCCCATGGAGAGGTGACCCAGGGGACAACAGTTGTGAAGAACTGTGGCCATGGGATGGACACACACTGGGGAAGTTGGTGAAGGACTCTGTGCCCCCCACGGGGAGCAGGGGACTGACTGTGACCCTCAGTCCCATCCCCCTGCACTGCTGGGGGGAGGAGGAAGAATTTGGAAGGAGGGAGGGGTGGGGGAAAAGTGTCTTTAAGATCATTTTACTTCTCGCTCTTTTGCTCCAATCCCATCAGTAATAAACTTAATTAATATCCCCACTTTGAGTCTGTTTTGCCCCTGATGATGATCAGTAAGTGACCTCTCCCAGTTGTTATCTCGGCTCATGAATCCTAAGTTGCTTTTCTTCTCCCTTCTGTGCAGTTGCAGAGGGGAGGGAGAGCAGCTTTAGAGTGTTCCAGGTGTGCAGCCAGGGGCAACCCACCACCCCCAGTCCCTGCTCACCTGGGGGTTCATTCTGTGCTCACCTGGGGGCCCAGTCCCTGCTTACCTGGGGGTTCATTCCGTGCTCACCTGGGGGTTCATTCTGTGCTCACCTGGGGGCCCAGTCCGTAGCCACAGCTGTGCCGCAGCATGGCCAGGTCGTCGAACAGGCGCAGGACGGTGCGGCAGGAGCTGAGCTGGGCAGAGGCGGCCAGGAGCCCCGCGGGCAGCCCCCCGGGCCCGGGCAGAGCTCCCCCCGCCAGCTGGCAGCCGTAGGACAGCGCTCGGACCTGCGGGGGCACGGCCCGGTGAGATCCCGAGACCAGAGGGACCGGCAGGGCAGACCCCCCTCCCTGCCCTCACTCACCGCCCGGTCCCGGTGGGTCAGACCCCCCTCCCTGCCCTCGCTCACCGCCCGGTCCCGGAGGGGTCAGTGACCCCTCCCTGCCCTCACTCACCGCCCGGTCCCGTCCCCGGTGTGTTTCCAGCGCGGCCCCGAGGCCGCGGAGCGCGGCGGCCGCCATAGCAACGCTTCCGGGTTGTGACGTCACGGGCGCGCGGGACACGCCGGGAAGGAGGCGGGGCGGCCGTCGCCATGGCAACGCGGCCTGGCCTGGCCTGGCCCGGCCCGGGGCCCGCGGCCGAACGGGGACTCACCCGCCTTGGGGTCTCTCCCATCGCAGGGCCTCCCTCACTTTGGGGTCTCCCTCACCTCGGAGGTTCCCTCACCTCGGAGGCTCCTCCACCTCAGGGCCTCCCCCATCTCGGGGCCTCCCCCACCTCGGAGTCTCTCCCATCTTCGGGGGCTCCCCCATCTCGGGGTCTTCCTCACCTCGAGGCCTCCCCCTCCTCGGGGCCTTTCTCAGCTCGGGGTCTCCCCCACGGTGACCCTCAGACCTCCCCGCCATCAGCCCTTTGCTGACCCCCCAGTCCCAGGCTGCCCAAACAGCATGTGAGTCTCCCTCACTGGAATCACAGTCACAGAATCCCTAAAGTTGGAAAAGGCCTCTAAGATCATCGAGTCCAACCTGTGGTCCAACACCACCTTGTTGGCAGGCCATGTCCAGTCTCTCCTGAAACCCCTCCAGTGATGGTGACTGCACCACCTCTCTGGGCAGCCCCTTCCAAGGTCTGATCACTCTCTCGGTGAAGAATTTCTTCCTGGTGTCCAACCTAAACCTTAAACAGCTTAAGATGCCCTCTTGTCCTCTTGCTGGTTCTCTGGGGGCAGAGCCCGACCCCCAGATATTCCAGACCCTCTGGACTCATCCAGTGCTGTGGGATGGCCCTGCCTGAGCAGGGACCAGAGAAGCCACTGTGTCCCTTCCAGCCTGACCCATTCCTTTGTTCCAAAGGGTGTTTTTAGGAGTATCCCTTTCCCTCTGCCCACCTGGCACTGAGCAGGATGTGTTCCCACTGCCACAGGGAGGGACAGTCCTGGTCTCACAGCTCTCTAAGGGTGGGTGGGAGGCCACCTGCAAAGCCAACTGAACAGGTAACAGCGTGATTTTAGGGAGGACCAAGACACAGTAAAGGGCAGCAGTTCCCACGTGGAATTCTGTGCCCAAAGGGGCGAGATCTGTGCAAGTGAAAACCAGGAGGATGGAAATAGAGAGAGGGGAAACAAAGGGATTGTGCTCTAAGTGGCTGTTCTGTAGTATCAGCACATCCTGTGTTAAATTTGGGGATCCCAGGAGCAGAAACTGCCCTGGAGAAGAGGACACCCAGGTATCCACAGGACAACCTGATCCAAGAAGTTTCCTGGAAAAGAGGACTCACAGGGATCTGCAGGACAACCTGATCCCAGACGTTCCCTGGACAGGAGGACACCCAGGTATCCACAGGACAACCTGATCCCAGAAGTTCCCTGGACAGGAGGACACACAGGTATCTGCAGGAGAACCTGACCCCAGGAACTGCCCTTTCCAATGCACAATGTGATTTATCAAACAAAGCTCCCATTTGGTACCTTGCAGAGCCCACAGCAAGGAATGTGCTGCCTCCCAGACCCACCACACAAACAGCTGCAGGTGGGCCGTGGGGGCACCAATGACCCACCTCGATATCCAGAGTTCTTCCCAGTGCACAGTTGGGAAGGATAAGGCTTGGCACAGAGTGGCACTCCCACCCCCCCAATGACATCTCACCAGCTTTGCCTGGGCCAGCTCGGGCATTCCTGGCCACCAGCAGCAACATTTGGCATGTCCGGGTGACGTGAGTGATTTCTGGGATGTGAACCAGTGGCTTGATCTTTCTGCCNGGTGGGTCAGATCCCCCTCCCTGCCCTCGCTCACCGCCCGGTCCCGGAGGGGTCAGTGACCCCTCCCTGCCCTCACTCACCGCCCGGTCCCGTCCCCGGTGTGTTTCCAGCGCGGCCCCGAGGCCGCGGAGCGCGGCGGCCGCCATAGCAACGCTTCCGGGTTGTGACGTCACGGGCGCGCGGGACACGCCGGGAAGGAGGCGGGGCGGCCGTCGCCATGGCAACGCGGCCTGGCCTGGCCTGGCCCGGCCCGGGGCCCGCGGCCGAACGGGGACTCACCCGCCTTGGGGTCTCTCCCATCGCAGGGCCTCCCTCACTTTGGGGTCTCCCTCACCTCGGAGGTTCCCTCACCTCGGAGGCTCCTCCACCTCAGGGCCTCCCCCATCTCGGGGCCTCCCCCACCTCGGAGTCTCTCCCATCTTCGGGGGCTCCCCCATCTCGGGGTCTTCCTCACCTCGAGGCCTCCCCCTCCTCGGGGCCTTTCTCAGCTCGGGGTCTCCCCCACGGTGACCCTCAGACCTCCCTGCCATCAGCCCTTTGCTGACCCCCCAGTCCCAGGCTGCCCAAACAGCATGTGAGTCTCCCTCACTGGAATCACAGTCACAGAATCCCTAAAGTTGGAAAAGGCCTCTAAGATCATCGAGTCCAACCTGTGGTCCAACACCACCTTGTTGGCAGGCCATGTCCAGTCTCTCCTGAAACCCCTCCAGTGATGGTGACTGCACCACCTCTCTGGGCAGCCCCTTCCAAGGTCTGATCACTCTCTCGGTGAAGAATTTCTTCCTGGTGTCCAACCTAAACCTTAAACAGCTTAAGATGCCCTCTTGTCCTCTTGCTGGTTCTCTGGGGACAGAGCCCGACCCCCAGATATTCCAGACCCTCTGGACTCATCCAGTGCTGTGGGATGGCCCTGCCTGAGCAGGGACCAGAGAAGCCACTGTGTCCCTTCCAGCCTGACCCATTCCTTTGTTCCAAAGGGTGTTTTTAGGAGTATCCCTTTCCCTCTGCCCACCTGGCACTGAGCAGGATGTGTTCCCACTGCCACAGGGAGGGACAGTCCTGGTCTCACAGCTCTCTAAGGGTGGGTGGGAGGCCACCTGCAAAGCCAACTGAACAGGTAACAGCGTGATTTTAGGGAGGACCAAGACACAGTAAAGGGCAGCAGTTCCCACGTGGAATTCTGTGCCCAAAGGGGCGAGATCTGTGCAAGTGAAAACCAGGAGGATGGAAATAGAGAGAGGGGAAACAAAGGGATTGTGCTCTAAGTGGCTGTTCTGTAGTATCAGCACATCCTGTGTTAAATTTGGGGATCCCAGGAGCAGAAACTGCCCTGGAGAAGAGGACACCCAGGTATCCACAGGACAACCTGATCCAAGAAGTTTCCTGGAAAAGAGGACTCACAGGGATCTGCAGGACAACCTGATCCCAGACGTTCCCTGGACAGGAGGACACCCAGGTATCCACAGGACAACCTGATCCCAGAAGTTCCCTGGACAGGAGGACACACAGGTATCTGCAGGAGAACCTGACCCCAGGAACTGCCCTTTCCAATGCACAATGTGATTTATCAAACAAAGCTCCCATTTGGTACCTTGCAGAGCCCACAGCAAGGAATGTGCTGCCTCCCAGACCCACCACACAAACAGCTGCAGGTGGGCCGTGGGGGCACCAATGACCCACCTCGATATCCAGAGTTCTTCCCAGTGCACAGTTGGGAAGGATAAGGCTTGGCACAGAGTGGCACTCCCACCCCCCCAATGACATCTCACCAGCTTTGCCTGGGCCAGCTCGGGCATTCCTGGCCACCAGCAGCAACATTTGGCATGTCCGGGTGACGTGAGTGATTTCTGGGATGTGAACCAGTGGCTTGATCTTTCTGCCTCACTACGTTTGTTTTTGGAAGTTGTTTTGCATTTATTTTTGGGAGGAAGGAGAGGATTCTGATCAAAAGCTGTGCTTATGCAACCTCAGGAAGGGATGTGGTTAGAGCTGGGCTTGGAAGGCATTAAGAAAATCCTCCTCTGACGCTGCCTCCTGTTTCTCATGGCCAGCAAGAGAAAGGTCCCCTCATCCCATGGATCTGTTCTTAAGCCATTTGATTTACAAAATGTGGGACAGATCACAGCTGAATTGATCCATTCCTTGGCCCCAGACTTCTGGAGCAGCTCCACAGCTGCCACATGGAGTGACATTCCCATAACTGCCACGTGAGTTTCTTCATTTGCCTCCTCACCCCAAGAGTTGTTTTCTGCCTGGGTGAAGGTTTTGAGCAAACTGCTGATGGCAGAGCTGGCCTTTTCCTCTCCTCACTGGAAATGCACATGTATCTGTGCCTGCAAAGCCTTCCTGGTGCTGCCTCCCTTTTTTACTGCCTTGGTTTTGATTTTTATTTCAATTCCATCTTGTCAGCAGATGAAAGTTCTGTCACAACCACACAAGCCGTGCTAGTCCCACACAGGCAGCAGAAACAGCAACTCCCCAGGATGTGCTACAGCAGGTCCAGCCTTAATAGGCTTGGATTAAACACAGGCTGGCTTGGGAAAGCAGGTTTATACCCAGCAAAGCTGCAACCTCCCCTTGACTTCATCAGTTCTGAGGTGGGACAGTGTGCAGCAAATCCTGACAGCTCCAGCCCAAGTGAATGTTCTGTGGGAGCAGAGTCATGGATGAGAAACATCTTGGAGGAGAGGAAGGACAGGCAACCAAATCTCTGAGCCAAGGAATGCTGGAGGGAGGTAGAAGTTGACTGTGGTCCCCCACAGAGGGTCAGAGGGGGAAGACTGGCCTGGCTGGAGGTGTCCACCCATGGTAAACATCTCTGCACCACTGAGCAGGGACAGAGGGTGCTGCAGCTTCCCAGGTGGGGTGGCCCCTCAGGTGGCACCACAACGCTCAGGTGTTGGGGCTGCCAGGTTCCATGGTGCCACCTGCCCCTTTCCCAGCCCCATCCCAATGTGCTGGAAGCTGTTTCCTCTCCTCAGATGAAATTCTCCCACCTGGGGATGCCCAGGAGGGCACAGGACCTCTGCAGGACTGAGTTCACACCCAAGTCCAGAGGCCCAGCTGAAATCCAAAAGACAAACTCCCAAGTGAGTTGTGTCCCCGTGGTGACCCTGGAAAGGGCCTGTCTCCAGAGGAAGGTGATGTTCCACCTTCTCCATCACCCAGGCCCTGTGAGCTGCCTGCATGGCATGGATCTGCAAGCCTTTCCTTGTGCTCTGCTCTTGGTCTCTGTGTTGGTACAGGGAACATCTATTTCTCAGATTGAATGAGGACACAAGGAGGTGTTGTGACAGCAAGAATAAACACTGGGAGATTAGCCCAAAACTGTGGGTGACACATCCTTCTGGATTGCAGGACCCAGGGGGTGACACATCCCTGGGGATTGCAGGACTCCCAGAGGCCTCCAGGCAGGTGCTGGGGTGGGAGGAAGCAGATGGGGAAGGGGAAAGCACAGAGGGAGGGCAAGGGGCCAGAAACAGAGTGAGCAACACTGTCAGGGCTGTGTGGGGGCTGGAATCTGTTTGGATTTTGGTGTCAAGGCCTAGAACCAAAGGTCAGTGAACAGTGAGGCAGCTCTGCCCAGCTTGTGATGAGTGGGCTGTTTTCCTAGAGGTGAGCTGTGTGTTTTTGTCGAGTTGGTCACTCACGTGGGCCTTCCTGAGTGCTGAGCTTGCACTAACCCTGCTTGGGATTGAGGTGTGGTCCAGGGGGGTCAGTGGGGGCTGGTCTAAGTGAGCAGGGCCAGCTGCTGCCTTGGCACAGATGCCACTTCACAAGCTCTTCTCAGATGGGTTTGATTCCCTGTGAGCCAGCCCTGAAGCCTTTGAGTCCAGGCTGCTGACCCATTCCCAGCTGCTCCCAGTGTGTGTGAGCAGTGCCTGGGCCCAGCAGCCCTCGTGCTTCCCTCTGGGGATTTGACTCTGTCTCTTGGGTACAGGAGAGTGGAGTCTTTGCTCCACGAGTACTTCAGAGAAGCTGCATTCTTGCAAATGCACACAGGCACCTCTCAGTCCCTCACACCTGTGAACACCTGGATCCAAACACCTCAGTTGCATCATTTGGTGGAGTAACAGGGACTTGCATCTGCTGCAGGTCTGCCCCAGTACTTTGATGTGACCCCAAGGTGGTCCTGCCCACAGGAACAGTGGCATTCACTGGGGATAAATGCTTGGTGGCACCAGCTGGGAGAGCTGTTGCTGGGAATCACTGTGGTTACTCACATTCGAATTTTTCGTGTGGATTTTGATGCAACTTCAGACATGGAAAGTAAACTGGCTTTTGGGGGTGAGGGTCTTTGCTTTCTAAGCTCCTCTCGCACCCCCCCCAGCAGGGCCTGAGCCGGGAAGGCCGAGCAGGCTCTCTCTGCTTGCCCAGCCATGTGAGATCTGCCAGCAGGGCTGGTGGTACACAACTCCCCTCCCTGCCGACGGAGCCACCGGCACGTCCCGGTGTCACGTCGGCAGCGCCTGTGACTCAGAGATAAGGTGAAGTCACGTTATTTCTCGATCGCTTTAAAAACACGTCCCTAGTCCCCGCGGCCCCGTCCCAGGCACAGCAGCAGCCCCACCGCGCACATGAGGTCAACTCCAAAGCAGCACCGCTGCTGCCAAGCAGGGGCTCGGTGACCTGCAGGGTGGGGCCACTTGGGATAAATCTGTGGATTTTGGTGTAGCCCCTTTGCTGTTGCTCCTCGGGACCCTGCAAGCCTGCCGGAGCCCCCCGGGGCAGCAGCGATGCAGCTCGGGGGGCGCATCCAGAGCCTGGCGGTGGAGCTGGAGGGCGGCAGAGCCCACGGGGGCGGGGGGCTGCTGCACGGCCGGGTGCGGCTGCAGCTGCGGGCAGCGCTGCGGCTGCGGGCGCTGGAGGTGAGCGCGCACGGCCGCGCCGCCGTGCACTGGCTCGAGAGCCGCAGCATCGGCCTCAAGGTCGTCTACAGGGACTACTCAGCCTTCGAGACCTTCCTGTGCCGCCGCTGCCAGCTCATCCCGGGTAAGGCTGGGCCGTGGGCTGGGACCCCGCGCTCCGCAGCGGCCGCTCCGGGTGAGCCTCTGCCCCGATGGGTGTTGCCAACCCACGCGGGGTTGTTCGTCGCTCTTGGACACCCTCTTGGTACCTTGGCCGAGGGTTTCTCTGCTGCTGGTTTCTAGGAGGCTGCCGGGGTAAACTCAGCATGAAGGGGTTGTGGCTTTTGTCGTGTTTGTGCAGGGAAGTGCAAACACAAGTGCCTGTTGGCAAGTGTGGAAAGAGCACTTAGGAGTTCAATCGATGTTTGTTTTCACTTTTCCGATGCTAGGGCCGCGTGCCCAGCTGGCACGTTGCTTGGATCTGCTGCAAGGGGACAAGCCACTTGAATTCTTTGTAGGGTTGGGATGAAACGATCCAGAGCCGAGGGATATGGGACATCTCAGCTGTCCATCCGCTCATTAACTCTGGCTTTTCTTAGGAACATGCACGTCTTTTATCCTCCCCTCCAATGGCAGTGTCACAGCCATAGCTCTGCAGCTTCTCCTCCCCCTTTCTTTCCCTGCTTCTTGACCCAGTTGCCTGGCCCTGGAGATGGCTGTAGGACTTATGCTGAGGGCATTTAATTGTGCCAGCGGTCAAGAGCAACCCAGAAAGTGGTGCCAGCCCAATCTGGCAAATACACAGGTTGCAGGAATAAACTGGAGGGATGGAAAGAAGTTGTAAGCTGCCTTCCTGGAGATGATTTTGTCTCTAGACTGTGCTGGGGGGTCATATTCTTTATTTCTGAATGATCGTGCCGTGCCACCTGCTCCAAACACCTGCAGTACACTGGAATTTCTGTCTTTTAGTAGAGACTCTTCCATGCTCTGCCTAAGGATGGCCCTTGGCAGCTGCAATTCCGTAAAGGGTCCTGCTTATAATTAAGGCCATGGGAGAAGCCCTTGCCCTGGGCTCCAGCAGCAAAGGGTCTGAGCACTGGATCATGCAGTTCTTGGCCAGTGTCCCATTAGCTGTGAGGTGAGAGGGAGTTTTATTTCCCATTATCAGCGACTGTCTGTAGGGAAGGCAGGAGGTGAGTGTGCTTGGATTCTGCTCCTGGGGCCATGTGTGATGGGAGCCCCTGGAGCAGTCTGGAGAAGGGCACTTGGCCAAGGGCTGCAGGAATTGCGTGAGTTGCTCAGCCTTGCCAGTACCCTGGATTCCTGTAGCTCAGAGCTGATGGTTCCTGGCCCTCACCTACTGCACTGGGAGTGTTGAGCTGGGCTACCTGGGATGTAGAGAGCCTCAACAGAACCCGAGGGATGGGATGTTATTGTCTCTGTGTATACCTGGATTCCTTTTGTGGTTTGTGAGAGGGACACAAGGCATGTGATCACTGGACCATTTTAAGAGAGTGAAGGCTGTGGGCTGTGGAGAGGGGCTGTCCTGCAGCCAAACCTGCCTCCTTCAGATCCTACTGGGTCCTTCTCTGTCCTCAACATTTCTGGTGTCAGCTGGTGAGAAACGTGCCATCATCCAACAGCCCCTGTGACTGCTCCGTTCTTGGTGCTTCTCGATGAGATCAACTGTGTCTGCGTGGTGTTCCAAAAAGGCAGGTTTTGTCATGGTAACAAGGCACTGCAGAGGAGGGAAACCGGGCACAGATAAGCGCCCTCCCTTCTGCTCTCCCCTCAGCTGAGTTTATCTGCAGTTTCCTGGCAGGGTGGTGAGTGCTGGCACTGGGGAGCTGCGCTGAGAGACAAGAAAAAAGGTGCAAGAAGGGTGTTCAGGCAGGGCCTTTAAATGTACATTGTGTAACCATCTGAGATAGGGAGCAGGAAGAGAGCAAGAGACGGAGGGTAGTGAGTAAAGGAAGCCCAAGGAGAGCCCTGGACTTTTATGCACGAGGTGATGTGAGGGCAGCCAAGGAAACATAAACATGCAGTGATCTTTCCTGTCCAAGGATCCTGCAGCACTTCCCAAAGATGTAGTTCCTGCCCTAAGGAGGGACAAACATCCAGAAGCCATTTTACTTTTCATGGAGACATCCGGGAGAGTTATGGCATCAGGGCCCTTGTTTTGCTGCAGGCTGGCCCTCGATCAGCACCTTAATCCTCACCCATTTGCAACACTCCCAGATCTGCCAGGGACAGAGTGTATTCCTCAGTCTGGGAGTGTGTGCTTGTGCAAGGCTCTCTGTTGTCCCATCTCATCCTCATATTGGGTCAGGGTAGAGCTGCTGACTTGCCTATTTACCTGCTGCGTTCCACTCTCTCTGGTTTTCCAGGGTCCCTCATGTGGCTCCGGGGTCAATGAGGAAAAGCCACCAGGTTAGGGAAGGAGAAGCCCTCTCTGAGCCAGGCAGGGTGTCAGCTCCTGCTGGGACCAGCTCCAGCCTGGTCAGACTCTAGATGGGGCTGAAGAGTTGGAGATCACCCCTGCGCCCAGCCTGGCCTGGGGTTTCCTTGGGTTTGTGCACCCAGGAGCAATGGTGGTCCCACAGGCCCTGCGCCTGGACATACTGGGAGAGAGGAGAGACGGTCTCCTGGCATGGGGGTCCCAAAGAGGTCAGAGAGGGGCCACCCACCCCCCGTGGAGGCAGCCAGGGGCAGCCTGGGCATCGCGTGTGGCTGACACGGGAGAGAGCTGTGCAGGGATGCACATCCCGTGGGCGAAGGCTGAGTCACGGGCCGAGGGGTGTGTGCTGACAGGCAGGAGGGGGAAGGAGGATGCCAAGGAAGGAGAGGGGCCCAGCCAAGGCTCCAGCCCCTCTCAAGAGCCCCCGCACCTCTAATGTCACCGTGGGGACACCAGGCTCCTTCCCAGAGCCAGTGTCACCAAGTGTCAGCAGTTAACTTGTGCTGTGACGTGCCTTCCTTCCTCCTCTCCCTCCTCCTTTCCCTCGCCCTTTACAGGCTTTGCTATGATTCATGTTTGCTTGTGGCAGCAAATGGTCGTGCACATGAAACAAACCATGGTCCACTTCCCCTAGGGAGGGAGGCAGACAATTCCAGCTTGGCTTTGGCACAGCTAGAGCTGTGCCAGGCATCAGCCCAGCTCATTTTTAGTGGCTGAGATCAACCCAGTTGAGCACAGCAGGTCCTGCCCGGCATGGCTGGGAGCAGCTCAAAAATCCCCAAAACTTCGGCGGCCAAATGCTGAGTAACATTTTTAAGGCCTGTTTTGTCTTATCCCCTGCCCATGCCCGGGGTGCAGAGCTCTGGTGCTCTGCAAATATGACAATCATCATTAAAGTGCAAGTTTTAATAGCTGCATTAACCCTTTTAGGGGGCACAGACTCCTTTCTCCTTCCTTTTACAACATCTCAGGGTGCTGACAATGCTGATGCCCACCCTGAGAATCACCAGATCTCAATTTCCAAGCTTTCACCCCAGCTGAGCATGGGCAACAGCAGATGCTGCTGACAGAGCGAGTCCTTGTGCCGTTCCTGCCCATGCAGGTGGGATTTGTCGCTGGGTTTTGGAGCAGCACCACCCCAATCCCAGCAGGAGCTGGTGGAAAACCAGCGCTCGCCTGGTTAACAAGCGCAGGGAAGCAGATTGCTTGCCCTGTCCTTGCACAAGCTGAACCTGGGCCAGTTCTTGATTTCTCAGAACTAAGTGAAGTGATGTCCCAGACATCACCGCGTCGCCAGTTGGCCCGGCCGTGCCGTGCCGTGCCGTGTGAGGAGCTCAGATCCAGTTGTAGCCTGTTCCGAGCCCTGGGAATGGCTCTTGGGAAAGGATGAGGGCAATGGAACCAGAGGGGCTGCTGCTCTCAGGGAGGAATCCCCCAGCACAGGCCCCGACTGTGACCCTGTCAGTGGGAGTTTGGGATGAGGATGGGGTGGAATGTCAGGATTGGAGCTGGAGGGGGAGTTCGGAGGTCAAGAATAGGAGCTGAACGGGAGTTTGGCAGGGCAAGGCTGGAGCTGGAAGGGAAGTTTGGGCGGCAAGGATGGAAGGTAGACCAGGGCCTGGGGGTCAAGTTTAAGAACTGCAGGGAGTTTGGGGGGGGCACTGAGCAGCGCGGCAGCAAACAGAGAGTCACCACCCACTGGGCACTGGCACTGCTCGGCCCCGTGACTGTGTCCCGAACACGTTCCTGCGGCGCAGCCCCGCGTGGGGATGTCTCGGTGCGGTACCGGGAGGGCTTGAGGAGCCCCGCTGGGACTGGACACGCACCCCACAACCAGAACCCCCTCCAGGAGCCCCCGCCACCCCCAGGCTGGCGAGGGGGGGCCGGTCCGCACATGCTCCCTGCCTTGTTTTGCAGGACCGGGCGGGGCCGCCCCGTCCCGTCCCGTCCCGCCCCGCCGGGGCCGCCCCCGGCCGCGCCGGGCACTTAAAGCCGGGCTGAGCCGCGCTGTGCCGGGTTGAGCCGCATCGCGCCGGTTCTGGGCAGAGCTGAGCTGCGCCGGGCTCGCCTCGCCATGATTTTCGATCGGCTCAAACGCTTCTCTATCGTGCTGGAGGGCGCGGAGCGGGACGGCCCGGCCGCCTTCAGCCCCGGGCAAGCGGTGTCGGGCCGCGTGGTGCTGGAGCTGGCGGCGGCCGCGCGGCTCGGAGCGCTCCGGCTGCGGGCGATGGGCGCTGCCCGCGTCCACTGGACCGAGTCCCGCAGCGCCGGCTCCAGCACCGCCTACACGCAGAGCTACAGCGACCAGGTGGAGTTTCTGAGCCACCGCGACACGCTGCTGGCACCCCCAGGTACGGCACCCCCTTGCCCCGGGTACGGCACCCGAGGGTGCGCACCCCGCGCTCGGCGGGGACAGCGGGGGCACCGGGGACCCCAGCGATGAAACTGGGGGGGCGTGGGGCAGCCTGGGGCACCCCTGGTGTTGAGTGGTCCAGGCACCCCAACCAGCTCAAATTTGGATGCTAGGGACAACCCAGCTACTGGGTGCATGGCACCCCAAAATTGCAGAAATCTGGGTGCATGGGGTGCCTTAGGGTCTGAGTACTCTGCAGACTGGGTGTGTAGGTCTCTGCAGGCATCTCGAATTCTGAGTCCATCCTGGGGTTCATGGCTGGACCCTGTTGCTGTGCAGGGCTCCCTGGTTAGGGACTGCCCCCCACAAGACTCCCCCTTTTCTCTGAGCTCTTCCTGGCAGGGAAGCAGCACTGGAAAACTCCAGTGAAGGTTGAGGAGCTTGTTTTGAGTGGGTGATTGGACTAGGTGATCCCCAGAGATCCCCTCCAACCCCAGGGTGCAAACCCTTGGATGTCATGGGGGGCTTGGCTGGCCACTCTTCCTCCTAGAAGTTCTCCTGGCTTGGCTGGGCATCTCTGGAGCAGAGCCCACCTGGGGCTCTCCAGGGAGGTGCTCCTGGATCGTGCGTGTCTGGAGACACGTGGAAAGCAGACAGTGCCCAACCCTTGTGTCACAGCTGCTGCAGTTTAACCCTGGCAGAGATCCTGCTGTGCCCTCGTGCTGCTCCTTTGCCAGGCACTGCCCTTCTCTGCCACCGATTCACCCAGTTCTGCAGGAGGGAGTTTAATCCTCTTCAATCTGTTTTGCCCACAGACAATGGTGAAGCCACTGTCCTGCAGGCAGGGAGGCACGAGTTCCCCTTCACCTTCCAGCTCCCAGAGTAAGTGGACTTTTTTCGGGTCACAGGGCATCTTGAAAGTGAGGTTCTTTGAGCGCAACCATTCTGAAGTTTGTGGTTGCTCATCTGCAGGACTCTGGTCACCTCCTTTGAGGGGAAGCACGGCAGTGTGCGCTACTGGGTGAAAGCCAAGCTGCACAGGCCCTGGGCAACAGTGAAGAAAGCAAAGAAGGAGTTCACTGTGATTGAACCCATCGACATCAACACACCCACACTGCTGGTGAGTGCCCCCTGCTCCACCATCCAAACCTTACCTAGGAAGCCCATGTCTGCCTAGGCCTGATTTCCAGAGAGAATATTTACCCTCCTGTAAGTTATGCCCTCCAGCATTCCCTGGGCTGGGCAGAGGTCAGCTGTGCCTCTTTGTTTTTTGGAAACTTGAATGCATTGCAACAGCATCTTGCATCAGATACCTGAGAAGTTGCTGATGCTCCCTGGCAGGTTCTTGGTGCCAGGGAGGTGATGGCTTTGAGTTTCATCCTTACTTACTAAACAGCTTAAATATTTCCCCTTCTCCAGGCTCCCCAGGCAGGTGCTAAGGAGAAACTTGCTCGTGCCTGGTACTGCAATCGTGGCCAGGTGTCTGTGATTGCCAAGATTGACCGAAAAGGCTACACCCCAGGTGAGATGAGGGGCTGGTGCCCTCAAACCTTGGTGGGCTCTGGTGTAGAACCCAGGGAAGGGGATTTGGTGTCACTGTGAGCTGGGTTCTTCTGTGGCACGAAATCAGTCAAAGCTTTAGTGTGCGGACCTGGTGTATGCAGCCTCCTTGGGATCCATGTGCCTGCAGTGCGGGATAGCATGGCCAAGCCTTGGTGATCCTGTGCAGGAATTCCTTGAGGCAGGACTGGGCTGTGTCTCCCCTCCTCCAACATGTGTGCGTCTGTTTTGGCAGGTGAGGTCATCCCTATCTTTGCTGAGATCGACAACTGCACGAGCCGAGCCGTGGTGCCCAAGGCAGCCATAATCCAGACTCAGACCTTCGTGGCTCGGGGCACCAGGAAGCAGAAGAGGTCGGTGGTGACCAGCATCACGGGGGATCCCATTCCAGCAGGGAAGCGGGAAGTGTGGCACGGGCGGGCACTCAAGATCCCGCCAGTGGGGCCATCCATCCTCCAATGCCGTATCCTCCAGGTGGAATATTCCCTGAAGGTGAGGGAGCTCACCAGGAGCTTTGCAGGCAGCTGCAAGAATTCCCTCCTGGCCAGCTCAGGCCTGGGGAGATACCTGCCCCGGGTGGGAAAACACCACAGCTAAGCTTCCCTGCTGCCTCCTGTCTCTGCAGGTTTGTGTGGATATTCCTGGCACATCCAAGTTGCTCCTTGAACTGCCACTCGTCATCGGAACCATCCCACTGCATCCATTTGGGAGCCGCACATCCAGTGTCAGCAGCCAGTACAGCGTCAACCTGGACTGGCTGAGCAGCATCCCGGAGCAGCCAGAGGGTGAGCATCTCCCTGTCCCCTGGATAAACCCCTTGGTCAGTCCAGCAGGGGCCAAAGTTCTCAACTGGACCAGCTTTTGCCTTTTGGTTTTGTTTTTTCACTTAGTTTTTTGGTTGTGGTGCTGAATCTCCCGGGTTCCTTTGCCAGGGGACCGGGAAGGTTTGAGAGATAGTGGATCAGTTTTACCTGCATGTCTCCCATTAATGGGGAGTGTTTCCTCTTCCCTGATGGTTGTCCTTTCTCTTCAGCCCCCCCTGAGTACTCGGCAGTGGTGTCCAGCCCCGAGGCCGAGCAGAGCCTGGCCCCGCCATGCCGCAGCGAGCTCGGCGACATCCTCGAGGGTCCCTTCTTTGCCTACATCCAGGAATTCCGCTTCCGACCTCCTCCTCTGTATTCAGAGGTAACACATGCGCTTGGGCTGGGAGGCTGCTGGAGATAGATGGCTGGGAAGCACCCACTGCTGAGGTTTCTGACTCTAACCTTGTCTTTGCAGGTTGATCCTAACCCCCAGTCCGACAGCATCCGCCCGCGCTGCATGACCTGTTAAGAGAAGTGCATTGAATAAGGCTGACAGTGGGGTGATCCCTTGGGATGGAAACTTGCCCACCCTCACAGTGCTTTGGGCTGGAAATGAGCCTATGGTGTCCATGAGACCAGAGCTTCTGCAGCACCAAGACCCTGGCTCTGCTTGTGGCCCTCGGCTGCTCCTGTCGTGACTGTCCCCAGACCCACACCCAGCGCCGTGTTGTGGCCTCGGGCGTGGGAGGAGAACACGAGGGACCTGGTGGTGTGGAGTGGCTGGGCAGGACGTGGAGGGTTAGTAACTGCCCCTGGATTTTGGGGTTAGAACAGGGAATACCCAGCACAAGCCGAGATTGCTCTCCCCTTGCCTGCAGTGCCGAGCTCCGACAGCTCCTGTCGTGGAAAACGGGAGCTTGGAGGCGTTTCTCAGGATTACAGAGAATGTTTGGATGGTGCTCAGGGCTGAGCCTCGGGGCAGTGCAGGCACAGCCCTTCGCCTGCAGCTCACCAGGACTGCAGGGCCCTGAGGAAGGGAAGGGCCTTTTCCTGGCCAGATGAAGCAGAGGCTTTGGCTGCTGCTGATAATCCTTGCCAAAGGCTGTGGGTGCCTGCGGGGGCAATAGTTTGAGCTGTTTACCCAAACTGTGAAGGCTTCCCAGGGCTGTTACCAGGACTTGGGGGATGAATTTATGATCTGTGGCAGCATTTTGGTGCCATTTACCAAGAACAGGAAAGCTGGTTCCTGTATGTCAGCACCAAACCTGTGCAATGTGCTGGTGCCTCCCCCATGACAGGGCTGAAACCAGCCCCCAAACTGGGACCACCATGGAGGCTTCAAGCTGTGGCTGGTGGCCAAGGAAAAGAAAAGCCTAATCCAAGGCTGGTGGCAGCCACAGATGCTGATGGGAGATGTGGAGTTGGAAGGAATCTTTCAGGGCCAGGAGTCCTGTTCAGAATGGGCCTGATCCTGTGCCCATAGAGGGGTCAGTTGCCCTGGTGGGATGAGGACACTGCAGCAACCTGTGCTCACTGGAGTGGAGCTGGTGAGCTGTGGGTGTTGCAGCAAGTGTGTGCCAGGGGCTGACCTTGCTTGCTCCAGGGTGACCTGAGCAGAGTTTGGGGTCCGAGGACCTTTGCATTCCCTCTCTGAGACAATCCTTGGCCATGCACATCCAAAGCCAGCGTGCCTTGGGCTCCAGGCCGGGGCCACCTCTGCTTGCTGGGATTGCTCAGATGAGTCTTTTCTATCTGTGAACAGTTTTGTAATGACCACTCTTGTCTCTACTTCTTTTTTACGACTTTTTTTGTGGGGAATTTTTGTCTGAAATAAATTCTTTTAACTGTTGCCTGGATAGTTTTTTGTTCCCCTTTCTGCTTCCCGGTGTCCGGAGCTGTGGGGCTGGTGGGAGTGGGAGTGCTCCCTGTCCTTACTTCATCACCCCACAGCCACCCAGCTCCATCCTGTGCCCAGTCCCACTGTGCACTGGGATTTACTGGGTCACTCAGCCAGAACTGCTCCCCATCAGGACTGGTCCCTCATGCCTCTGGCTCCTCCACAGCTGTGCAGGTTTGGCCCTTTTCCCATTATCTGGGATGCAGGGCTGCGAGCAAACCTGTTGTGTTTTTCCACACGTGCTTCCTGTTTGTGTTCAGGCTTTTGGAGGACAGACACCCTTTCCTCCATCCTGAGCCTGGCAGGGACCCAGCAGGTCCAGCTGGGAGCTGGGACCTTCCTGCATTGGCTCAACCAGTCCTAAGGAGGATTGGGATCAGCCTGTGCTGTGCTGGCTGGAGCTGCTGCCGTGTGGGAAGGGCAGGGAGGCTCCTTCACCTGCTTCCTCCGGCTGGCGTTTGGTTTTTAACAGCATTTCTGTGCTCCAGCACAACAACTCCTGGTCCTTGCAAGGCAAGGCTCAAGTCAGGGCTTTAGTTTTGTCTTCCACAGACTGTGCTGCTCAGAACTATTGCCACTGGAATGTGATTTCCTCCCCCCATCCCTTTATTTATTTTTCTGTTTGCTGAGCTGCTCAGTACTACAGCTGCATCCAAGCACGTGCTTCTGCCCTGGGCCATGGAAGAGAGCTCATCCCTGTGTTTGCCTGAGAGAACCTGGTGCTCTTGCAACCTTTATTCAAATCTGCTTTTTATTTGGCATCCCTGGTGCTCCGAGTAATTTCCCCCGGAGGAGGATTAACCAGCCTTTCAGGGAATTTGTTTGCATCCTCCTTCGGGGAGATCATGTCTGGATCTGCCACTGGCAGCCAGTGCTGTGTGGCCTCTCGGGGGCTTTTGGTGATATCAAAGGGGACATGAAGTACAGCATTGCACCCCCCTGGGTAAAGATGCCTCCAAAGCAAGCCCTGTGACCAGGCTGATTGCAGCCTGGCACAAGGGGACCATTCTGTGCTGGCAAACACCGGGCAGCAGAGATGGCCGGGGGCTGCTGATCAGCCCCGGATCATCTGCCCCGGCTGCACAAGGGGGTGTTTATTCCTGGGGCCGGAGGGGGAGGCGAGTGCCCCTCACCCCGCTGGTCCCGCTGCTTCTTTCTGGGAAAGGACGTCACACGGTGACGGGGACAGGCCAGGCCGGGCCAGGGAACCCAACGCCGGCAGGCACCGCTCCCGGCCCTGCTGTGGGAGAGATTCTTTCCAGCAGGGATTCTTGAAGATGCTTCCAGGTTTTTCTCGTACAGTCAGGCAGCAGTGCAGCGAGGCGGGGGCATGGCCGGGCTGGGGCTCCTGCCAGGAAAGGGCTGAATCCTGGAGGGGCTAAAAATACCTCGTCTGGACATTGGGAGCTGGGACACGGTGCAGACCCCCTCAGGCGGTGCTTTCACAACCTCTGGCAGGGCAGCCGGTGCTCTCTCCAACCTTCTGTTGTTTATCTGCTCCGGCTCCAAAGTCCTGATTGAACAGGCCGGGCTGTTCTCTGGTTTATTGGCACGGGGGGCTGGGGCACACGGAGCTCCCTGGGGGTCTGCCCAGCCGGCGTGGCCCCGTGCCACGGAGACCCGATCCCAGGCGGGAGGCGCGTGATGCAATTACAGTGCCGGGATTATTTATAGCTCTTGGCCTCGTGCGCTGGAAAATGCTGCCCAGACCACCCGGCAGAATCTGCTCCTTGCGAGGGGCACACCTCCACCCCCCACTCTGCTCCTCTCTTTTCCTTTTTGCCCTTCTGTCCCAAAATGTGGACCCCGGTGTGCTGGCTACAGGTTTGCTGGGACACCTCTCCCCTCCATTGCAGCTCCTGGACCCTCAGGGTGCTGTGACTCTCCCCATGGCAGCTCCTGGACCCTCAGGGTGCTGGGACACCTCCCACTACACCTCCACGGCTGGGCAGGTTGCTGGGACCCCACCAGCTGTAACTCACAGCCCAGATGTTGTGACCCTGTCCCTGCAGCTCATGGATCCACAGGGTGCTGGCACCCCCACTGCAGGGTGCTGGGACCCCCCGGCTGCAGCTCCTGGCCTTGCAGCCTCTTTCTGCAGCATGTTGAGGGGCCGTTCCTTCCCCACACCCCTCCCCATTCCCGGAGGATGCTCAGGCACATCTTGGGAGCCGCAGCCTTCACTCGAGTCTGTTGTGCTCCAGCTCAGGGTCAGTGGCGTGGGGGTCAGTGGCAGGGGGTC
>VWZD01000373.1:130099-143522 GCA_013396695.1 Sakesphorus luctuosus
AGGGTCAGTGTCGGGGGGTCAGTGTCAGGGGTCAGTGTCGGGGGTTCAGTGGCGTGGGGTCAGTGGTGGCCGTGCCACAGGGAGGGTGACACGCGAAACTTGTGGCCATCCCGGCGCTGGCAGGGACAGAATGTGCCCGAGCTGGCACAGCCCTGCGAGGGCCGGGATTAGCTGCGCCGCTGCTGCCTCCGGCCCGGGCGCCCGTCCAGCTCCCAAAACAAGCACCGCCTTCCCCCATCCCAGCTGGGCTGAGCCCTGCGGGGTACAGCTCACCCCAAAACCTGCCCAGGGGCACCCACTGGGGGCTGTTCTGTTTGCACGGGGGGCGGTCGGTGATGATAAATCTGGATTTTGGCCGGAGGGGGATGCCGTGCTCTGTCCCTGCGCAGGGGATGGGGTTCACGCACCGCCCAAATTCAGCATCGTTGTGCCCGTGGGATGGGGGCCTCGGGGCGCTCGCACCCTGGGGAGCAGCGCTCAGTGCTGATGGGGGCTCAGGGGGTCCTGTGCACCCCCGCGTTATGAGCCCCTGAGCACCTCGGGGACACGCACAGCCCCCGGCAGCACCAGGCCTTGCTTTGGGATTGCTCCAACCTCCGCCCCGGGGCTGCGGGTGGCACGGCTCGACGCTGGCAGCATCTCAAGGGGCTGGGGCTCTGGGGACCCCTTCCCTCGGCAGCAGCAGGGCCTGCCAGGGCTCCAGGAAGCACCGAGCAGCCCGACGTGCCGAGGCGGCAGTGCGGCCGCCCCTCCGCCCGCTGACTCAGCCGCCTGTTTGCCGGAGCCGCTGCCGCCCACGGAAACCTCAGGCAAAGTTCCCGCATCCCTGCCCGGGGCTTTCCCCGCCGGCTCGACAGGAATCGCAGCTTTACCCAGCCTGGTGGGGGCAGTGAGCCCCTCTGGGTGCGGGGGGAAACTGCGGAGCGACCACGCTCGGTTTAGGCCAAAAAGCGGGGTCTGGAGCAGCTGGATGGACGTGTTGCACGTGCCACATGTCCTGTCCCCTGCCAGCATCGTGCCACATGTCCTGTCCCCTGCCAGCATCGTGCCAGCGGGATCGTGGACTGGGACACCCCGCAAACCCCGATGGCAGCGGGTGCTACTGGTGCTGGCCTTGCAACAGGGAGCAAACCACCTCCTTCATTCACTCCGTCAAACCACCTCCTTTATTCACTTTATCAAACCCAAGCCCTTGTTTTTTCGGCTCTGTCCTCCCCCTCCCCATTTGGGGTCCCTCGCTGTGGCACTGCCCGGCCCCTTGCATAGTCACTCCTCGCTCCCTCCTTTCCTCGGGCAATGGAAAATTTTTCTGACTTTTTGACTTTTATCCAGTTGTTTGGGAGCGAGGAAGGGGCCGGCGCCGCGCACAAACATGTCTATGTATAAACACCGGGGACTGTATCAGGGAAGGAGCCGCTGGCACCGGCCCCTCCCCACCGAGCCGGGTGTCCCCTCTCCCGCCGGGACCCCAGTGCCGCGCTCCGTGCTCGGTGACCCGAAGCCGTCCCTGCGGGGACACAAATATTTTGGCTTTGCTAAAAAAAAAACCAAACAAAAAACCAAACCACCACCACTAAAAACTTCCCCCCACCCCGAGCGATCCAGCGGCGGCGCGTGACGTGTTGGCACACAAACAATGCGAGTGGGGATGGCACTGGCCCAGCCCGGGGCTCCCACGCCGGGCTGGGACTGCAGGTGGCACGGCCGTGCCCTGTGACAGGGATGTGGCGCGATGGGACTTTGTTCCCAGAGTGGCTCCCCACCCTGGCTGTGTTTGCTGTCAGTGCCAGACGCTGCTTCACAGATCGTAGAGGTAGAGAAACCCTCCTGGAGCACGGGGTGGGTCCCTCACCCTGACCCCCACATCTCCCCACAGCTAAAACCTTGCTCGTGTGGAGTGTTTGGTGCTGGGGAGGAGCAACTGGCACCATCGCCCTCACTATTGGGCTGCTCTGGGTGTCAGTGGGACACAACTGTCCCCAGCTGAGAAGGGAGGAGTCGGGGCTGTCACCCTCACTGCTCATTGTCACCTCAGCCCTGCTCCAGGGCAGGAGCCGTGGCGTGACCTGTCAAACTCCACGCCTCTGATCCCTCCTGCCACTCCCCAACCTCAAAGCCTCCAGAAAAAAAAGGGTTATGTTCCTTTTTTCTTCCCTATCACCCTGCAGGAAGGAGCTGATTTCAACAAAAAACGCCTCAGACCAAGCTCAGTTTGGGGGAAGACGACCAGAATCAGAGTCACAGAATATTCCGAGCTAGGGTCCAAGCCAGCTTGCAGGGATGCCCCCTCCGCATTTACCAACCACATTAGCAAGCCTGCACCCAATTATTTTTTAATCCAGGGGTTTATGTGGAGCAGGGAGAGGGATTTTGCTGCTGAGCAGCTGTGTAAATGCCACCACATCCAGGCCCGGCGATGGAGACAGCGATAGCAAGGGGGGTCCCAGCCGGCTGGAGGTGGCTGGGGCGGGCAGTGCCGGTGGGGACCGCGGCTGCGGCGCTGCCGGACGGTCCCGGGGGGGCTGAGCCGGTTCCCTCCGCTTTCCTGGCGGTTTGGAGTGCGAAAAAATGAGGGAGAGTCAATCTCCCTGCTGGTAAACACTGAGGGAGCAGAGCTGGGAGCGGGATGGGGGTTTGCTTTCGGTCCTGTATTTATTGCCGCAAAGCCGGGCTGGCTGCTTGCTCCGGGACAGGCCTGCACGGATGGGGGCGAGTGCTGTAACAAGAGGGTTTTGGGGGTTCTCAGGTTCTTATCGAGTTGTCCTCAGCTCAACTCTGGCCGCCTGCTTGAGCAAAATATGTTTATGCTGCAAAGTTCCGGCCGGCTCCGCTGCCAAGTGGGCAGGGAACGCTGATAAGGGCGCTGCGTCCTCCCCTTCCCGATCAGCAGATACCAGGGAAGCGCACGGAGGCGGCCGCCCGCCTCCCAGCACCCTGGGTTTATGATTTCTTTTACTATTATTATGAAGTTTCCGTTGAAAAGAAAAACAACCATAATTCAATAGCTGCGGCTTTGCAGCTGCCAAAGCCTGGAAAGCTCCGGCCGTGCCAGGGGCTGAGCTGTGCCCGGGGCTGCCGGCCCTGAGAGCAGCCAGCCGAAAACGTTCAGACTGCAGAAGGAAAATGCTTCCTGCCGTCGCCCGAGCATCCCTGCGAAGGAGAACATGGTTTTCAACCCCTTCTCCCGGCTGGCGTGCTGGGACACGCAGCATCCCGGGGGGATTTTGCAGCGATCTGAGCACCCAGTGCAGCCCCGGGGGCAGCTCCGAGCTCCCCTCTGTGTGTTAAATCTTCAGTTTTGGTGCTGCTTGAAGACATTTTCCCTTCCTGGGTTTGGAAATAGCGCTGGCCCGGGCGAGGGCTGACGTGAGCAGGAAAGAGCCGGGGCGGCCGCGGGGCCTGTTTGCGAAGTAGAAGCGAGTTGTTGTTGTTGTTGTTGTTGTACACAGAACGGTTGCAAAACGCCGGCGCTGACATACCCGTGACTCTCAAAACAAGCTGAGCCCAGCTGTGGCTGGCGGCTCTCTGTCCAGATGTGTCTGTCTGTCTGTCCAGCTGTGGGTTCTGCAGCCCCTTTTCCACTGCAGGATCCCTGTACCAGTAATGCCTGGGGTTTTGGTGGTGGTTTTTTTGGATTTTTTTTTTGTTTTGGTTTTTTTGTGTGTGTGTTTTTTGGTTTTGTTTTTTTTTCTTTTTTTTTTTTCCGAGACAAGAATCCCACAAGCTTTTTTTAGAGATGAAAAGCCCAAATTCCCCAGCTGCAGAGATTTTTCTACCCCAGGGATCTGCCGGGCATCTTGCTCTCAAAGGTTTTGCAGTGCTGGGGGGATGGATGAGATGAGCTGTTCACCCTGGGGCAAGACACAGCCCTAGAGTTCTGCTCAAAAAATAGAAAAAGCCCTAAAAAAATCCAAGGGATCAGTTTGTTTGCTTAGGGATTAAGTCACCTAATCGGCCTGGCAGCGGGTGGCATTGTGGAGGTGGTGGCAGTGATGGCTTTTTGCCCGGCAAATAATCTTGCTCGTGGTCATGGCTGGTGGTCAGACATCTCACTGTCATTGTCTCTTCTCCGGGATCGAGCTCAGGGAGGAGGAAAGGGTTCTGGGTGTAGGAAAGGGCCAGGAGAGGGATGCATGGATGGATGAATGAGGGAAGGGGCTGGGAAAGCGATGGATGAACGAGGGAGGAGGTTGAAGGTTTGCAACGTTCTTCTTTGCTGCCCATGGTGAAACCAGGCTGTGGCTCTGTGGGACTGTTTCCCTGAGGCTGGGAAACAGGTTAGACTCCTCAATTTGGGAGCAAAACACATTCATTTGGGAGCAAAATACCAGTCTGGACCCGTAGGGATGGACCTTGCCTTTCCCAGGGGCTCAGACCTCCCAAGAGCTGATGCTGATGGAGCCATAGCAAACCGTGGATGCTATTTTCTGTTTTTCCTCTGATGCCATCTGAGGTTGCAACCCCCCAAATCAAGAGGAAATGGCTTCAAGTTGTGCAGGGGAGGTTCAGGTTTGATATCAGGAGAAATTCCTTCTCTCAGAGGGTGGTCAGGCCGAGGAACAGGCTGCCCATGGCAGGGGTGGAGTCCCTGGACCTGGAGGGATTTAAAAGCCATGTGGATGTGGCACTCAGGGACATGGGTTAAAGGTTGGACTCGATGATCTCAGAGGGCTTTTCCAACCTGAATCATCCTGTGGCTCTATAAAATCAGGGAGCCCAAAGCAAACCCTCAGGCTCCCACCACCTTCCTGCAGCTCTGGCTGCCCCACCTGCTTTCTTGGGATGTGGTGCTGAATTTTCCACTTCCAGGTAAATCCACCCACACACGTACCCAGTGCCATTTGCTTTTGGGGACACATCACCAGGCCCCTGTGGGAGTCAGGAAGGAGTAGGAGGAGGTTTTTAAGGCACGGATGTTTCATGTTTGCCTGGGGAAACAGCACTGTCACTGGTGGTGTGTGAGTGGCAACGGCACCAGTGGGTGTGAATAGGGCACCCCATGGCTTGAGGTGACTTTGGGGTGGATGCTGAACCCCCTGTGCCCCCACCATTGCCTGCCCCATCTGGGCTGACCTTTATTTTCCCCTCTGTGAGGGCTTTTGGTGCTTATCCCAGAGCTGTCCTGGAAGGAGTCCCCTGCTGGGTGTGATGAGTTGCCCATCCTCAGGCTGTGGGTGGTGGTGGTTCTCACCAGGGGTAACTGGTGCCCTGTGGCACGTCTGTGTCCTCCACCCCTTTGGATCCAAATGCAGGAGCAGGAAAGGTCACGTCCTGGCTGCAAAATGTGGCCTCGTGGCTGCCCTTGAATCACCAGACTCAACACAGCCTCTGGGGACTCATTTGGAAAACAATCCTGTGAAATTTAAACTAATTAGCAAGCCCTGAGCCACTCTCTCGCACTAATTGGCAAGTCTGGCTTGATTAGTTTTCCTGGGCACGTTGTCCACGGGCACCATGTTCCTGGCAGAGCACTGGCCAACTTGAGACATGAGTGAGAAAACCATGCCCAGGACCCTCCCTGAAGGTGTCAGAGGGGATGTGAGTGGCAGCACGGGTGGGATGAGTCCCTGGAGGGTGATCCTATGGAGGGAGGGTCTCCTGTCCCCCCTCCTCAGGATGTTTTCAATGCAGCCACTGGGACTTTCTGTCCTGCTGTGAACTCATTCCATGAACTGGAATGATTAACTGGCGGCGCTGGCCCCGAGCCGGGCCATGTGTTTGCTGCTGCCACCCAGCCGTGACCCCAGCGCTGTTTCCCGCAGGCTCTGACCCCCAAACCGGGCTGCAAACAGGGGCTGGGGCTGAAACCCGAGTGTGCCCCCGCTCCTGTAACCCAATACTTCCTCCACGAGTGCCTGGTGCGCTCCGACAGTGAGCCTGGCATCGCCCAAATCCCAACGCAATCCCTAAATCTGATCTCCGCGCCCGGGTTTCTGCGTGGCACGGTGCCAGATCTCCATCCTCCAGCCGATCCCCAGGGATTTCGGGTGCGGGAGAGCAACTCTGCCGGACTCAGGGGCCTGGGAGGTGATGCGTGGCGGGGAAGGAAGGACGGATTTGCTCTGCCAAGACTCTGGGAAGCGCCGTGGGGACGTGGGACTGGTGCCACCTCGTGGCTTCACCAGCAGCTGAGACACCCTGGGCGTGCGGTGCTGGGCGCTGGTGGGCACGGTGGCACAGGGATGGGGGTCAGGGACCCCCAGCCATGGGAGCAGCACCATCGCAGATCCCGGCGAGGTGGATGTTTCGCCCCGCAGCCCCCGATCCGTGCGGTGTCTCCGCTCGGCACCGGCGGGGTTTCCGCTGCTAGAGCGATTTTGGTGAAATCCTTCCCAAAGCAGGAGCGGAGCCAAAAGCGGCAGCGGGGAGGCCGAGCTGGCGGCTGAGACACCGCAGCGGTGCCTTACCTGGACTTCCCCGTGCTGCCAGCCCCGCGGGGTTTGTCGTGTTTTGACATTTTTTTTGCTTTCTCAGCGAGGAAGCGCCGCCGCCGCCAGGCAGAGAAAACCACAAATCGCTTCTCATCTCCACTTGTGCCCCAGATAAAGCCCGAGGCAGCAACGCGGCCCCACGAGAAGGGGCTGGGGGGGGCCCCGAGGATCACCCCCAGCCGGGCTGCCTGGCTGGGATTGCCCTCGGCTCTAAATCCTTGCTGCAATCTGCCCGGGTCAGGCGAGGGAAAACCATCTCAGCCTTGCTGCTTTGTGCAGTTATTTTTTTAATGTTTGCCTTTTTTTCCTTTTTTTCTTTATTTTTTGCCATTTTTTTCTTTTTTGCAGGTAGATGGTGTTTGGTGCTGGGACTCTTTGTGTCCTCACCCCAGGGGAATGCTGGTCCCAGTGTTGGCAGCCAACTGGGATGAAATTCTGCCTCTCCTCCTGATTTATCCAAGGAAATGCCCTCAGTCCTGGACAGAATCTGCTGACATCTTCCCTTGGGTTTTATTGCTGGTGAAAGTTTGAGGCTGGAAGTGCGTGGCCAAAACCTGACCTGGTGCAACACTGAATCCTGAGGCATCACCTTCCTTGTCCTGGAAACCACAAACACTCCCTGAAAATGCTGGTGTGACTGTGATCCCACAGGGTGGGCTCCCAACATGCCACACAGACCCTCAGCATCCCATGGGATGCCCCCACCCCGTTCCTGCCATCCATCCCTGCTGCTCCAGCCTGGTGATGGCTACGGCACCGACTTCTCTGGAGATGGATCCCATCCTTCCTCGTCCCTGATGATGATGGGTTTGTTGGAGATGAGCAGGGCAATGGGGATCAGCGGCTGGTGCAGCCCCTGCCTTCCCTCCTCTTCCTCCTCGTCAGGTGGGTGCCCGGTGCAGCTGGTGCTGCCAGGCAGTGGAGATCCCACTGGGCTCAGCACCTCCTGCCTGCGGTAAGTGAAGGATGTCTCCTCCCTACAGCCTGGTGGACCCACCACCACCACTGGCACCAGCTTTTCTGCCTCAGGACTGGGCTGTGGCACACTGGGAAGTGTCACATCAGTCTGTGTGTTGGTGTCAGGCATCTCCTTGCTGGAATTCGGCTCTGGCAGCAGCAGCTCGGCTGGGTTGAACCTCTCCGAGGGCTCCAGGAGGCCTATCTGGGGCTGGCCCTAAGGGTTGGGTGGGTTTCGGGTGGAGTGTCCTGTGCCAGGACCTTGCATAGGCATTTATGGGCTGTGGGATCTGGTGCCTCCTGCACTTCACATCTCACCTGGCTCTCCTCTCCGGTGGAAAACTGGATGGCTTTGGTGCCCACGGGCTTGGGAAGGGGTGGGAAGAGGAGGCGGCGAGCCCTGGAGAGGGGGTGGTTGGTGAGGGGGTGGGTAGTGGGGGATGGTGTGGGCAGTGTGAGGGGCAAGGGTGCTGCTGTCACCTCTTTTTGGTCAGGTGGTAGATGGCAGCCATGGCAGGGACACCGAGTGAGATACCCAGGTACTGCAGGTTGGCTCTCCATGGTGCTCCCCGGGGACCTGGGGATGGGCATGGCTGGGTGGTGGCATTCCTGTGTCCACGTGGGACACAGGGGATGTTTTGAGGTGAGGGTGATCATCCCATGGAGAGCACCCCCTGGGGAGTGGGAAGAGGAGGGGGTCTCAGCCATTACCTGGTGCGTTGGTGTGGAAGTGCCACCAAGCACTGCAGGCCCCCTTGCTGTCCTCTGTCACCTCCCAAACACCCACCCTGTAGGCTGTGCCAGGCTGGAGGTTTTGAAGGGTGTAGTTTGATGCTGTGGCATCCACTTCACCATCTGGGCAAACAATAACAGTCTGGCAGCTGCCTGGGCAGCACCCTCCCCCTGCCCCACAGGGACTGGGGGTCCCACTCACAGGTCATGTTGTCCCCCTCTGCCATGTGGCAGACGAGGTACTTGGCCAGTGCCCCAGGACAGGCAGCGCGGGGGGACGGTTTCCACTGGAGGACGACGGCGGCATCTCCGGTGCTGACGTTGATGGGCACAGCCAGCGAGTCTGCACGTTGTGGAGCCAAAAATTGGGGGAGTGTTCCAGGAACCCCCTTTCTGGAGCCAAACCAGGCATGGATGCTCCACTCCCCACACATACCATTGCTGGTGTAGTGGTGCCACAGGGCGAAGGTGGCCCAGCCCCGCTCCGGGTTCCAGCCGTGCACAGCGAGGCGGTGACATGCCGGCGCTTCCAGTGCTCCTGGGGCAGCAACCAGGTGTGCTGGTTAGACCCCCCTCAGGCTCTGACCCTGGGTGGGGGGCTTGGGGAGCTCCCTTGCCTTTCTCCACATGGATGCTCTTGGCAGGGAATTCCTCTTGGACACAGACCCCCTGCTTTGGAGCTTTGGTCAGGACCTGCTGCTCGAAGCAATAGGCTTCGCCAGGGATCGGTGCCTCCCACTGCACCATCACAGCGCTGCCGGCCACGCTGATGTCCTTGAAGCTGAGATCTGGGATGAGATGGGGGGATGTGAGGGACTGCTGGAAAAAATAACTCCCTGAGAACTGCCAGGGGAGCTCAGGCCTTCCGTGGGGCAGGTACCTGCACGCTGCTCTGCCGGCACATGGAGCTGCCACGCCGGCCCTGGCCCCGCGGCATTCACGGCTCTCAGCTGGACTTCATATTCAGCCCCAGAGAGGGTGAGGTTGTGCTCCCTCACCTCCCCTCCCAGCTCCACAACATCCTCCTCGTCCAGCCCAGCACAACCACACGCCAGCATGGTGGTGTTAAGTGTGTAGTTGACATCCTTTTGCTCCTTGAGGACTGGCTGGGGAGGGAGAGTGGGCAATTAATTTGGGGGATGAAATGGTAGGGGACACTCAGGAGGGTCCTCGGGGATGCCACTGTACCTGCCAGCTCAGCCTCAGCACTCGCTGCCCATCTCTCCCCAGTTTTCCCAGTTGGTGGCTCAGCACTGGGCTCTCCAGGATTTCTGCAGGAGGAACAAGCCTGACTGAGCTGTCAGCACTTTTGGGAGCTGTTGGTATCCCACCAGCTTCCTGTCCTCTTCCTCACCCTCAGGAATGGAGATGCTGCTGCTCCAGTCACTCCAGTAGCTGTTCAAATACTTTTGCCGCAGTTGGACCAAAAAGGTGCCGTTTACCTCCAGGACACAGGTCACTAGAGGGGGGTGGCAGGGTTAGGTGGGATGGTGACCCCTCTTTCCCTCAGCTTTTGGCCACCATGGTTTGCTGGGGGGGGGAACACAGGGCAGAGCACCCTGCCAGGACCTGGGAACACCCCCAGGGGATGCTTGTCCTCAACATCCCCACTGGCTAAACCAACCTGAGTCATCTTCACCTGTACCTGTCGTAGTCTTACAAGTCACCTGTAGAGAGAACCGGGGATGGAGACACCCTCACAATAAAACCAGTATGATACTGGTACGTCAATACTGTCCTGTGATCCCCAAACATCCCAGGGGCTGGGAGAACGAAATGGAGGAGACATGGCAGCCTTGGGTGTCCCCTTGGTTGAAGTAGCCCCTCTTCAACCCTGGGACCCTTGTGGCAGCAACTGAGAGGAGTGGGGGGTCCCTGGCTGCGGGGGCTTCACTGGGGACAAGTGTCCAGATCTCATCTGTTGTCGTCATTAGTGTAATCTGGGGTTTTGCCTGTGTAATCCCTGGGAATTGTGGCCTGATCCTGTTATGGGCAGCAGGAGGATCCCATGGCCGGAAGACAAGGCAGAGCCGATAATGCAGCAAAACAGATGGGACACAGCTGGGTTTGGGGGGGGACCGTGACATCACTGAGCCCCCACACTCCCCAGGCTGCCACGATGCTCCCGACTGTCCTGGCTTCAGCAAGCAGCGGTTTTACCTGTGTCCAGCTGCTGTCCCCAGCCCTCCAGAATCGAGCCTCCCGCTGCAGTGGCTGGTCGATGCCATGGCATTGTGGCTGTGGCACCTGCAGACTCAGCCGGCCTCCAGTCTTGGAGAAGGGCATCCCGGTGGGAGGTGGATCTGGCTTGTCTGCAAAGGTGTTGGTTTGGGTGGTGTTGTGGTTTTTGGCGCTGGTGTTGTTGCCCTGTCTGGTCCCAGGGGCACTTACTGGCCTCGTTGAAGACAAATGAGATGTTGGGGGTCCTATGGATGTGGTTTCCCCAGCGTGCCTCCACCCAGGCCACACTGTTGTAGAAGGTGTACACTCTGCGACGTGGCAGGTTGTAGTTCGTCGTTGTGCCCGCCTTAAACTGGTGGCACTCATTTTTCTGCTTGTAGCTGGGGAAGGAGTGGGCACAAGGCAGAATCCAGATGAGAAAGGACACATCCCATGGGCTCCCCATCCCACCCCGTGGTGCCCAGCTCACCAGAGATTCAGGGAGTAGGAAGTGTTACCAGCAGGGCCGAGGGGCGACCAGGAGCAGTAGAAACGCTCAGGGGGGCTGCATTTCTTCCAGCAGGAGAAGTCCCGGGCTACGACGGTGCCTGTGGTAGAGGGCAGTGTCTGGAGGCTCCCACATCCCAACCCCCCTCCATGCACGGAGGGAGCAGCGTTGTGGCTCTTGCCTGATCACCGTGTTGCTCAGCTGGAGTACTGGAGCAGCCACATGAATGATTCTCACCCAAATCCCCCCATTCTTCCCCTCCCCGGTGATGTGGCGACAGCTGGTGCCGCTGACCCCGCTCCTGTCTCCTGCCAGCGGGGATTCGCCACCTTCCCTCCATCCCTGTGGTTTAGGGTGAGCGTCTCCCTCGCAGCACCACCTCCCCGGGCCTTATCGGCCCCTAATCATTCATTGAAAGTCTTCTGAAGTTATCTCTCATCTCCCACTGCCGCAGCAGCACTTACCGCCCGCCGCCAGCGCCGCCAGCAGCCACCCCAGCATCGCCCACCGGGGTGTCCCGCACCCGATCTGGGGCTCCGCTGCCTTTCCTGGCTGCCCAGTCCCCCAGCACCCAGTGGGTGCCCCTCTCGGCGCGGGGGTAGCCCCGGTGCTCAGCGCAGCTTCCCGCGCCTGATGTTTCCTCTCCTGCCCAGACTCTGCCGAAGGGCGGCTGTTCCCAGGCAGGTCAGAGCATGAGACGTGAGTGCATGGCTCACTTTTACCAAAAACAAAAGAGAAAGCGACCAAAATATCCCCCTATTTTCGCCGACACGGCTGCCGGGATGAGGCCAGCCCTGCCCCGCGGCTCCACCGCATGTCCCGGCTGCGCCACGTGCCCCGGCGCGGCGAGAAGCGCAAGGTAAGCGAAAGATGAGTCTTGGGGTTTTTGGTTGGGTTTTTTTTTCTTTTGCAGACTTCACAACATGGTTTTGATCCTCTGCCCGTAACTGGGCGAATCTCCAAGGCTGGGATTGTCCGGGTGTTTTTGGGGGGGTGTTTCCAAACCTGGCTGCTGTGCTCACCCCCGGCACGGCTCGCTCCCTGTGGCACGAACAAAGCCGCAGTGAGGCAGGAGGGCGCGGTGGCACCGGGGCAGCAGAGCCGTGTGACGGGCGGGTGACCCCGGGACGGTGGAGCCGGGTGGCACCGAGGGCCGTGCACAGAGTCCCCTTGTTCCCGCAGAAAGCGGCTCCTTGTGTAGCGCTCGCTCAGGGCCCGAGGGCGGCGGTGGCGGGAGTGTCCTGTGCTGGGACAGCGTGGGTACGGCCGGGATGGGGGCACAGAGGGTCCCCTGGCACCTCCTGTGTGCCCTCCCTGTGTGGCCTCGCCCTCCTGCCCACCGAGGTGGGGGTACACACCAAGCTGTGCTGGGCCAAGCTGAGCTGGGCTTTGCTGTGCTACAATAGACAGCTGGACTGGGCTGGGCCGGGCCACTTTGAATCAGGCCAGGTCATGGTGTACCGTGCCGTGCCAGGCTGTGCCATGCTGGACCCTGCCATGGCAGACTGGACTGTACTGGCCAGTGCTGCCCCAGGCCATAAGGACTGGGTTATGCTGTGCTGTGCTGTGCCAGCCAGGACAGATCTGTGCTGGACCACACTGAGCTCCCACCCCATGCCCTGCTATGCCAGCCCCAGGCCATGCCATGCTGGGCTGTACCAAGCCAGGAACAGGAAGTTTGTGCTAGCCCCAGGCCATGCTGTGTGCACCAGAGGCTGCTGTGCTGGGTTGTGCTGTGCAGGAAGACTCTGCCATGTTGGCATGTGCTGAGCCAGGCAGACAGTGCCAGGCCCGTGCCAGACCCAGGATATGCTATAGCATGCCATGCCATGCCAGACTGTGCCATGCCAAGTTGTACTGAACTGTACCAAGCCAGGCAGACTGTGCCAGTCCCGGGCTGTACTGAGCCCTGTGCCATGAGAGTCCTGTGCTGTGCCAGCTGCATGATGTGCCATGCCAGCCCCATGTTATGCCATACAGCACCAGTCCTGTGCTGTGACAACTGCATGCCATGCTGTGACAGCCTCATGCCATGCTGTGCTGTGCCAGCTCCAGGCCAGCCCCATGCCATGCCATACTGAGCCAGCCCTGTGCCATGCCATGCCATGCCGGGTGTTGCCATGCTGTGACAGCCCCATGCCATGCTGGGATGTGCTGAGCCAGGCAGATGGTACCAGCCCTGTGCCAGCCCCATGATGTGCTATACTGTGCCATGCCAGACTCTACTGAACTGTACCAAACTGTACCGAGCTAGGCACACCATGCCAGCCCCATACTGTGCCAGTCCTGTGTCACGGCAGCTGCATATCATGCCACGCCATGCTGTGCCAGCCCCATGCTGTGCTATGCCATGCCAGTTCTGCGCTCTGACAGCTCCAATGCCGTGGTAGCCCTGCTCTGTGCCATGCCAGCCCCGTGCTGTGCCAGCCCTATGCCATGCCAGCCGTGTGCTGTGCCGTGCCGTGTCAGCCCCATGCCATGCCAGCCCCATGCCGTGCCGTGCCGTGCCGTGCCGTGCCAGCCCGAGCCCGGTGCTGATGCGCGTCCGGTGACGCGGCGGGGCCACTGGGCGGCGCTCCGGGCGCACCGGCGGGGCGGACCGGGCGCACCGGGCGGAGCGGGCGCAGCGGGAGGA